>QMIH01000821.1:99997-154858 GCA_003987875.1 Clarias batrachus | reverse complement strand
TATATATATATATATATAATGTCTTCCGGCCACAGTGAATCATCTGCCTCCATCTAACCCTATTCTCACCCCAACTAACTTCATGTCTTCTCTCACTGCATCCATAAATCTTTCCAATTTGGTCTTCCTCTAGACCTCCTGCCTGGTAGTTCCAACCTCAGCATCCTTCTACCAATATGTTCACAAACTCTCCTCTGAATATGACCACCTCAATCAGGCCTCCAAAATATCTAACATAGGTTGACCCTCTGATTAACTTATTTTTAACACCTTAACATCTTCATCTCTGCTACCTCCAACTCTGCTTCCTATCTTTTCCTCGGTGCCACTGTTTCTAAGCCATAGAGCATCRCTGGTCTCATCACTGTCTTGTACACCTTTCCTTTCATTCTCGCTGATACTCTTTTATCACACACCTGACACCTTTCTTCACCCGTTCCATCCTGCCTGTACACGCCTCTTCACCTCCTTTTCACACTCTCCATTGCTGACCATTGACCCTAAGTACCTAAAGTCCCTTGTTTACCTCTGCTCCCTGTAGTCTTATCGTTTCATGTATTTTCCTCTTATTCCTCTGTCTAACCTCATCGGTCATCCTTTCCATCACCATAGCAAACAAAAAGGGGCTCAGAGCCGATCCTTGATGCAGACCCACCTCCAGCTTTGCACCTCCACGTTGACTCTGCACCTCTTCTGTCACACCTATGGCACATCTCACCACTGTCCACCACAGCTCATACATGTCCTGCACCACTCTAAGATACTTTTTTTGCCATTACAGATTTCCTCATACAATTTCCTCATACATACAAAAGCTCCTCTCTCGACACCCTGACATACACTTTCTCTAGATCTACAAAGACACAATGCAACTCCTAATTACCGTCTCGGTACTTCTCCATCAGCATCTTCAAAGCAAATACTTCATCTGTTGTACTATTTCTAGGCATGAAACCATATTGCGGCTCACAAATGCTCACCTCTGCCCTTAACCTAGCTTCCACTACTCTTTCCAAAGCATCATTGAATGGCTCATCAGCTTTAGCCCTCTGTAGTTGCCACAAATCTGCACATCTCTCTTATTCTTGAAGATCGGCACTAATAAACTTCTCCTCGATTCCTATGGGATCCTCTCACTCTCCAAAATCTTGGTAACCAGACTAGTCAGAAACTCCACTACAACCTAAGCACTTCTACTTCCACAGGTATGTCATCAGGACCAACTGCCTTTCCACTCTTCATCCTTTTTAACGCCCTCCTCACCTCACTCTGACTGATTTTTGCTACTTCCTTCTCCACAACAGTCACCTCTTCTACTCTTTGTCATCTTTTWTTTTCCTCATTCATCAACTCTCATCATCAAGTGCTTGTTTTTTGTGTCGTTTGGTTGCTTGCATTTCATATTTGTATCGTTGATTGTTTTTTGTACAGTGTCCTTGAGTGTTATGAAAGGCGCTTATGAATAAAATGTATTATTATTATTACTTTTGTTACAGTGTTCTGACTAATAAGTAAAGCTTTGTTGATCAAGCTGAAGGCTTCACCTTTCTTGTTTTTGTCTTTCTGAGATCTTTCTCAGAGATCTCTCTTCCATGTGGTGCCATTACTGACAGCATGAAATGGGAAGAGGTGTTCATTGTTAAGTGATGCCTTTTTATAATCAACTGTCTGCTAGACAACAGTTTAATGAACAGTTTAATGACTCACCTGTAGTTGAATTCTTGTTAATTAGGATTTTGTCATCTAAAATGTAATTGTTCTCCTCAGACCTTAATTGGGGTGGGTTCATTTTTGCAACATGGTCTTGAATTAATATGTTAAGAAAAACACTTTTACTGTGTGTCTGTATATTTATAATATTATATATATTATATATATATATATATATATTTCACTAGCCACACCCTTCTTCACTTGTCAGTGAATCATAGCAATATTAATATAAAAAGCACTGTGCAGCAGGTTTCTGGTTTACAAATTGCTGAGAACTACAGATGCAGCCATGCGGTTCTTTTGTAGTGTGTCATTCGTACCAGTTTTGTTGATAACTGTGCTCTACCCTGCAGCATCTCAAGCTAACGTAATCAACTGTCAGCTATGGACTGCTCCTCAGCAACCTGGTTTATTTATGAATGGAGACTTTGTGATCGGAGGAATCTTTACAATTCATTACTACACAATATCAGAACAAATTACCTACACCAGACTGCCATCACAGCTACAATGTTCTGGAAGGTTTGTGTGTTGATTGAATAACGTGGACCAATGGATTTTGTTAGAAATGTAAAATCTGTGTGGAATTTTCAAAGAATTTATATTTTTCAACTTCCCTTTACTATCTTCTTATTAATTTTTGACAATAATTTATTCTGTCCTTAACCTAAAATGTAACCATGGCAGAAGCTATGATGTGGCTTTTATATTATACTGTTTTCTTGCTTCTTAACAGCATGGATTTCAGGGAACTGCGCTTTGCCCGTGCTATGGAGTTTACCATTCATGAGATCAACAACAGAACAGATCTTCTTCCTGGAATCACATTGGGTTATCAGATCCATGATTCATGTTCGACTGTGCCAGTGGCTGTAAACGTTGCTTTACAGTTTGCTAATGGTTTTGAGCAAGTTTTCCACAGCACTAATTCCTGTTCAGAATCAGCTGTAACAGCTATCATAGGAGATTCTGCTTCAACACCATCAATCAGTATAGCCAGAATGCTTGGTCTTTTTAGAATCCCACAGGTTAAAATTATGGATTATAATTACTATATACATATTTGTATTGCTATAGTCTATATAGTGTTTTGCATGCAAAACCTTTAAATACATGCACTTCGACTAGTAATTAAAAAAAACGGTTGTTATGGTTGTTTACATAATTTTTTTTCATTTATTTTCCAACACTAATTGAATTTTAGGTGAGTCACTATGCAACCTGTGCATGTCTGAGTGATAAGCACGAATATCCTGCCTTCTTTAGGACCATACCCAGTGACCACCACCAAGCAGGTGCATTGGCAAAAATGGTCAAGCATTTTGGTTGGACATGGATTGGAGCAGTGCGCAGTGACACAGATTATGGTAATAATGGAATGGCATCATTTCTAAAGGCTGCACAAAAGGAAGGGATATGTGTGGAATATTCTGAGGTCTATTACCGGACACAGTCACCTAGTAAATTGGAAAGAATAGCAAACGTGATCCGCAGATCAACAGCCCGGGTTCTACTTGCATTCATGCACACAGGCGACATGAGATTTCTCTTAGAAGAGCTTGCACGACAACCACCACCTCCACTTCAGTGGATTGGAAGTGATACGTGGATTACTGACCCTGATTTTCTGCGGTATAACATGTGTGCCGGTGCAATAGGATTTAGTGTTCCCCGGTCAGTTATTCCAGGCCTTCGCGAGTTTCTTTTAGACCTCACTCCTACCCAAGTGGTAAAATCATCCCTTTTAACAGAATTTTGGGAAAGCTCATTCACCTGTTACTTTAAAGAGCGAACAGATATTGCAGAAGGTATGCGAAAATGTGATGGCAGTGAGGACATTCTCACACTCCAGAACCCATACACAGACATGTCTCAGTTACGTGTCACTAATATGGTATACAAAGCAACATATGCCATAGCGCATGCCATTCATGGATTAATCTGCAATGACACACATTGTGACAAGAATATCAAATTTACTCCATGGCAGGTATCAAGTTGCTTAATTGAAAAGCTTTAAAACGATACGATGTATTCTCTATATTTAGACAAAGTCACACACTGTGCCATGATGTTTTATTAAATTGTCTCTGCAGCTACTAAGTCAGCTCAAACTAGTGAACTTCACCACAAAGAATGGCTATAAAGTTTCATTTGATTCTAACGGCGACCCACCAGCTGTATATGAACTAATAAACTGGCAGTTTAAAAAGGATGGTACCTTGAATTTTATCACAGTGGGAGAATATGACTCATCCAGACCGACAGGACAGGAGTTCAGAATGAGCAGAAATATCAGCTGGGTTCGAGGACAAACAGAGGTACATTATAATTACCTCACTTACTGTAAATAGGTTTCTTGGTTCTTACAGAACGATTAGTGCTTGTATAATTTATGGAAACAGTGAAGTAATTATGAGATTTACAAAGCTGGGAATTGTAAAATACTGTATAATGTGGGATTTACATTTGAGGCTAGATCTGTGCCTTTTTGTTCTACTAGGTGCCAGTGTCTGTGTGCAGTGAGAGCTGTCCCCCAGGCACCAGAAAAGCTGTACAGAAGCAAAGGCCGCTTTGCTGTTTTGACTGTATACCCTGTGCTGAAGGAGAGATCAGTAACAAGACAGGTTGTGCATCATTGTATCAAATGTTGTAGAAATTATTTTTTGCTTTAGTTCTCAGACTGCATAATCATTGTACAAGAGATATAAAAAAAACTGCACATACTTGTTAAAATGTCAGATTTTTGTAATGTAAAAAAGCCCATGATAAGAAATTTCACAACTGGACTCTGGCTAAGGAATTCCAAAAATTGAATCTAATTCTGGTGAGGGCATTGCTTTGTTCATTTGGATGTTGGATACTTTGGGTCAATGTTGTGCTGAAGGGTGAAATTCTTCTGCATCTTTAGATGTCTGAAGGTTTTGTGCCAAAAATGACTGGTATTTAGAACTGCTCATAATTCCCTCCACCTTGACTAAGGGTGCCCTACAGCTAAAAAAAAAGCAGCCCCAAAGCATGCCGCTGCCACTACATGCTTGTATGGTGTTCTATGGATGACGTGCTGTGTCGTTTTGTGCCTTACATACCTCATCTTATCAGACCAGAGTACAGGTTTCCACATGGTTTTGAGAGACTTGGTGTATGTTTTAGCAAAATTTAGCTGGGCTTGGATGATTTTCTTAGCCCATAGCCCAGAGATACGAAGAATACTACTTTAACGGTGCTGTAATGGTGCCTTTTGATAGCCTCACTGACCAGTTTCTTGTTGATGTTACATCAATTTTGGAGGGACATCCAGTTCTTGTAATGCCACCCTAATGACATTATTTCTCCACTTGGCTTGATGACTATCTTCATTGTGTCTCATGTTACATTTAATGCCTTGGATATTATTTTATACTGTACCATTCCTCTGACTAATACCTTCCAACAATGAGATCCCTTTGATGCTTTGCAAGCTCTTTGAAGAGCACAGCTTTAGCTTTAAGATGTAAATGTTAGGGAAATCATAATAGAACTTTATTTTGGGTTAAGATGCATGTATATAAATATTCCTGTTATTATTCAATGCTCTCTAGCTGAGGATAGCAAGACAGAAATAATGTTGGTCAGACTTTTAGTTGCTTCAATTTTTCAACAGTTGAACTCAGTCAGTCAGTGAAGCAAAAAATGGCAAAAATACAAATCAAAATCTATTTATTAAGCTAAAGTAATATAAGAAAGTTAAGAAAGATTTGAATGACATCTAAAGTTCAACATGAAGTTGCAGTTGGAAAAACAATGAATGGTGTTTGAATAGCCTTGTTTACAGCTTTACCTAAAATTACTGGTATGTTTTCATCTTATAACTCTATTCATTCTAGACTCTCTGGATTGTTTGAGTTGCCATCCTGAGTTTTGGCCCAACCCCAAGAGAGAAAGCTGCCTCCCAAAGCCTGTTGAGTTCCTTTCCTGGGATGACACACTCAGTATGATCCTAACATCATTCTCCATTGTTGGGGCCTTCATGGCTATGTGTGTGGGTGCTGTCTTTTACAGGCACAGGACTTCTCCTATTGTTAGGGCCAACAACTCTGAACTAAGTTTTCTGTTGCTCTTCTCTTTAACTCTCTGCTTTCTGTGTTCACTTACTTTCATTGGTCGRCCCTCTGAGTGGTCCTGTATGCTGCGCCACACAGCATTTGGAATCACCTTTGTCCTCTGCATCTCCTGTGTCCTGGGAAAAACATTAGTGGTGTTAATGGCCTTCAGRGCTACACTTCCAGGCAGTAATGTCATGAAATGGTTTGGGCCTCCACAGCAGAGACTCAGTGTWCTTGCCTTCACTCTTGTACAGGTCCTTATTTGTGTGCTTTGGTTGAAAATATCGCCTCCTTTCCCTTTCAAAAATTTTAAACACTACAAGGAAAGGATTATTTTGGAATGTGGCTTAGGTTCAGCTATAGGATTCTGGGCTGTCCTGGGATATATAGGAGTCTTGGCATTCTTATGTTTTATTTTAGCTTTCCTAGCTCGGAAGTTACCTGATAATTTTAATGAAGCCAAATTCATCACATTCAGCATGCTCATATTCTGTGCAGTTTGGATCACCTTTATTCCAGCTTATGTCAGCTCTCCTGGGAAATTCACTGTAGCTGTAGAGATATTTGCTATTTTGGCCTCAAGTTTTGGTWTGATTATTTGTATTTTTGCTCCAAAATGCTTTATAATCATTTTTCGTCCAGATCAGAATACCAAGAAGCACCTTATGGGTAAAGTTCCATCTAAGGCTCTTTGAGGGCTTTGCTTAAATAGCAAAGGAAACATCATGGTCCAGAACTTTGAATATGACTTTTAGACTATACAGTATGTTGTGTAAATAYGTAATTTCTTTGACATGAATCCCACGATTTTTTTGCTATGGTAAAACATGGTTAAAGAATATTTAAACCATATTTRAACTGTTCAGTATATGATACCTTGGAAACCACATGTGAATATACTGCTCCAGGTAATGAAATGTTTGCTTTGATAAATTTCTATAAAAAATTTTAACATGATTTTTTGTTTCTCATATTTTGAATCTCTCTGCTAAAAATGGGTATGGCAGGTATGAAAATGATTTTTCATGCTCCTAGAACAAGACTTTCTAAGTCCTGGAATATAAATGTGCCATTGGGAAAGAAAATAAAAATCCACTAAAAAACTTAAAAAAAAAAAAAAAACCTGACATAAAAGACTGTCTGAGGCAATCGATACTTTGTTTGTATGCGTTTATTTTCATCCACCTGAGCGAAAAAGTGTTTGTACTATGTAGGTGTTCATTTTGTAGTTTAGCATCATAATGKTTACACACATTTTCTTAAATCATTTTATCACAAATAAAATTACTAAACACATTTCTGGAGATATAAATGTGTTTTCATATTATTTGCAATGATGAAAAGAGTCATCTAATTTAATTCTAACCTTGCCGTTATCTAATTAACCAATGTTGTACCAACATTGGGCCAACCTTGCCATTATCTACTGAACCAACATTGTGCCAACTTTGGGCCAACCTATCCTTGGCCCACCAATAAGCTAACGTTGAGCCAATTGACAAAATGACAGTGAGCCAACCACTGTTGCTATCTGGGTTGTTTCCTGCGCGTCTTTTTATCCATCATCCATGAATAAAGGACGCTGTGTTCGCTATACACCATAGAACAATACAATGTACAAAAGGAGAARGTTGAAAACCATCAGAAGMACGAAAGCAAAAAGAGTGATTTGAAAGTGATGAATGACATGTACTGTATGTATAGCAGGAATGCGGTAAACAYTCTGCTGTTTATATCATACGGCTAGACCTATAATGTCATTTCCAACTAATAGCCTATCCAAAATAGCACACAAGTAAGTGAGGAGGTTCATTTCATAATTCGAGGTAAATGTGTTACAGATGAATCAAGCGACAGCTGAGCTATTACTGTAGATTTCACTTGGTGAAATGTAAACAACACAGGGCACGATAACTATATTTGTTTATATTTGGTTCCTTGAGTTCTCAAATGTAGCTCAAATCACTCACAAAGTGGCGCAGTGGTAAAGTGCTCGTCCTATCATTCGGCGATTGCGAGTTCGATTCCCGGGTGATGCTGTTACCTCTCGTGGTCTAGAGAGAGCTGATTGGCCGAGCTCTCTCAGAGGGGAGGGATGTTAATAATCACGGCTCTACAGCCAATCAGGGGCGTCTGTGAGCTCACAAAAGCGGAAGGAGCGGATAGCGCTGTCCTCCGAGTGTGTTACGCCGCCCCCAACGGTTCTTGAGCGAGTGGTTCGAAAAGATGTGGTCGGCTGCCGTCACGTGGTTCGGAGGAAACATGTGATAGTCTTCGTCCTCCCGGCTGAGTGGTAGTAGTAGTAGCCTTAATGTGGGAGCCCCCTAGTGACAGGGAGGAATTGGACACGACTAAATTAGGGAGAAAATCGGGAAGAAAAAAAAATCACTCACTGCAAAGTCAGCAGTAACATTTATCTACATGCATCTGCTGACACTTATGTGACAAATACCTGCTGCCAAAGGTTATCSTGCAAAASTAGGCTTTATTAGTTTCCTTCTTTTATTGTTAGGCCCTTAAATGTCCAGCCCTGACTGCTTAAATGTACTGTATAAACAGCCACAGATTATCATGTGTGAAATGATATAAAATTATATCTCATGTTTTTATGTAAGTAACTTAGAAAGGGGTAACATTCCTCCTAATCCTTTTTATTTCTAATGTTTTTCTTCTCGCTTATTTTTCTCAACTGTACAACTGWKGYCTTTGAWCTTTTTGATCTTTTTTCAGCACCCCCAACACTGTTAGCTAAGAGTCGAGACTAAAGTCACTGTCAAATTATTGCCCTGCATTAAGCAAATAAAATTGGCATAAGAACCTTTATCACATCATTAAAACCAGTTAGGGTAGTGCTGAATGCTTAATTTTAACTTTCATTTAAAAAATATGATCTGCCGAATAAATGATTTGTAGAATAATGGTGGCTAAATGTATTAAGACAAGGTATGCCATGTACTGTACTATATTCCTCCCTCTTCACAAAACAGATGATATCACTAATTAGTTAGTTCGAAAGGCTTTCAGGCTGAAAAGTTAAACTAATTAGTATTCACTGGTTTAGTTCATTGATTAAATTTTCTCATTTCATCATGCATCTTTGTTTTCTAATATTTAAAAAAAAACTGTCTAAGACTTTCGCATAAAATCCTCTGTCTCCATCTCTCTCTCTCTCTCTCTCTCTCTCTCTCTCTCTCTTTCTCTCTCTTTAGTTTTTGTAGACAAAAGGAAAGACAGAAAGAAAAGACTATAGTCACTTCCAAATACTGAATAAATGTTTGGGCACACGCCCCCTTATGGAGCATCACAGCAAGAGGGCTACTTAAAGAAGCATGTTCAATCKTCTTACTCTTCAGAGTGTTGTGTGCCACTAATGTTGCCATGCAGCTTGTTTTTAGCTTGGTGACTTTCGTGTCAATTCTTTGTATAACTGTGCAAAACTGTACAGTATGTAAAGCGAACCCAATTGGTTGCAGATTGTGGACAGATCCTCAGTCACCTGGTATTTTTATGGAKGGAGACTTTGTGATTGGAGGTATTTTCTCAATTCATTACTACACCAGATCAGACCAAAATACTTACACCAGACAGCCATCACAGCTGCAGTGCTCCGGAAGGTCTGTTTTTTTTTTTTAACTCAACAAAAAAAGGTTTTAAATATTATTTGTATATGTTTTAAAAGACACCTAAAATAGTCAGTGAAGCAACGTAGACTACTGAGGTTATGGCTTTTTTATATCTTGTTGTGTGTCCTAACAGCATGGATTATAGAGAACTGCGCTTTGCCCGCGCCATGCAATTCAGCATCCACGAGATCAACAACAGAACAGACCTCTTACCAGGCATCACGTTAGGATATCAGATACATGATTCGTGCTCTTCTGTGCCAATGTCAATAAAAGTCGCATTTCAGTTTGCAAATGGCGTGCAGTCAGAGTTTAATGAAATGGATATCTGTTCAACATCTGCAGCTGTACCTGCCATTGTAGGTGAATCTGCATCTACCCCATCAATAAGCATGGCTAGAATGCTTGGCCTTTTTGGAATTCCACAGGTGAAAATTAAATGCCTTTTCTATTTCCTGCAATATATACACTACATAAAATATGAGTAAATTTGATGTATATTCAATTATTTTATGCACTATTTTAGTTAAAAGCATTGCATAAATATGCATTAGTTAAATCAATTACACATTTATGCACTGTTTGAATTTCAGGTGAGTCACTATGCAACCTGCTCATGTTTGAGTGATAAGCATCAGTACCCTGCCTTCTTTAGGACTATTCCTAGTGACCAGCACCAAGCAGCTGCGCTGGCAAGAATGGTCAAGCATTTTGGTTGGACATGGATTGGTGCAGTGCGCAGCGACTCAGATTATGGAAATTATGGAATGGCATCGTTTTTAAATGCTGCGCAAAAGGAGGGGATATGTGTGGAATACTCCGAGGCCTATTACCGGACACAGCCGCGYAGTAAATTAGAAAGAGTCGCCAACGTGATTCGTAGATCATCTGCCCGTGTGATAGTAGCATTTATTGCATCAGGAGACATGAGATTTCTCTTAGAAGAACTGGCACAACAGCCACTGGCTCCACTTCAGTGGATTGGAAGTGAAACATGGATTATAGAGCCCGAGTTGCTGCGTTTTAACCTGTGTGCTGGTGCAATAGGGTTTGGGATTCCACGGTCAGTTATCCCAGGATTYCGTGAGTTTCTGCTAGATCTGACTGCAGCTGACGCCCTGAAATCGCCTCTGTTCACAGAATTYTGGGAAAGCTCTTTTGCTTGTAGTCTGAAGGATCGAACGGACATTGCTGAGGGCGCACGGCAGTGTGACGGCAGTGAGGACATTAGTGTGCTCCGTAATGCGTATACAGACACATCTCAGTTGCGCGTCACTAATATGGTGTATAAAGCAACGTATGCAATAGCGCAYGCCATCCACGGATTGATATGTAATGATACACAATGCRATAGAAATATGAAGTTTACACYATGGCAGGTATAAACTATATAGATATATTATTATGGTTCTCATCCTAGGATCAATGTAATATATCAAAGTATATTTGTTTGTTTGTTTATTATTTAGATAGCATCATCACAGTTAACATCTTTATTACTGAGTTCTCATAATGTGTGTGAGCATGTGTGTGTGTGTGTGTGTGTGACAGAGTGAGAGAGCGAGAGAGAGAGAGAGAGAGAGAAGTGGCTTTAGGCCAAACACCAATAGTTACACCAAATAACATCAAAATGTCTATAAATAATGTGTTCTGAAATAGGAGAGCTGTAACAAATCTATTAAATACTTTTTTGTGAAACAAATGTATGTTAAGGGTCACATAATCTATGAAAAAATGTCCTGCTTCAAACTACAAAGCCACTAATGTAATTATTTCTACCATTGCAGATATCTAACCACCTCATGAAAGTGAACTTCACTACAAACAGTGGCTTTCAGGTCTCATTTGATTCTAACGGAGACCCTCCAGCTACCTATGAACTCATAAACTGGCAACTTGACAAGGATGGTGCATTGCATATGATAACAGTGGGCTATTATGATTCATCTAAACCAAAAGGACAGGAATTTAGAATTAGCAGAAATGTCAGTTGGGTTGGTGCACAGACAGAGGTGCAGTCTAACTTCAAAAGTCTTACTACAAACCAACATGTTCATTTATTCATTCATTTATTTATTTATTTATTTACTTATTTTTAACTCCTATCACATATCTAAGGTTGGTCATAAAGTTTTATTAATTGTTAAATGGGCCCTATATACTTTTATTACATGTTTTTGAATAGGTCCCAGTGTCTGTGTGCAGTGAGAGCTGTCCTCCAGGCACCCGGAAAGCTGTGCAGAAATCAAGGCCTGTCTGCTGTTATGACTGTATCCCATGTGCTGAAGSAGAGATTAGTAACAAGACAGGTTGTTAATATAAAGTCTATGAAAATGTACATTATATGGCTAAGAGTACGGTACCACTTATGCAAGTGGGATTAACACCAGATTGTTATAAAGTTTAAAATGGGAGGTTAAATAAGTTCACGTGATTGGTCAGGTGTCCACATATGATCTACAAAATCAAATAACATAATTTCGGCGTTATTTCCCACACAGTAGAACACACATATGGACATAGTTTGACATCAAAAGTTTGATCTTTATTAAACATAAAATACAACAGAAGTTGGTGATGTGGCTTAATATAATAACCCATTGTGTTTTGGTTTTAGATTCACCGGATTGTTTGCGCTGTTCTGCTGAGTTTTGGCCCAACACCAAACAAGACAGCTGCCACCCAAAGGCAGTTGAGTTCCTTTCCTGGGATGACACTCTCAGCATTATCCTTACAGTATTCTCCGTCACTGGAGTTTTCATGGCTGTGTGTGTGGGTGCTGTCTTTTACAAACATAGGGCCTCTCCTATAGTCAGGGCCAACAACTCAGAGCTGAGCTTCCTGTTGCTCTTCTCTCTGACTCTGTGTTTCCTCTGTTCACTTACTTTCATTGGTCAGCCCTCTGAGTGGTCCTGTATGCTGCGTCACACAGCCTTTGGGATCACATTTGTACTTTGCATCTCTTGTGTTCTTGGGAAAACATTGGTTGTGCTAATGGCTTTTAGGGCTACACTTCCAGACAGTAAKGTCATGAAATGGTTTGGGCCTCCACAACAGAGACTCAGTGTTCTTGCCTTCACTCTCGTACAGGTGGTTATTTGTGTGCTTTGGTTAACAATATCACCTCCTTTCCCCTTTAAAAACATTAAACAGTACAAAGAAAGAATCATCTTGGAATGTGGCTTAGGTTCTACCATAGGTTTCTGGGCTGTACTGGGATATATTGGACTCTTGGCTCTTTTATGTTTTGTTTTGGCTTTTCTAGCTCGGAAGTTGCCGGATAACTTTAATGAAGCTAARTTYATTACTTTYAGCATGCTCATATTCTGTGCRGTTTGGATCACCTTTATYCCTGCTTATGTCAGCTCTCCTGGAAAATTCACTGTAGCTGTGGAAATATTTGCAATTTTGGCTTCAAGCTTTGGTTTGATTATTTGCATTTTTGCTCCCAAATGTTTTATAATTGTATTTAGGCCAGAACAGAACACCAAGAAGCATCTTATGGGTAAAGTTCCCTCTAAGGCACTTTAAAATATGTGATAATAASATTAAGATCCATCAGCTTGTATATTGTTTACAAAATCATCCTATCAAAAAGATCAAAATGCACAGGCRCTTATTAAATATAATTATGGTGACATGGTACTTTTCAAATACCACTAGGATAACCTCATGTTTTGATATGTATAATATGTCACATTTTCAACTGGAATTTTAATATCCACAAACTGTCGATCTTTATGAATATTTTTATACCAAAATGTGCGAATCAATTGCAAGGCACACACTCACACATGTASTAACAGACAATTTGGAAACATCAATTAACCTACTCTACATGTTTTTGGACTGTGGAAGGAGTTGGAGAACACCCATCAAGCACTGGAGAGAAAATATAAATTCATGCACAAAAACCTGAGGTAATAGTAGTGATAACCACTATGTCACCTTGTGGGTATTTGTGAAACCCCCCTTCCCCAGAAACAAACAAACAAACAAACAGATAGATAGATAGATAGATAGATAGATAGATAGATAGATAGATAGATAGATAGATAGATAGATAGATAGATAGAACATGGAAATAATAGATTGAGCTGCAGTACGTACTCATTCATATGAATCATTATTTACTGGCATTAAAGAGTAGCCCAACTCATACTATAATTTTTTTTAATTGCTGCGAATTAAATTAATTGTTGTTGATATTTTGCCTGTTCCTGGCGATAGGTCGCCACAGCARTTTGTCACAAACTTTTACATCAGATGCCATTCTGAACATAACCCTCCCATTTTTATCTGGGTTTGGGACAGGCACTTCATAGAGTGGCTGGGAATCAAACCCGGGTTTGTCTTATGGCAGGCGAAACACCTACCACTGCGCCACCAGTGCTCTGGTACCTTAGGGTTTTAAGTTGGTGGAACTTTAAGGAGACAGTTACTGTGGCTTAAAATATCAAATTTGTTCAGCTAACTTGAAAAGTCTCATTTCTACAAACGCTAAATACTCTATATAGTTCTAAATACTAATAAAGGTCTATTAATTTGAACTAATTGTAATTGTTTAAGTTAACAGTACTCAAAATGTTTAATTMATTTGAGCATTAGGTTTTACAGTGTGTATGATGTATAATATATTCGTTATCTTGTCAATATTTCTGAAGTGAAAGAAWGCTATCYTGGTAATATTATCTACATGAGCTTCAAATGAAAGGCTGGAATYTATAATMACACCRAGGTCTTTTACTGTTGCACTTGTTGGAACAGAAAGGCCATCTAAAGTTACAGTGTGATCAGAAAGCTTACTTCTAGCTACTTGTGGTCCAATGACTAGAATGTGTGTCTTATAAGGATTAAGCAGAAGGAAGTTAGTTAACATCCAGTATCTTATGTCCTGCACACATTACTTAACTTTATTAAGCTGTTTTTTTCCATCTGATTTTGCTGAGACATAGAATTGTGTGTCATCAGCATAACAATAAAAAACTAATACCATGCTTATGAATTATATTGCCCAGAGGAAGCATGTAAAGGGAAAAAAAGCAGTGGGCCTAAAACTGAGCCCTGTGGAAAACCAAACTCCACTTGCTGAACATGCACCATTTAAACCTACTGATGTTAAACTGATAACAATCAGTCAAATAGGATCTGAGCCAGGAGATTGACCTTTCCTTAATTTCTAATACATTTTCCAATGTATGTAGGAGAATCCCACGATCAATGGTGTATAAAGCTGGACCGAGGTCAAATAACACTAGCATAGTGATGCAACCATGATCAGAGACCAACACTAGGTAATTTATTACTTTAACATGTGCTGTCTCCGTGCTTTGATGAGGCCTAAATCCTGATTGATACAGTTTGTSTATGCTAATCTGATGTGTATATGAATATAGCTGCTGTACTACTATCTTTTCCAGAATCTTAGAGATAAAAGGAAGGTTTGATATAGTCCAGTAATTGGACAGCTGTCAGGGTTCGAGGTCTGATTTCTTAATAAGTGAATTAATAACTGCTAACTAAAAAGATTTTAGAACAAACCCACTGCTGAGTGAAGAGTTAATTATTTTCAACGGTTCTGTTATTGCTGGTAATATCTTCTTTAGAAAATTTGTTGGTATAGGATCTAAACAATTGTTGATGATATAATACAACATAACAATATATTCTCACTGTACACTTTAAGAGGATCATCTGCCACCTGCTCATTTATGCAGTCCACTTTATTGCACAAYTGGGCGGTCTCTGGTACTAGGAGGACTTCTTTGAATATTTAAGAAACTGCTGATCACCAGGAATATTATGTGAAATTCTTTACATTTTACAGATGGCCTACAGTAAACCAAAATCACTCTTTACCACCATGGAATCAGTTGCTCTCCAAACATCTTAAAATGCACATATATCCATGAGGGGAATTAGTTTTTTTTAAACCCAATAGCAATCTCAGATAATGTAACTCTGTATTCATAAAACCCAGTGCAAGGCCATGGAGGACATCACTCTTTAAGTTGGCATGGTGGTGTGSCCTCGCACCTCCAGGGTCAAGGGTTGGATTTCCACATTGAGTCTTTTTGCATGGAGTTTGCGTGTTCTCCACCTGCTTGATTGGTTTCTTCTGGGTTATATGCAGGTTAGACTGATTGCCATTTTCAAATTGCCCATAGTGTGTGAGTGAGTGTGTGTGCTTATGTGCACTGCAATGAATTTGCATCCTGTCCCCTGAGGAGGCTACAGGCCCTCTGCAACGTTCTACAGGATAAGCAATGTAGAAAATTGTGTAAGTTGWMATGTGTATATAGTAGATCATTCAATTCATAAATAAATAAATTTGTATTTGTGCTGATATGGAACCTGAATAACACATTTTAAGTTTCCAAGTAATTTGAATGTAAGAAATTGACTGTTTCCGCAAGAGTAGCAACTGTTTTTCACAAAATAAACTTTATTTCACTTACATTTATTAAACATGMACAATSGTAGTAATTATAAAAACAATAATGTTGTGTTATGAATTTCATTACACTAAAATGCTAGATCTAGACTTCTCCTTTGTGTTTTGTGATTGCAATTAATAGACTCTACAATGACATTAATTATTTATTCAGCTTAAACAATGATGCAAAAAAAAGTGTATCTTGGTTACACTCCATAGAAGTAATAGCTCATCTAAATAGTTCATTTAGATATTTTTCCAGTTATTCCCTTTTTGGTGTTAAGTTCAGGCCTCAGGAGAATAATGTAACATTTAGGAGCAAAGATACAGAAAAGTAAGCCAAAACTCGAGGCAAGTATGGCAAATATCTCCACTGCTACTGTGTATTTCCCTGGGGTGCTGTTGTACGCAGGTATAAATGAAATCCAAACAGCAAAAAAGATCAGCATACTGAATGTGATTAACTTAGCCTCATTAAATGTATCTGGAAGTTTCCGACCCAAAAAGGCCAGAATGAAGCACAGACAGGAAAGGATACCAATGTAACCAAGCACCAAATAGAACCCCATTGGCCAAACATCTTTACACTCCAGTATGATTCTGCCACCCTGATAAGATGTGTTCTTAAAAGGGTAGGGGGGTGCTAATGCCAACCAGCTAATGCAGAGTATGGCTTGGCCTGCAGTACAACTGGCAATGAATGCTCTTTGCTGAGGAGGGCCAAATTGTTTGAGGGAACTRGACCCAGGCATGGTGGAGTGGAAAGCCAACAGCACCACAATGGATTTGACCAGGATGCAGGAGATGCAAAGGACAAAACTGATGCCAAACGCTGCCTGTCGGGCCTGGCATGACCAGAGTGAAGGCCGCCCCAGAAACACCAATGAACAGAGAAAGCAGAGTTTCAATGACAGCAAAAGCAGGAAACTTAGTTCTGAGTTGTTTGCTTTGACTATAGGTGTGGATCTGTAAAGGAAAAAGATTACAGAAACAGCAGTTGCTCCGGCAACCCCCAGGAGAGACAAGGTAACAAGGATGACACCCATGATCTCCTGAAAGGAAAGGAATTCCTCAGTGCCTTCCACACATGCTATGCGCTCAGAATTGGACCAGTAATACAAAGGACACTGGGTACATTCTGTGGCTCCTGCAAAAAATGCACAGAAACACACTTTACACACACAGTATTTACAGGACCKTTATGTAATTATTGGTGTTTTTGAGAAGTGAACCAATTCATAACACCACTAATGTCATAGCAGTTAACTGGCAAATACTTGTTTCCTTACTTAAACGCCGTTTGTTACAGCTGCATTTTTAATGCATAAAACATCACAAATCCCAACACCCACTGACTGTGATGTTATATTTGCAGCACTGTGTTTATAGCTATATATTGAATTTATGTTGTTTCACCTGACGTATTAGTGAACTCTCCCTCAGTACAACGCAGACAGTCAAAACAGCAGATGGGTTCACCTGGTCGCATGGCTTGTCGAGTCCCAGGGGGACATGGGGCCGTGCACTGAGATACAGGAATCTGTAGTAAAATGTACATTGGATTTAGCTTGTAAAAATTGACAGGAAAAAATGTATTGGCAAAAAGTGCATAGTACACAGGCTTATCTACTCAATTCATCACTGATAACTACAATACATTAAAACAAATGCTTAACTAATGATAAACTAGCTAGGATTTTTGTTTGTCTTTTTGGACTGTACACCTGGCTCTGCCCTCCTGTCCACTCTATCACGTCCATGTCCAGCTTGAGCTGCTGCCAAGTTGGGGCTGAACCATCATAACTGCCCACTCTCTGAAACCTGATTCCACCTTGGCCATCGTTCTGCCAATTTATGATGTCATAAAGAGGCACTGGCTCACCATTTACATCAAAATACACCTTTTCCCCAAACTGATTGGTGAAATTTACTCTCCTCAGGTGATAAAGCAACTGTAAATAACATGGAAAATAAACAATATGAGTAGTAATTAAAAATGTTTATAAACACACAACGATTTTGCAATGTATTAGCAAACAGCAAAGGCAGCATGAGTTTATCACCTGTCCAGGTGTGAATTCTGCCCTGGTGTTGCAGCTTCTCTGGCCTGAAGCTTGTGCTATAGATGTGCACTGTAGCAGTTGGTGTAGAGCATGAGTAATAGCATAAATGGCCTTGTACACATTATAAGAAACCCGCACTGGAGTCACACTTGTGTAACTGCTTTTAACTTCCTTCAGATTCTCCAATCCAGTACAAAATGGCTTGTCCAAGCCCTCACTGATGGTATAAGCCAGACGGCAATTAAACTGTTCTTCCCAGAACATGTTAGTGAAGACTGATCCTGGGTTATTTGATGGCTGTATTTTCAGAAGAAACTCAGCCAAGCCAGAGATATTTGCACCCCTAAAGGAGAATCCAAGGGTCCCAGTTAACACATGCTGGAACAATGGGGATGTAAGGAGATTGGCAGTTACCCAGGCTTCACTGGCTACCCACTGCCTGCCTGTTAGGTTTCTCCTTGCCACCTCTGATAGAAACTGTTGAAGTTGACCTTCTGTGGCAAATACCACAATCACTCTAGCTGTGGAAGCTTCCAGTGCATCAGTGATGGCACTAATCTGTTCTGTGGTGGGCTGTTTGGGGATGGTGTGATGAAAATCCACACAACCACCCATTTTATTAAACTTCTCAGTAAAGGCTTGGATTCCATAATGACTATAGTCATCATCGGTGCCAATTGTGCCCACCCAGTGCCAGCCAAAATGGGCCATCAGCTTCACCAGAGCATGCACCTGGAAGACATCACTGGGAACAGTTCGGAGAAAGGTTGGGTACATGCGTTTGTCAGTCAGACATGTGCAGGTTGCAAAGTAGCTGATCTGGAGAAAGTTAAATAGTGGGAGGAAATGAAAAATTAAAGATAAATAATGGACAACTTTTTTTTTTCTTCTGTACATGAAGTTATGTGTGTGTTGTGAGGAATACTATTTGGTATACTTTTTTTTTTTTTAAGTAATGATACCCAATAATAATGAAGAAACAAGCATTTGGTCCTGAAGTTATTGGTCAATAACCAAGTTATTGGTCCTTTAGACTGATTAATCAACACTACTTTAGGTTCTACTTTAAGATAAAATTAGACCGAACAATCTACTGCTGGAGATGTAAATTATAGTAAAATTACAAGTAGAACATCACAGTAAATTTGTTTTCATGCGGCTAATCCTGAGGCTAATCAAAGGGCAACATTAACTAGGGGTCAAAATAGATATGGACTAAAATATAGTGCACTCTATTATGGTATTCAAATAAACAAGAACAACAATAACACTACTACTACTACAACTACTACTACTACTAATAATGATAATAATAATAATAATAATAATAATAATAATAATTATTATTATTATTATTATTATTACTTTTCTTTATTGTAATAATAGTTATTTACTCTTCAATATATTTTTTAATACATTACAACTTATTTCAGTTCAATCTAACAAAAACAGATTTCGGTGTATATTCAGTATTTTAATTTATGCAAGGAAAGTAATTTCATCTTACAGTGTCCTTAGTATATATATATATATATATGTGCACATAAAATATAATTAGGCATCTGTCTCAGTAACAACTGATAATTTAAAGAATTGTATCATGCAATGCACAGTTAAATGACAGTAAACTCATTAAAAGTGAGTTAAATGCTTCAATAACATAACAAAAATAGAGTTGAACGCCTAAATTTAAGCCACATTTTGATTTCATATAGTAGTGTTTGGATTCTGTCCCTCACTCTTACTCTTATCTTTTAAGTACAAGCTCACCAAAGGGATTTCAAAAGGCCCAAATGTGTCGGCTATAGCTCGGGTAGGTGTAGATGATGCCTGGCCTATTATTGCAGGAACAGGAGATGTAGAAAAGCAAGGAAGGCTTCTGGCTACAGAGCCATTTGTCTGAAAGAGAGAAGATCCGTTGACCAGCGAGAAAGCACGCTGTAGACTGGTGTGGACATGATCACAGCCGTCCATGATCCGATAACCAAGTTTCACACCTGGCAGAAGCCTGGGGTTTCTGTTTATCTCCTCAACTGCAAACACCATAGTTTGGACCCAGCGGAAAGCCCTCAGGTCAAATCTGAAAAGACAGTAATTGTTGATTAAGCAATAAAAAAAAATCCTGGAAAGGTAATGACATAAACAATTAGTAAAAAAAAAAGGTTTTCATGTCATATAAAACTACATAGATCTATTTCAGCTGTTTACCTATTTTACCTATGTTACACCTAATTTCTCATTCAAAAGTGTACCATTGCATATACCTGGACAGGACAATTTTTTTTTATTATTTTTTTTAGGTGAAGCTTTCATTTCCAGAGACTGATCTATATCAGAAAGCACAATGAGACTCACCCACTACACCTCTGAACCTGTGGTTGGTCTGTAAAATTATAACCGTGTGGTGGAGTACTGTAATGTAGTGGAAAAAGCCCTCCAAGTATAATATCCCCATCCATTTCCAGCACATGAGGATTATATTCTCCAACTCTCCAACAGCCATTGCTTGAATCTAATAAATGAATCTTGGGCCAGAGGAGCAGAAAAATAGCTAAAAGTGCCAGCTCATCCACTGGCATATTCCAAAGCATCACAGAGGCTCCAGAGTAAATTCATGAGCATGGGTGTCCCTACTAGAGTGCATGACAGAGTGATGGATTCTGCTTTATAAAAGAACTTATGTCATCTGTTTTCTTAAGTGACTGGCATCTATACAGGCCAATGGGGAAGGGTGAAAGGTAAAATTGACAATAATGCAAATGGCAAGAGAGCAACAACACAATGACTTAAACACTAAACAGATTTGGTTATAATGCACAGTGTAGAATAAATTAGTGGTAATTTATTATGCATTGAAAGAAAGAAAGAAAGAAAGAAAGAAAGAAAGAAAGAAAATTCCTAGTGCCATTACATAAAACACACAACACGGGACACAATTTGTGTGTGTGTGTGTGTGTGTGTGTGTGTGTGTGTGTGTGTGTGTGTGTGTGTGTGCGCGTGTGCGTGCGAGGTCCAATATTGCCATCTGCAGGCTCTGATGGAAATTATAGCCATGACTATAGTTCGGTGTTTGGTAAAATTTAAAAGTTGACTTTTTTTTCTAGCAATTTGGACTTTAAACACAGAATTCTAAATGTATCTTTTTCTTAGAAAAAAATGCTTTTTTTAAAACTCATTCTAATTTCAAAGTCTGTCAGAATTCTGAGATTTAATTAAAAATTAAGTTTTATATAAAAACGTGAAATAATCTTTTCACATTCTTATGTGAAGCATTTCATGTTATATGCTACTCACTCATTCTTGTCCTATATGGGAAACGCGCTCTGTGTGCCCAACAGGATTTTATAGAAACCTAAAGAGTTCAGGGCTGTCAGACAGGTTTATTTCAAAAGTAAATGCCAATTCACATACCAAAAAGATAACCTACAGTATGGAACTGCGAACATTATGAACATCACGTTATTTCAAGATAAAGTTTTTCCATATTCAATTAACAACCTTCTTAAGCCTAAAAGTTGCTCCTAGTGACAAAATTCTAAGAAAATTCGTAGACTTATGACATTTTCTTAGAATTCCCCCTTAAATTTAGGACTAAATCTTAGTGAAGATAAAAATGATTCATGAAACATTTTCGCCTTAAAAACAGCTCCTAAGGTAAAAATTCTTAAGAGTAGAGAAGAGGACTTATTCATAGTTTCTATAGTAGAGGACAAAATGGTGGAAAGAAGAAATATTCTCCAAACACTAAACGCAAAGCTAAAAGTAACCATTGCTTCTGTACAATTTGGTTTTCTTGTTGTTTTACTCCCTTCCATCTCCTTGAATTGCTGCATCATTCCTAGCAACGGGGTCAACCACACCTCCCCACTAAGATAAATGTTTTTGTACTTTCTGAGTTGCTCTAAAACTTTTTCTAAATCACTTTTAGTCTAAGACTCCCAACTAGGACTTTTTAGGCTAAGATAGGAGCTCTCTGAGAAAATTCTAAGAAGCTTTGTGAATACTGGCCCTGGTCTATAGCATCCACAGTTCTCATTCATCTTCTGTATTGCTTTATCCTGCATTCAGAGTCACGGTGGGCCTGGAGCCTATCCCAGGAGACTTATGGCATGAGGCGGGGTAGACACTTGACAGGGTGCCAATCCATCACAGGAGGAAACCCACCAGCACAGGGAGAACATGCAAACTCCATGCACACAAAGACGGGAATCGAACCTGATCAGGAATTGAACCCAGACCCTGGAGGTGCAAGCCGACAGTGCTAACCACTACACCACCGTGCCGCCGCATCCTAGTTGTTCACATAAATTTGGATGTATGATGTTTTGCAGAAACTCATTTCATTTGGAATCTCTCAAGTGGTGATGGACCTCTTTCTGAAAGGTCAATATAGAGAACACATAGAGTATGTTCGCATAAAATAATGTATGGAAGGGCCAATTTAGGGACATTTGTTTAGGAAATTCTGTGCTATTAAAAATAAATCAAGCATAGATGACTACTGCTCTCATTGCATTGGCACAAATAGTTCATTAGAATGTCTTTATAATTTATAAAAATATGTTTTATGAAGTACAATATAGAAATGAAATATAAGCAAATAAATAAATGAAATAATAATCAAAACTAAATAATCAAAAATAATAATTAAGTATTAAAACAATCTTAACAATAGCAACTGAAAAATAATATAACAAAAAACAATGCATGTTGAACAAACATCCACGCAGCTTTTATGGAATGTAATAAAGGTAAATAAAAAATAAAAAAAACACTATATTCATTTTCAGATTTTAGTAAACATATATAGTAAAAAGAGTATATGAGTCAACCAATGCAGCAATTACTTGCAACCCTCCAAGCCATATAATCATGAGAAAAGTCTCATGTGACCTCCCCAACTATATAAAACTCAACCATATACACAGTATTACCACACCGCAGGTGCGAAGAAATAGGAATGCACAGAGAGAGAAAATGCAAGCTGTTTCATATCTATATTTGTGTATAGGCTGGAGCTCATTGTTTACATCTTCACCCGCTGACTTGGACCTAGACCCAGGATATTGTAAGCTCCGAGGCCAGTTCAGGCTGAATGGGATGCACCAGAATGGAGACCTTATTTTGGGAGGTCTATTTGAAGTCCACTTTCTTACTGTGTTTCCAGAGTTGAGCTTCACAAGTGAGCCGGAACAACCCTATTGTGAACAGTGAGGGGATTCAGCACAAGATAATGATGAAATAAATTGCAAACAGAGGAAAAAAAACATAGTTAACAGAAGATTTAATTTATTAATAGAATTGTTTAATTGAGATAAAACTATGTTTGAAATGACTGATCTGTTGCCAAAAGCAAACAACTGTCCATTTGTAGACAATTCTTGTGCATTTGAACAAACTTCTAAACAGTCTAATTTGCTTGTTAACACACAGACACACACTATTATTTTTTCACTTACATTATATATTTTTTGTTTGCCATACTGCTACAGGTTTGACATGGCAAGCTTCCAGCAGGCAATGACTATGGTTTTTGCTATTGATGAAATTAATAGAAATCCCAACCTGCTTCCTAACACCACGCTGGGATATCATCTATATGATAACTGTGTGAAGCTTGCTGTGGCATTCCGGGCAGCCACAGCCCTGATCAGTGGAACCAGTGGCACTGCTTCGAATCTGAACTGCACTAGTTCTCCCCCAGTGATTGGGATAGTGGGAGATCCAGGTTCCACTCACTCTATTGCCATCTCTAGTGTGCTGGGGTTGTTTCGAGTGCCGATGGTAAAGATTTAAAGAAAATTAATTTTTCTTCAAAGAACTGAGAAAAAAAAATTAAATGTAGCTTTACTTCATACTGTATCTGTAAATTCTATAATGTAATTGTCTTTGTATTGGTTAATGTATGTGGCAATAATTGTATTCTAATCATTATGGAAAGATCTTTTCTTTTCTGAATTCCATATCTCTCAGGCTATGTCATATTATGTTTTATTATCATGCCATTTTTCTTCTCTCCCACTTTTCATCAGGTGAGCTACTTTGCCACATGCTCCTGTCTCACTGACCGACATCAGTTCCCCTCGTTTTTTAGGACAATTCCAAGCGATGCCTTTCAGGTGCGTGCCATTGTCCAAATTCTAAAACACTTCAGCTGGACCTGGGTGGGTCTTGTGTACAGCGATGATGATTATGGTATCTATGCTGCCCACTCCTTTAACCAAGATGTCAGAGAACAGCTGGGTGGCTGTGTGGCGTACTCTGAGATGCTGCCAAGAGATAACAACCGCAGAGATGTGGAACGTATTGTCAGAGTGATCAAAACCTCCACAGCTAAAGTTGTGGTGGTGGTTTCTACCGAGGCCTACTTATTGCCACTAATGGATGAAGTATCCCTGGGAAATGTAACTGGAAAGCAATGGATCGCTAGTGAGGCATGGGCCACTTCACCCATCTTCCTCACACCACGCCTGCTACCATTCCTTGGAGGAACTCTAGGAATCGCCATTCGTCGTGGAGAGATTGCAGGGCTTCGGGACTTCCTGCTACGTTTGCGCCCTGACATGCAACCTGCAAACAACATGGTGCGGATATTTTGGCAGGAGATGTTCGGATGCAGGTTTGAGAAAGATGGCATGCAGATTGAGGATGATAAGATAATGTTGTGCGCAGGGGATGAAGATCTAAACAGCACAAATACGGCATACAGCGATATGTCTGAACTCAGGGCTTCTTATAATGTTTATAAAGCAGTTTATGCACTAGCTCATGCACTTCATGACCTAACACAATGTGAGGAGGGCAAGGGGCCATTTAATGGTCACAGCTGTGCCAGAATATCTACCCTGCAGCCTTGGCAGGTGAAGCAGACAAATACTTCAGAACCCATCGACCTTACCTATCTATCTATCTATCTATCTATCTATCTATCTATCTATCTATCTATCTATCTATCTATCTATCCATCCATCCATCCATCCATCCATCCATCCATCCATCCATCCATCCATCCATCCATTTTCCCCCATATCCATGCATTTATAATGCACAATGAGAAATTTCTAAGTTAGCAATTTTGTATTCACCCTGCATTTATTTATTATTATTATTATTATTATTATTATTATTATTATTATTATTTTGCATTGTGATTTCCTCAGAGGCGAATGGAAATCATTACCCTTAATATAATATGACATATTGAACACCTGCTTGTCCTCTCATTTCTGATCACTTGTGCAGGTTGTCCATTACCTACAGAGTGTGAATTTCACCACTGGTTTTGGAGACCACGTATCCTTTGACAAGAATGGTGATCCTTTGGCCATCTATGATGTCATGAATTGGCAACCAAACCCGGATGGTTCGATCAGGGTTCACAAAGTTGGAGTGGTGAATGAAGCTGAAAAAACAGACCATGTATTTACGCTGAATGAGGATGATCTGTTCTGGAACTTTGATACAAAGAAGGTAAATCACATACAGATTGAAGCACAGGAATCGATACTGTGTATACTGTGAATAAACTGTGTTAGAGAAAAGTTGTATATGTTAAACTATATGTGAAACACTGGCAATGTCTGATTATTTTTAATTAATTACTTCTTTGTGTTGTATATAAATATTACCCTTGTTAAACAGACAGCAAACATTCATCAAAAGTACTACATTGCTGAACTTATGAATCTGGACTCTCCTTTCTCTAGCCACCGAGATCTGTGTGTAGTGAAAGCTGTCCTCTGGGCACCAGAAGAGCCAGAAAGAAGGGCATGCCCATCTGCTGCTTTGACTGTCTACCCTGTGCTGATGGGGAGATCAACAACACAACAGGTGAGGATAACCTTTATGTTTTATAAATAGTAGATGAACCTCTTCCTATGCTCTCTTGACCCATCGCTCTTATTATTTTCTCTATTTCTTTGCCACTCAGATTCTATTGAATGCACTGTATGTCCTGACGAGTTCTGGTCCAGCCCAGAGAAAGATCGTTGTATACCAAAGGAGGTGGAGTTCCTGTCCTATGAAGAGCCACTGGGCATCTCTTTAACAACAGCTTCAATCTTTGGCACCTGCTTCTGCACTGGGGTTTTTGGTGTGTTTGTGCATCACAGACACACACCTGTGGTCCGTGCCAACAACTCTGAGTTGAGTTTTCTGCTGCTACTGTCACTTAAACTGTGCTTTCTTTGTGTATTGCTATTCATTGGCCAGCCTCAGCTGTGGACATGCCAACTGAGGCATGTGGTATTTGGTATTAGCTTTGTACTGAGTGTCTCCAGCATTCTCGTAAAAACCATCGTGGTTGTGGCTGTGTTTAAGTCTTCTCGGCCAGAAGGCCAAAATGCTATGAAGTGGTTTGGAGTGGCACAACAGAGAGGTACAGTGCTGATCCTCACAGCATTCCAGGCAGTTATATGTACCGTCTGGCTATCCACAGCATCTCCAACACCCCACAAAAACACTCACTACATCAGCTCAAAAATAGTATTTGAATGTGCTGTGGGTTCTGTGATTGGGTTTGGAACTCTATTGGGCTACATTGGCCTGCTGGCTGCAATAAGCTTTCTACTTGCCTTCTTAGCAAGGAACCTGCCAGATACCTTTAATGAGGCCAAATTCATCACCTTTAGCATGCTGATATTCTGTGCTGTGTGGCTCACCTTTGTGCCTGCATACGTCAGCTCTCCAGGAAAGTATTCTGTGGCTGTAGAGGTCTTTGCTATCTTGGCATCAAGTTTTGGGCTGCTAATAGCCATATTTGCTCCAAAATGCTACATTATACTTTTACACCCAGAACAGAATACCAAAAAGGCAATCATGGGTCGAACACCTCGAAACAAATAGCTGCCAAATATTTATCATTAAAAAAAAAACAATAATAACTATATACTATATAATATATCATTCAATTGTACTTACAATGATGTGTAATCATAAATAAAGATTAATAAATTCCTATGTGCTGGACACTGTTTAAAATGTATTTAATTATTTATGGTCTTGATGTACTTTTGAGGCCCAGAGAAGGATAAGTGAATACCTAAGTGAAATCATAAAATAATTATATTACTAATCGTTTCACTTAATAGGAACAACCTTGTATTGCCCAAAATGTCAAAAGCACAAGAAAATATATATTTATTTCTATTCCTATAATCATAATGAGACAGATCAGATTAGGTTACTGAGCATCATAATACTGTATGAATTCCCCTATCAATTCCCTTACCACTTTTCTTTTTCTTTAGGAAGAACAAAAATCCTTGCGAATTTACCTGAGTTATACTCATCCTTCACTGGTGTGATAATCTGTTATCATCTGCACCAGGTTCTCACTGGTTCATGTTTTAAAATAGTTATTTTTTATGCTTGACTGATTCATAGGTCACTGTATGGCATAGCAAACAAAGAGTCCTCTGAAACTGKTTATGTACATGGACTGGTCCAAAAATGAGCCAAAAAGTCTGGAGTAAGCCTGGAGAACTGTTCCTCAAGATATATACTGTGTGTATACTGTACACAGTGCTCAAAAATAAAGGGAACACTAAAATAACACATTCTAGATCTGAATGAATAAAATATTCTTATTAAATACTTTTCATGCCGACAACTAAATCACACAAAAAACTATCAATGGAGATCAAATTTATTAACCCATTCTGGATTTGGAGTCACACTCAAAAGTGAAGTGGAAAAACACACTACAGGCTGATCCAGCTTTGATGTAATGTCCTTGAAACAAGTCAAAAAGAGACTCAGTAGTGTGTGTGGCCTCCACATGCCTGTATAACCTCCCTACAATGCCTAGGCATGCTCCTGATGAGGTGGCGGCTAGTCTCCTGAGGGATCTCCTCCCAGACCAGGACTAAAGCATCCGCCAACTCCTGGACAGTCTGTGGTGCAATGTGGCATTGGTGGATGGAGCAAAAAATGATGTCCCAGATGTGCTCAATTGGATTCAGGTCTGGGGAATGGGCGGGCCAGTCTATAGCATCAATGCTTTCGTCTTGCAGGAACCGCTGACACACTCCAGCCACATGAGGTCTAGCATTGTCTTGCATTAGGTGGAACCCAAAGCCACCACACCAACCACGGCATATAGTCTCACAAGGGGTCTGAGGAGCTAATCTTTGTACCTAATGGCAGTCAGGCTACCTCAGGCTACCCAAACCGGTCATGCTGGAGAATGTTGCAGGCAGCAGAATGTTCTCCAGGGCGTCTCCAGACGTCTGTCACATGTGCTCAGTGGAAGCCTGCTTTTATCTGTAAAGGGCACATGGTGCCAGCAGAGAATTTGCCAATCTTGGTGTTCTCTGTTAAATGCCAAAAGTCCCACGATGTTGGGCTATAAGCACAACCATCACCTGTGGACGTCGGGCACTCATACCACCATTATGGAGTCTGTTTCTGACAATTTGAGCAGACATATGCACATTTGTGGCCTGCTGCAGGTCATTTTGCAGGGCCCTGCCAGTGCTCCTCCTGTTCCTTCTAGCATAAAGGCATAGGTAGGGGTCCTGTTGCTGGGTTGTTGCCCTCCTATGGCCTCCTCCAGGTCTAAGCCACTTGTGTGGGTTGTAGACTCCATCCCATGCTACCACTAGAGTTAAAGCACCATCAGCATTCAAAAGTGACCAAAACATCAGCCAGAAAGCATAGGGACTGAGAAGTGGTCTGTGGAAACCACCTGCAGAACCACTCCTTTACTGGCAGTGTCTTGCTAATTGCCTATAACTTCCATCTGTTGTCTTTTCCATTTGCACAACAGCATGTAAAATTGATTGCCAATCAGTGTTGCTTCCTAAGTGAGCAGTTTGATTTCACAGAAATGTGATTGACTTGGAGTTACATTGTGTTGTTTAAGTGTTTCCTTTATTTTTTTGTGCAGTGTATATACACACACAGGAGTTGGACAATGAAACTAATAATAATATGGTTTATTAAAATATGGTTTTAGACTACAATAATTAATTAGTATGGTGTAGTGCCTCCTTTTGCAGCCAATACAACATCAACTGGAATTGAAAGATACAAGTCCTGCACAGTGGTCAGAGGGATTTTGAGCCATTCCTCTTGCAGAATAGTGGTCAGGTCACGACGTGATGCTGGTGGAGGAAAACGTTTCCTGACTCACTTCTCCAAAACTGCCCAAAGTGACTCAATAATATTTTGATCTGGTGACTGTGCAGGCAATGGGAGATGTTCATGTTCACTTTCATGTTCATCATGTTCACCAGTCTTGCTGTGTGTATTGGTGCATTATCATCCTGATACACAGCACCTCCTTCAGGATACTATGTTTGAACCATTGGGTGCACATGGTCCTCCAGAATGATTCTGGCAGTGACATGCCCATCTAGCACAAGTATTGGACTAGGTAATGGCATGATATTGCAGCCCAAACCATCACTGATCCACCCCATGCTTTACTCTGGGCATGTAACAGCAGGCTTCTCCACACCGTAACTCTCTCGGATGTAGGAAAGACAGTGAAAGTGAACTTATCAGAGAATACTTGTTCCACATTGTCCACAGCACCAATATTTTTCCTGTTGGCACCATTGAAACCGACGTTTTGCATTGGCAGAGTGACCAAAGATTTGGCTATAGCAGCCTGGCCATGTACATTGACCCTGTGGAGTTCCCAACGAACAGTTTTGGTGAATCAGGAGAATTGAGGTGCAGATTTAATTCTTGGCAGCTGTGGTTTTATGTTTTTTGGATACGTTTAGGATTAGCACCCAGGCATCCCATTCAGGCAGCTTCCTCATGCGTCCACAGTTTCTCCTGCTGGATGTGGTTCGTCCTTCTTAGTTGTATGCTAACATTACCCTGGATATCGTGGCTCTAGATACATCACAAAGATTTGCTGTCTTGGTCACAGATGCACCAGCAAGATGCGCACCAACAATTTGCTCTCCTTTGAACTCTGATATATCACCCATAATGTTGTGTGCATTGCAATATTTTAGGCAAAACTGCTACTCTCCTACTACTCTGCTCTTACTGGTAGAATGTGCAATCATTGAAGATTGGCCACCAGGCTGGTCAAATTTAGCCATGAAAACTCCCAACACTAAATTGGCCAGTGTTTCAGTTTCATTGTTCAACACCTCTCTCTCTCTCTCTCTCTCTCTCTCTCTCTCTCTCTCTCAACACCTCTCGTTCTCTCACTATTGCAAAAATAGTAAAATAGTATTAGGGTGGGATTCAAGCCTCAACATTGCCAAGCTGCCACCATTGAGCCCTTTGAGCAAGGCCCTTAACCCTACTGTATCTGCTTCTGGAGTGAAGTATGAACATTTTTGTATTAACTTGTTCAATATTACTAAATTAATTCAATACAAATATTTGACATTAATATTCTCTAAAAGGCTGTTGTGCCTTTCACTGTTGTAATAAAAGTTAATACTTATCTTCAGAATACCTGTTGGAGCCATTTTTTTTTTTGTCCAACACACAGACATTAGAGATTATGCTACCAAAACCTCTGTAAAAATAAATACTGTAAAACAGATTTTTGAGCAGTATTTCATGATGTTTGCTTTCAATATTACTCACCACTATGATATATTCTATACCAATAATAAGCAAGTAACAATAGGTACAACCAGGAAMAAACAAACAAACAAGTCATTCCTACTTATTTTAGATTCATGCTTCTCAGATTGAAAAGTCACGCCTCCTTTTTTGAGCAGTTTACTATAGAGTATATTCGTCAGTAAATCTCTATAAATACGAGGAATCATTCCTGGTCAAACAGCCAAAACCTTAAAGCAGGCATTCTTTCTCATTTTGTTCTGAATAAGATGTTGGAGCCTGTGTTTACTCTCCTGCATGTGGTATTTGCTTTGATTAATTTTTCCAGCACAAATGGAACAGCTTGTAACCTACAAGGACAGCCTGCATATTCACAGATATGGAAGGATGGAGATATTATTGTTGGAGGAGCTTTAAACTTTCATAGTAGTTGGGAAGGCACTGACTTATCCTATGAGGTCATGCCACCTCCAATAAAGTGCCTGAGGTAAGCTTTTTAATGCAAGAAAGAGACCTAAATAATAAATAGCAATATACAGTGTAGAACCACTTTGCAACCTAGACTTTACAATGTTTCTTATACTTTCCTGACCAGCCTCGATTTGAGAGTGCTCCAGCTTGCCCAGTCATTGATATTTGCAGTAGAGGAGATAAACAACAGTTCTTCTTTACTCCCAGGCATCTCTTTGGGATACAAGATCTATGATACATGTAGTTCTGGATTAATGGGAGTGAAAATTGCAATGGAACTTGTAAACGGAAATGAAAATGTAATCTTGGATGAGGCTTGTACAAAGCCAGCACAGGTGCAAGCTATAATAGGCGAGGCGTACTCATCAGTGTCTATGGCTATAGCAAAGAGTATAGGGCCTTTCAGTGTGCCTCTAGTAAGAAACTATTCATTAGCAATATCTTTTATTACAATGTCTTCATAATACTTAAAATAAATAATACCAAAGTATTTTACTTACATTTAATTATATTTAATATTTCAGATTAGTTACTTTTCTACCTGTGAGTGTCTCAGTGACAAAAGGAAATACCCCTCATTTCTGCGCACTATTCCCAGTGATTATTTCCAGAGTAGGGCACTAGCAGAGATGGTCAAATACTTTGGTTGGACCTGGGTGGGAGCATTAAGAAGAGATGATGACTATGGTAACAGTGGCATGGCTACATTTACTGAAATTGCAGAGCAGTTGGGTATCTGCTTGGAATATTCTCTTCCATATTTTAGAACCTACTCAAAAGAAAGAGTGCTAAGAATCATAGACCAGATTAAAATCTCCACTTCACGAGTGATTGTTGGATTCTTCGACACCTGGGATTTGGAGACTTTACTGCCTGTATTTTTTGAGCACAACATCACTGGATATCAGTGGGTAGGAACAGAGGCCTGGATCGTTGACCCAGAGCTAGCCATTTTGGACAAGAACAATATACTCCAAGGAGCTATAGGACTTGCTATACCCAAAGTGAAGGTGACAGGTCTGGAGGATTTCATTCTTGATGTAAAACCATTGAAATCTGTAGGCAGTGCCATTTTCCCTGAATTCTGGGAGGCTATGTTTGACTGTAAATATACAGTGCAGAATGATTCAAAGGGTGTGCCAGTGTGCACAGGAGAGGAGAAGCTGTCTGATGTGCAAAACACATTCACTGACATGTCGCTGATGCCCTTTTTGAACAATGTGTATAAAGGAGTTTATGCCATTGCGCATACTCTACACAAAATTCTTGGCTGCAAAAAAACATGTCCAACAAAGCAGCAGCCTGATCCTCCCACAGTAAGTGAATTAACAATGGCAGACAAGCAAATGTTGCATAATTCTGCAGCAATTTCTATCTAAATAATGATATGTGTGCAGATGAGAATACGATCGGTTCAATCTTATATTGTAAGATTCATAAAAAAAAAAAAAATGACAATTGTTTTTCATAAAAACAAACAATGTTAATTTAACACCTTCACAGTTTATTTGAGTCCAAATGGACTCATATAAACAATGTTGGGTTTTAAATCAACACCTTAAAGGTTAATTCAAAAGACCTTTGGGTTATATGAACTTTTGACTTATACTTGACATATACTCTTATTTGTGTGTGTGTGTGTGTGTGTGTGTGTGTGTGTGTGTGTGTGTGTGTGTGTGTGAATTTTGCTAGTTTCTAGACCACCTCAAAAAGGTATATTTCAAAACCAAAGATGGGGAAGAAGTTTATTTTGATACAAATGGTGATCCTCCTGCAAAATATGAGATAATAAACTGGCAAACTGGAAAAGAGAATCAATATGAATTTGTGACTGTTGGACTGTATGACTCTACTCTGTCGCATCATGATCGTTTAGCAGTAAACATGAGCACCATAGTGTGGGTACAAAATAAAAATAAGGTAAGTAAAAGAAAGAGAAATATTTCATTATAATATATATATATATAATCTTTATATGACATTTAATCTTTCAAATTTTTATTGTAATTTTTTTTCACTTATATTCTCAATATAGGTTTAGGCAAATTAATATATATATATTTACCTATTTATATCATAGGTACCTATATCTGTATGCAGTAAGAACTGCCTTCCAGGTACAAGGAAGGCTGCACAGAAGGGAAAGCCTATTTGTTGCTTTGACTGCATACCATGTGCTGAAGGAGAAATCAGCAATATGACAGGTGAAAAAAAATCCCTAGAAGATTCAAAATCACACATGTATACAAATAGTTGGACTTTAGACTATACTATATATATGTATATATGTAAAATATATAATTACTATATTTCACATGAATTTAGCTTGAGAAGCATAGTTTCTATAATATTGTTCAGCATGTGACATTTTTGCACAAATTTGGGGTGAAATATTGGAAGGTTGAACCAGTTCATAAAATCTTGCATGAATAATTCCTCTTTCTTTCACTATTAAACATATCTATTATTTCTGTTGTTATTTTTTTTTACAATGCAGACACAATGTGTTTAAGTGATTTACAGTCATGGTCATTCAGGATTTTTTTCAACTACATTCCTTGCTCATAGTTGGTGTAAAAATCTGTCCATTCAGATTTTATTAATTCTTTGGACTGACCCAATTCCAGACGATTTGCCATGTGTTTAGTTGTGTTCTTTGCTTGATGCCAATAATTTGCCTCTTTGCTTAAAGCCAGTAATTGGCCCATTCAAAAACATAGTATCATGGATAGGCAACAGATAACAATAAATAAGAAGTTACTCACTGCATCAGATAGTTACATACATAGTATACGGTGTTAACATAATTGTTGCCAAACTGAAACATAGTAATCACTGCAGTATTTATTCAGTCAAAGACACTTAGATATGTGCTTATTTAAATCCAAATGGCAACATTTTTGCTCAGGCAGTGTGAATGTTTGTTTGCGTTTTAATTGAAATATGCATTTGCATTTTAATTTAATAATTTCCCTTTGCATTTAATGTGTTTTAATTGTTTATTCTTCTTATAATCTATGACAGATTCTATTGAATGTGAACAATGCTCTCAAGATTACTGGTCAAATTTGCAAAAAGATGGATGTGTAAAGAAGGAAGTTGAATATCTGACCTATGAAGAAACTATGGGAATTTTGCTAACAGTGGTTTCTATTATTGGTGCATTATTAACAATGGTAATATCATTAATATTCTTTATGCATAAAAATACCCCAATAGTCAAAGCCAACAACTCTGAGCTGAGCTTCCTGCTGCTCTTCTCTCTGACTCTGTGTTTCCTTTGTTCACTTACTTTCATTGGTCAGCCCTCTGAATGGTCCTGTCTGTTTCGCCACACAGCGTTTGGGATCACCTTCGTCCTCTGCATCTCTTGTGTTCTGGGAAAAACCATAGTAGTGTTAATGGCCTTCAGGGCTACAGTTCCAGGCAGTAATGTCATGAAATGGTTTGGGCCTCTACAGCAAAGACTCAGTGTACTTGTCTTCACTCTCATACAGGTCCTTATCTGTGTGCTTTGGTTAACTCTATCCCCTCCATTCCCTTTCAAAAATCTAAAAGTCTACAAAGAAAAAATTATTCTAGAATGCAATCTGGGTTCCACCATAGGTTTTTGGTCTGTGTTAGGTTATATAGGTTTATTGGCTTTTTTATGTTTCGTTTTGGCTTTTCTGGCTCGAAAGTTGCCTGATAATTTCAATGAAGCCAAATTCATCACATTCAGCATGCTCATATTCTGTGCAGTGTGGATTACTTTTATTCCAGCTTATGTCAGCTCTCCTGGAAAATTCACTGTAGCTGTAGAAATATTTGCCATCTTGGCCTCAAGCTTTGGGTTACTGTTTTGTATATTTTTTCCAAAGTGTTATATCATAATACTCAAACCAGAAAAGAACACTAAAAAGCAAATGATGGGTAAAGCACAAGTGAAGTGAACCTATAATCCATGTATTTGGTAATATTAATATTATATGATTAATTATTATAGACTTTGCAGTTTTGTACATCTGCAAATGAATAATAATTGCAATTATGATAATTTGCTGTACATTGGTTAACTATTGGTAACTATATTATAAATTTATATTTATATGAGTTGAAACAATAAAATGCCACTGATGGGCAACGTTCTGCATATAAGCATGGAGAAATTTTAAATTTAAGCACAACAAATGCTCTCATTTAATGTGAAATTAAATTCAAGTAATAATGCTTAATAAAATTAGCTAATGCATTGAGTGAAAATGGGGTTACCATAGACATTCTAAAATGTTTAAATATATACTCAATTTATTACCTACAAGAAAAGGAACTGTCACTTAATGATTACCTAAAACTGGCTGTATTTCACTGTTGCAGTAAATCCACAAATCCACAACAACTCCAACACAACAGTCTATATAGGTGTCTTTGTAATTGCAGTTGGTTGTTAATAAAATGCTTTAATTGTTGGGTAATTAATTTTATTTCGTTTAAAATCATGTAAATGTAATAATCATGGTAATTGTAAGAAAATAATGAATAAAACCATATATTGTTCCATCTTTATTATTCATTACAGCAAGAAATAGATCATGACTAAACAGATTGTCAGAAAGAATTTTTATTTTAACATGCCTTTGACTCATTGAATCATGACAAAATTCCTAAGATTCTCAGGAGACATAACTGAACTATACTCGTTTGTTCTTCGTGATTTTCCAGTTCCAGACACACAGTTCACACAGTCACAGACTGAAAGACCCTGAACTACACTCCCATCATCGTTTGTAGCATGGGGAAAAGCCAAAGCTCCAGTGGTGCAGATTAACCACCATCCAGTGCCCATTCCCACAGCCCCGCCTTTTCGCACACCTGGAAGGGGCGGCTGTCTGCCTAGTGAGCTCTGGAGTGAGTGAGGAGCGATTTGTTTCATATTGTGTATGCCTTTCATTTTTAGACTCGATTATGACCCGTTTTCATTAAACTAAGATAAATAAATGAATGTAATTTAATATTAAACCCCTGTAGGAATGAACAAGTCCCAGAATGGGCCATCAGTCTATTACATCCCAGGGCCCATTCAAGCAGACTGCATGACACCATCTCCTAAGCGTATCGGTCCTCTGAGACAATGCAGTCTCTCTGACATCAGTAAGCGGGAAACTTAACCAAGCCTGGGAAAAAGGGTCCTGTTACTCCTGGAGCTATAAACATCCAGACTACCGCGAACTACAATGATGTAAATTGACAATCTGGTCAACAAAGGAGACAGTTTTACACTTCTGAGTGCGGAAAGCACCCTAACTTATCTCACTGATACTCTTGGTGACCTCCAGAAACAGGCATTTCCGTAAACAAAGGGATACATGGCAGAGACACTATTCCAGATCATCTTTAAAGTGTGCCAGTAGGGCAAACTTATATTGATATATATTTACTCAGCATCTTTGATGTCTGTATGTGTGTCTGCTTATTGTGCATAACTTAGAATGTGTAACCAGCATTGATAAACCCTTTTTAACTAGATAAAGGCATAAATGAGTGTGTAAGATATGGGATGTGTGGTATCAACCGAAAGCTTATCTTATTCAAAGAATGCTTATGTACACAAAATGTTAATAGCATAAACAGTGCATGTGTAAAATCAGTTTATAAAAGGTTATTAAAATTAGCAACCGGAGGAGTACCACGTGACAGCCGAAAAACCTGGCCTAATGTAAGCACAAAAAGAGGATACACAGGAGGTGTATATCCAATTGGTCCAAATCACCTGTGGGACGGACCGACAAGAAAGGGTTCAAACCCCAGGGGTCCGAGTACATCGGCACATCATCCTGCGGCTAAACGTCTTCCAACATCATCCAACGGCTGAGCGTCAACTACACGTTTGAAGCAAGCTCAACGACAGTTGCTACTAGAGATGCAAAACAAAGACCAAACTAAAACACTTTATCCCTCAATGAAGGTATTGGTTGTTTTACATCCCAGGGAGCCTTTTTCTCTGTGTTTCCTTCTGGYTCTTCTTTTTAGTTATGCTGTCATAATTAGTCCTGCCAAAGTATCTACTTGCACTCCACACTAATATACATTCATCTTATACATTACATGACTGTGACCATACATACTGTTATTTCTTCTTCTTTTCTGCTCTCTCGCTCTATCTCTTTCTCCCTGTCTTTATCTGTTTAGCTAAACCTGTCGCTCCTGAACTGCCAGAAATCCAGATCCCCTCTGCCCTCTGGACCTGTCAGTCCAGGTGCCCTGCTTCTAGTTGGAGATGTCGTCTCATGGATGCCCCATGTTGTTTGCTTGGGAGGGCATGGGGTGACTGGAGACGCTTCCACTTTACCATTAAGAGATTCCTGACCACATTTAATTGTTTTGATCAAGATGGTGTATTGAGTATCTGTCTTCACATGATGCTGTAACTATAACCGTTACGAATCTGGACACCCTAAAGTACCAGCGCACTGCTGGCTCAGTGGTAGGTGTAACAGATTACCTCAAACTTTTTTAGCTTTGCCAACTTATTTGGGTTTACAGTGTGGCTGAGACATTAACTTTTTGTCTTTATGTACTTCTTGACCACTGGGTAGGGTCACAAGGTAAATGTGAATGCTAATCTCAAGGCCAGGCTGTGCCTTTGTCTATATGATAATGTAAAGGTCTGGGTGATACTGTCAGGCTGATTAGATTAGCACCTATGCATTTGAAAGGCAGTGTTATGCTGATAGAGATCAGGGCTGGGGAACTTCCGTTACACCAGATGCCCTTCCTGACGCAACCCTCCCATTTTATCCTGGTTTGGCACTTCATCCAGTTGTTGGGAATCAAACCCTGGCCTTTCACATGGCAGACGAAAAACCAAACACTGAGCCACCAGTGCCCCACTGCCCTGATGACTTCAGACACAACATTGCAAGTCTGAAAGATTTTAAGTTGGTGGAACTTTAAGGTGACTGTTACTTAAGTACTTACAGTTACTTAAAATATCAAATTTGTTCAGCTCACTTGAAAAGTGTAATTTCAACAAACTCATGAATAACAAAAAGTTCTAAATACTCATCAAGGTCTATTAATTTGAACTAATTATAATTTTTAAAGTTAACAGTACTCAATATGGGAAATGTAGCCTGGTGCCAAATTCCTACCAAACACAAAATTAAATCAAAACACAATAATAAAGCAAACAAATTAAATATAATGCAGTTGTGTATGCAAATGACCATAATTTTTGGAATATAATATATTTTACTGTTTATGTTTCTTGAACTTCTAAACAGAATAGCTTAGCGCAACTAATCATGTCTTCCCATAATTAGTTGCTTACATAGGTTAAGGTTACAAAGGTTTTTTGGGGTATTTTATTTTCATTTTTTAGAGAAGTGACCACAATCTCAGCAACAAATTCTTAAAAAATAATAAAACCCTAAAAATATTAAATAAAAAAATAAATAAATACATAATTAAAAAATTTACCACCAGCATGGCTGGCACTCTGGAACAACAATAAGTACACGAAAAGAAATGTGAAACCACCTAAGAATGTTGTCCAACCACTATTGCCCTTAGGAAACAAGCTAAACCAGACACAGAGGCCTGCTTCTTTCAGATTAATAGCGCTCACAATTAAACGTAACACCTTCCTCTTTTTTTTTTTGCACAGCCCACAGTATAATTTTACCATAGGGACTTTTCATTACATGTGCATAAATAGCAAGAATCTTCATCAACCTTAAACACAGATCAAACAGCCAATCATCAGACCCGGGATCAGACTTTCTCCCAACCATTATCATTATTTTTTTTTCATCTAAAAAGCTTGATGGAACCTGTCTTTACTGTCTTACATGTAGTAATGTTAGTTATTAATTTTTTCAGAGTGAATGGGACTGTTTGTAGCTTACTAGGGGACCCTGTATATCCACAGATATGGAAGGATGGTGATATAGTTGTTGGAGGGGCTTTCCCCTTCTATAGTAGTTGGGAAACCATTGATTTATCTTACGTGGTCATGCCACCTCCAATGAAGTGCATGAGGTAAGCAGTATACTGTACTCCTACTAGCAAATTCGTGCTTATTATAAATCGAATCACACTGAACAGTGACATGTGTAATCAAAAAACATTCTTTTCTTTACATTGCTTATCTGACTTTCCTGAACAGCTTGGATTTGAGAGCACTCCAGTTTTCCCAGACACTGATCTTTGCAGTAGAGGAGATAAACAACAGTTCTTCTTTACTGCCAGGTGTCTCTCTGGGTTACAAGATCTATGATACATGTAGTTTAGCAGCACAAGGGATTAGAATAGCCATGGCACTTGTTAATGGGAATGAGAACACAATTTTAAATAATTCCTGCACAAAGCCAGCCCAGGTTCAAGCCATAATAGGAGAAACATATTCATCAGTGTCTATGGCTATAGCAAACAGTATCGGGCCTTTCAGCATTCCTATAGTAAGTATTTGTGTTCATATAAGTGGTTATCAATGCAATTTACTGGAAGGTATACAGTTAATATGTAGCTGACAGTTTACCTATTTTGTGTATGATGAAGCACAAAAATGACTCCTGTATGTGATTTTTTTTTTTTTTAGATCAGTCATTATGCCACCTGTGAGTGTCTCAGTGATAAAAGGAAATACCCCTCATTTCTGCGCACTATTCCCAGTGATTATTTCCAGAGCAGGGCACTAGCAGAGATGGTCAAATACTTTGGTTGGACCTGGGTGGGAGCATTAAGAAGAGATGATGACTATGGTAACAGCGGCATGGCTRCATTTACTGAAATTGCAGAGGAATTGGGTATCTGCTTGGAATATTCACTTCCTTATTTCAGAACATACTCAAAGGAAAGAGTGCTGAGAATGATAGACCAGATTAAAATCTCCACTTCACGTGTAATAATTGGATTTCTCGACACCTGGGATTTGGAGAGTCTGTTGCATGTATTCTTCGAACACAACATCACTGGATATCAGTGGGTAGGAACAGAGGCTTGGATCTTTGACCCGGAGTTAGCCAAATTAGACCAACAAAATATACTCCAAGGAGCTATAGGACTTGCTATACCCAAAGCGAATGTGACAGGTCTGGAGGATTTCATTCTGGATGTAAAACCATTGAAATCTGTAGGCAGTGCCATTTTCCCGGAATTCTGGGAGGCTTTGTTTGACTGTAAATATACAGTGCAGAATGATTCAAAGGGTGTGCCAGTGTGCACAGGAGAGGAGAAGCTGTCTGATGTTCAAAACACATTCACTGACATGTCGCTGATGCCCATTTTTAGTAATGTGTATAAAGGAGTTTATGCCATTGCCCATGCTCTACACAACCTTCTACACTGCAACAAAACATGTTCCACAAAGCAACAGCCTGATCCTCTCACAGTGAGTAAATAACKTATTACACTGAGAACATGCACAATAGTCATTCAAATATCATGATATAGGAAATTTATTGTATATAAAATGTGTGTATTAGTTTCTAGACCACCTTAAAAAGGTATATTTCAAAACCAAAGAAGGGGATGAAGTTTATTTTGATAAAAATGGTGACCCTCCTGCAAAATACGAGGTTATAAACTGGCAAATAAATAAACAGAATCAACATGAATTTATTACCGTTGGACTGTATGACTCCACTCAACCTAGTCATCAATTAGCAGTAAACATGAGCACTATAATTTGGTCACAAAATTCAAATGAGGTGAGTAGAATAACTTTCTTAGCTATATGTGAAGAGTCTTTATACAGCATTTCTTCCCTGTCTTATAATGCCTATTCTTTCTAGCCAGTTTCTTTTTTAAATCATAGGTACCTATATCTGTATGCAGCAAGAACTGCCTTCCAGGTACAAGGAAGGCTGTACTAAAAGGAAAGCCCATCTGTTGCTTTGACTGCATCCCATGTGCTGAAGGAGAGATCAACAATATGACAGGTAGAAAAAGCATCCAGAAAGCAAACAATTAAAAAAAATGTCTTTGAATGTCACTGGAGATGATTCTTTAAATGGTGCCTAAGAAAGTTAATTTGGCATTTTCAGACAATTCTGCTGAAAATATTCCCAGTGAATCTAATGATATTGTTCATTTTTCTTTTAAATCTATGACAGATGCTATTGAATGTGAACAATGCTCTCAGGATTACTGGTCAAATTCAAAGAAGGATGCATGTATAAAGAAGGAAGTTGAATATCTATCCTATGAGGAAACTATGGGAATTTTGCTAACAGCCGTTTCTATTATTGGTGCATTACTAACGATGGTAATATCAGTAATATTCTTTAGATACAATCATACCCCAATAGTCAAAGCCAACAACTCTGAGCTGAGCTTCCTGCTGCTCTTCTCTCTGACTCTGTGTTTCCTTTGTTCACTTACGTTCATTGGTCGGCCCTCGGAGTGGTCCTGTATGTTCCGCCACACCGCGTTTGGGATCACCTTCGTCCTCTGCATCTCTTGTGTTTTGGGAAAAACCATAGTAGTGTTAATGGCCTTCAGGGCTACAGTTCCAGGCAGTAATGTCATGAAATGGTTTGGGCCTCCACAGCAAAGACTCAGTGTACTTGTCTTCACTCTCATACAGGTCCTTATTTGTGTGCTTTGGTTAACTCTATCCCCTCCATTCCCTTTCAAAAATCTAAAAAGCTACAAAGAAAAAATTATTTTAGAATGTAATTTAGGTTCTACTGTAGGGTTTTGGGCTGTGTTAGGTTATATAGGATTGTTGGCGTTTTTATGTTTTGTTTTGGCTTTTCTGGCCCGGACGTTACCTGATAATTTCAATGAAGCCAAATTCATCACATTCAGCATGCTCATATTCTGTGCAGTTTGGATCACCTTTATTCCAGCTTATGTCAGCTCTCCTGGAAAATTCACTGTAGCTGTAGAGATATTTGCCATTTTAGCCTCAAGTTTTGGGTTACTGTTTTGTATATTTTTTCCAAAGTGTTATATCATCATACTCAAACCAGAAAAGAACACTAAAAAGCAAATGATGAATAAAGTGCAAGTGAAGTGAGTTAATAGTCTAAATAATAACTTTTAAATCATATGATCAGTTAATTACTGAGCATTGCTAGTTTGTAGATCTGGCTATAATTGGAAATTTTCTGTGCAAATTCGTTTGCTATCAATACCTCTCCTTAAACATATTCTAAAACTCCAGTGATACAAGTGGAAACTGTAGAATGCAAACTATGGGCTATGAAAGTTTAACGTAAAATTCAGGTTCTGCATATAAACATGGATAAGCATATACTGTATCATTTAATTTTAATTACATTCCTTCCACAAAACTTGAATTTGAACTTGTATTTATACCAGGTGATTATATGCTTACTACTACAAGCTACAAAACAAATAAACGTCTTTTGAATATTTGTCTTGCCTTCTCATACTACATCAATATTTCACCACAACATGCATGCCTATGTTTGAAAGTTATGTTTTCTGTGAGCCTCCTTGTAATTGTAGATTGGCCTGTTCAAGGGCAAAAAAAAGTATGTAATATTTCATTTTGGTATAGCTCATGCTATGTTAATTTGGTATTTAAAAGCAAAGTATTGTGTTTTTTTTAACAATATTAAACAAAAACAGGATATATGTTCTTTAAAATTCATGGTTCATCACACTCCAAAATGAACTGCTATAGTGAATCCAATATGGTCCATATTAAACCAGTTAAACCAATGACAACTTGCATGTGTTTTAGCACTTAAAGAACTAATTTCTAAACACTGTAAATTACTGTACCTTAATTACATTAACAACATGTAATCACACGTTTTAAGCGTATTAGGGTAAATATGCCATATTAGCTCTAATGCTTTTTAAAATACAAAATATTTTGAGAAACAAGATAACTACAATTTTCACAATATATCATTTCACAATTATTTCTACAATTATTACAACCTTTTAATAATTAGCTGTATATACCAATTAGCCATAAAATTATAAACACTGTCATGTGAAGTCAACAACATTGATCACCAATTATAGCAAAACTGGTGAAAAGCTAATGGCACCCTGGGCTCATGCATGCCCGCGGGGACCAAAGGCCAGCCTGAAAAACCCACAGAAAAACCACTGCAGCACAAATTTGTTGAAAAAAAAAATTCCATGTGGGGGCCCCAACAGGCAAAKGATGTTAAAGGATGTTGATCTGGCTTCCAGATTCATTCTATGCATGTTCAGTCCAACAGTCCAAATCTGATCCCCAGAGGCCCCACCCTGTAACCCATGGATCTGCTGCTAATTCTTGATAATCTATAGATACAGTTTCACAGGAAGTTACCACCATGTCCCTTTAAGAATGGAGAAGAAACTTACTTAAAGTGAACATGTAATTGTGACATAAAGAGCTACATTCACGCAAGCATGACTTCATGTGAAATACATTTTTGAAAATGTATGAACCTGACTTGTGGGGGTCCACATTTCTGAGGTGTTTGCTTTTTTTCTTGAATTTCTTTTAATTTACTCTTGATGTTAAAGTGGTACTGAATTTGAAAGTAGGCCTTAAAATACATAGGTACTTCAACTGACTTCTAAATGACTTCAGCTTACGTGTACATAAACTTCCAACTTCAAGTAATAATGACCCTTTTAATGTGCCTCCTTCTAATTCTATTCTCCGAAGACTATTCTGTGACACCAACTAACTTCATGTCCTTTCTCACTACATCCATAAAACTCCTCTTTAGCCTTCCTCTAGACCTCCTGCTTGGCAGTTCCAACCTCAGCATCCATCTACCAATATTTTCACAATCTCTCCTCTGAATATGTCCAAACCACCTCAATCTGGCCTTCCTGACTTTATCTTCAAAACCTCTAACATGGGTTGTCCCTCTGATGGACTCATTCTTGTCACTCTCTTTAATTTTAACATCTTCAGCTCTGCTGCCTCCAGCTCTGCCTCTTAGCTTTTCTTTAATGTCAATGTCTCTGGTCTAATGTTTACCCCTTTACACCTTTAATTTTATTCTCACTGATACTCTTTTATCACACGACCTACCTGTCACTTTTTTCCACCTGTTCCAACCTACCTGCACACGTCTCTTCACCTTCTTTCCACACTCTCCGTTAGTCTGAACTGTTGACCACAAGTACTTAAAGTCCTGCACCTTCTTAACCCCTGCTCCCTGTAGCCTCACCGTTCCATTCTTGGTTACCTCTGATTCACACACATGTACTGTATTCTGTCTTGTTGCAGCTAACCTTCATTCCTCTGCAGTCTTTCTAGATTGTTCTCGCCCTGTTCCCTGCTGTCACTACAAAGCACAATGCCATCTGCAAACATTATAGTTCATGGAGAATCCTGTGTTACCTCATCTGTTATCCTGTCCATCACCAGAGCAAACAGGAAGGGGCTTAGAGCCAATCCTTGATGCAGGCCCACCTCCACCTTGAACTCTTCTGTCACACCTACAGCATATCAGCACATCTTACCACTGTCTTACAGCTCTCAAACATCTCCTGCACCACTCTAACATACTTCTCTGCCAATCCAGACTTCTTCATACAATACCACAGCTCTTCTCTTAGCACCTTGTCATACGCTTTCTCTAAATTTACAAAATCACAATGCAACTGCCTATTTAACCTCTCTGTACTCCTCCATCAGCATCCTCAAGGCAAATACTGCATTCTATGACTGAAACCATATTGCTGCTTATAAAAGTTTACCTCTGCCCTTAACCTAGCTTCCACTCTTTCCCACAGCTTCATTGTATGGCTCATCAACTTTATTCATTGGTAGAGCACAGCTCTACACATCTCCCTTGTTCTCAAAAACTGGCACCAATATACTTCCTCTCCATTCCTCTGGATCTTGTTAAACAGACTAGTCAGAAACTCTACTGCCAAGTATCCTAAGTACCACCATACCTCCACAGATATGTCATCAGAACCAACTGCCTTTCCACTCTTGATCCTCTTCAACAACCTCCCTACCTCACTCTTGTGATTTTTTGCTACTTACTGGCACATCTTCTACTTTTTATTATCTTAAAATTTTCTCATTCTTGAATGGCACATGCACACCTGGAAAAAGTATGAGTGACCAGAGACAGCGTTCGAGTCATTATGTGGTGAGTCCCACTAGGGCACACTGATAACATCACACAGCCAAAACAACCATTGCTCATGGACATGCCGGCCCCGAACATCCCGGATAGACCTGCTAACAGGGCTCATCATAGACATACTATGGCATATGTTGTAAACATACAACAACAGCAAGAGGGAGAGGCGAGGGTCTCAATCCTCCTCGCCTCTTACTTTGGCTTCACACACACACACACCCACACACACACCCACCCACCCACACACACACACACACACACACACACACACACACACACACACACACACACACACACACACACACACACACACACACAGCGCCTGTGCTCATGAACAGATCCAAATTGCTGATGAGACCCATATTTTTTTTTCAACTGCATTTGGAAACAAAGATGAAGCTCTGAAGGTGAATGCATACCTTCACTCTAGGGGTCAAACAACTAAAAATCAATCTTGAAGAATCTTGGGGTTATTCTGGAGACAGACCTTAGTTTCAGTATTCATGTCAAATCAGTAACTAAATCAGCATACTATCATCTCAAAGACATTGCAAGAATTAGATGTTTTGTTTCCAGTCAGGTCATAAAGAATCTTGTCCATGCCTTTATCACCAGCAGGGTGGACTATTGTAATGGCCTCCTCACCGTCCTTCCCAAGAAGACCATTAGACAGTTGCAGCTCATCCAGAACACTGCTGCCAGGATTCTGGCTAGAAACAGACAATCTGAGCACATCACACCAGTCCTCACGTCCTTACACTGGGTTCCTGTAACATTTAGGATAGATTTTAAAGTACTTTCTTTTGTTTATAAATCACTCAATGGCCTATGAGTGATAATAAATCATAACTAGAGAGGCACATTTCCTGAAGGAAATGTGAGTGGTGCTTGCCGTGGCATCATAGACATAGCTGAAGTTGGTCTCAATGTCAGTTCTGTGGGACTTAGCTGATGTCATAGCTGATGTTGGTCTCAATGTAAAGTCTATGGGACTTTTTGTGGCCTTAGAAAAGTCATAGCATCTCACTCCCGAATAGGCCGCACGATTTGACACCTCATTCATAGGTCTTTGACAAACGGTGCGGGACTAGTTACACGCCAAACTTTTGTACGGAAGAAGAAAAAAAGAATAATAATAAACTTGTGAGATAATAATAGTAGTGCTTTGCTTCGCAAGCACCACTAATAATAATAATAATAATAATAATAATAATAATAATGTGTGGACCCTAATAAGCAGTGCAAATCAATAGGTCAATGCACACATAAAGGCTTCACCCAAGGGTCTAATCCATATGGAGTCAAAGAGTAATATAAAAGCTCAAACATTGGACAAGGTGTTTGGAGAGGGATGAGAATGAGGTTTCTGCACACATGTTTTTTTTTCACCCAGATAAGAGCAGCTGATCTTCCCTGCAGCTTATTAGGGCCGCACTATCCTCCTCAACTCAGCAAAGATGGAGATGTAATAATCGGTGGTGTCTTTTCCATTCACATCAAATGGGACCAGACAACAACACATGTATTTACATCTGTGCCCCAGCAACCAAAATGCATAGGGTAAGAGAACAATATGGGAAGTGAAATTTATTACATTTTAATATTAAAATTATAACATTGTTTAAAATAATTAAATAAAAAAACTTTAATCTTTTTTTTTTATTATAACAGCTGCAAGCATATTACTATATGAAATAAATATGTATAATATACTCTATAAAACAAATATGTTACTGTATTTTATAGCTTATGAAATCTGGAGTTGCATGTTTTTTTTTTGTTTGTTTTTTTTCGCCCCATAGTTTGAGTCTCCGTGAATTTCAAAATGCACAAACAATGGTATTTGCCATTGAGGAAATCAACAACAGAACTGATATTCTTCCTGGAGTTGAGTTGGGGTATAAAATCTATGATTCATGTGGATCAACAGAAATGACCACAAGAGCCTCACTGTCCTTGATTAATGGAGAAAGTACATCTGCAATGTCTTGCTCTAAACCGGATACAGTTCAAGCAATCATAGGACAAACATCATCCAGCCCCTCAATTGCCATAGCTGCTACTGTGGGACCACTGCACATACCAGTGGTAAGACTACCTTTTTCCACATGTAAAAGCGATTTTTTAGGAAAATGTTAAGAAAATATTTTTAATGGTAAAATATGAATATGTCTAATGATAATTATAAAATTATGTGCAAAATAAACATGTTTTTGACATCTGTGTGTTACAGGTCAGTCACTTTGCAACATGTGCATGTCTTAGTGACAAAAATAAATACCCATCTTTCTTCAGAACTGTTCCCAGTGATTATTACCAGAGCAGAGCTTTGGCTAAGTTGGTCAGGAATTTTGGCTGGACATGGGTAGGAACCGTATGCAGTGATAATGACTATGGGAACAATGGCATTAATGAATTCATCATTGCAGCCAAAGAAGAGGGAATCTGTGTTGAGTATTCTAAAGCAATCTTTAGAACAGACCCCAGAGAAAAAATTCTGAAAGTAGTTGAGACTATCAAGGCATCAACCTCCAAAGTGATTGTAGCATTTGTCTCATATTCAGATATTGGGGTTCTTTTTAAGGAGATAGCTTTACAGAACGTAACTGGGATTCAATGGATTGGAAGCGAGTCTTGGATCTCTGATATGAATACAGTCAGTGTTGAATGGGAGCATATTTTGATAGGAGCCCTGGGCTTTGCCATACCAAAAGCTCAGATCAAAGGCCTAGGAGAATTTCTGACCAAACTTAATCCAGCCGATGGTGAAGCTGCTTATACTGAGTTGTGGGAAACAATATTTAACTGCAAATTTCACAATGAAGAAAATGTTGACATTAAACAAATGTGCAGCGGCAATGAAAGTCTCAACGAGGTTAAAAACCATTATACAGATGTTTCAGAATTACGACTTGCACACAATGTGTACAAGGCTGTGTATGCTGTGGCTCATGTCCTGCATAACAAATATAGCTGTTCAAAGAGGGACAGTAGACAAGAGGATTTTACTGAATGTACAAACATAACAGATAATAAACAATGGCAGGTAAGTGTAAATCCAGGGTGGATGGTGTGGTTAAGTAGTTATTTATTTATTTATTTATTTATTTATTTATTTATTTATTTATTTATTTATTTTTTGGCCAAGTATTTTTTTAACGTATAACGCTGGTAAGGGTGCTTATACATCGCTCTTATTAACAAAAATAAATTCAGAGTGGATGGTGTGTTTAAGTAGTTATTTATTTATTTATTTATTTATTTATTTATTTATTTATTTATTTATTTATTTTTTGGCCAAGTATTTTTTTTAAATTTAACAGTATTTTAGTTTTGTATGACTACTGTACCACCAGTCTCTCTCTCTCTCTCTCTCTCTCTCTCTCTCTCTCTCTCTCTCTCTCTCACACACACACACACACACACACAAACATACCTTTTGACCCGTTAGCCACAAAGTCTAATGAAAAAAAAAATCAAAACCTCTTATATAAATTGAGAATGAAATAACATAAATTTGGTAAAGAACCGTGAGCCGTGATAATAGTATGTCCTGGAGAAAGAGAGAAAGAGCAAAAAACACCTTACTGGATATTTTGCAATGCTTTATCTAGGTAGTCAATGAGCTGAAAAAACTTCACTTCACCACAACGACTGGAGAGGATGTATATTTTGATGAAAATGGAGACCCAGCAGCGAGGTATGAACTGCTGAATTGGCAACAAGCAAAAGATGGTAAAATAGTTTTTGTTAAAGTCGGCTTTTATGATTCCTCTCTGCAAACAGACTTTAAGTTGTCATTTAACAACTTTAGTATGGTCTGGGCCCACAATAGCTCACAGGTACTTTACAATTTCTATGTGAATAGCTAATCTATTATATCTTCGTTCAACAAAGATTTTACCAAAATGAAATTCAAGATATACAACAAAAAAATGGTCTACAGGTGCCGGTCTCAGTCTGTAGTCCAAGTTGTCCCCCAGGCTACAGGAAGGCTGTCCAGAAAGGAAAACCAATCTGCTGTTTTGACTGTATACCATGTGCAGAGGGAGAAATCAGTAATATAACAGGTACAATGAATAGCGGTTTGCTTCAGTGCTGCAAACCAAATCCATAAATATTTAAAGGTATTATKAACAAAGTAAAATTAAATTACATAACTTGCTGAACTGACWGCCATTTTCTCTTTCCTTAGATTCTTTAACGTGCATCAAGTGCCCATCTGAACTGTGGTCTAATGACAGGAAAGATACCTGTGTCTTAAAGCTGGTGGAATTTCTGTCATTTGAGGAAATAATGGGGATCATTCTTGTATCATTATCATTGTTAGGAGTATCATTCACTATCTGCATTGCTGTTATTTTTTTTAAACACAAGGACACACCTATTGTTAGAGCAAATAATTCTGAGCTGAGTTTCCTGCTTCTCTTTGCACTGACTCTGTGTTTCCTYTGTTCACTGACTTTTATTGGACGGCCCTCTCAGTGGTCCTGTATGCTGCGCCACACCGCATTTGGAATCACCTTTGTCCTCTGTATCTCCTGTGTTCTGGGGAAAACAGTAGTGGTGTTAATGGCCTTCAGAGCTACACTTCCAGGCAGTAATGTCATGAAATGGTTTGGGCCCCTACAGCAAAGATTCAGTGTTCTTGCCTTCACTCTTGTTCAGGTCCTCATTTGTATACTTTGGTTAATAATATCTCCTCCTTTTCCCAACAGAAATATGAAATACTACAAGGAAAAGATCATATTAGAATGTAATGTGGGCTCAGCTGTAGGTTTCTGGGCTGTGYTGGGTTATATAGGACTCCTAGCTCTTTTGTGTTTTGTTTTGGCTTTTCTGGCCCGGAAGCTGCCTGACAATTTTAATGAAGCCAAATTCATCACATTCAGCATGCTTATATTCTGTGCAGTTTGGCTCACTTTTATTCCTGCTTATGTCAGCTCTCCTGGAAAGTTCACTGTAGCTGTAGAGATATTTGCCATTTTAGCATCAAGCTTTGGTTTACTTTTCTGCATATTTCTCCCAAAATGCTATATCATTATACTGAAACCAGAGAAAAACACCAAAAAACTAATTATGAGGAAATGACATACTCAGTGATTTGCCTATTTAGTATTGTACAGGATGTGCCATTTATATGGATACACCTTAATAAAATGGGAATGGTTGGTGATATTAACGTCCTGTTTGTTGCACATTAGTATATGTGAGGGGAAAACTTTTCGAGATGGGTGGTGACCATGGTGGCCATTTGGAAGTCGGCCATCTTGGATCCAACTTTTGTGTTTTCAATAAGAAGATGGTCATGTGACACATAAAACTTATTGGGAATTTCACAAGAAAAACAATGGTGTTCTTGTGGTTTTAACATAACTTGATTCTTTCATGAGTTATTTACAAGTTTCTGACCACTTATAAAATGTGTTCAATATGCTGCCCATTGTGATGGATTGTCAATGCAACCCTCTTCTCCCACTCTTCACACACTGATAGCAACACCGCAGGAGAAATGCCAGCACAGGCTTTTAGTATCCGTAGTTTCAGGTGCTGCACATCTCGTATCTTCACACTATACACAATTGCCTTCAGATGACCCCAAAGATAAAAGTCTAAGGGGGTCAGATCGGGAGACCTTGGGGGCCATTCAACTGACCCACGATGACCAATCCACTTTTCAGGAAATTGTTCATCTAGGAATGCTCGGACCTGACACCTATAATGTGGTGGTGCACCATCTTGCTGGAAAAACTCAGGGAACGTGCCAGCTTCAGTGCATAAAGAGGGAAACACATCATCATGTAGCAATTTCAAATATCCAGTGGCCTTGAGGTTTCCATTGATGAAGAATGGCCCCACTATCTTTGTACCCCATATACCACACCATACCATCACTTTTTTTGTTCCAACAGTCTTGGAGGGATCTATCCAATGTGGGTTAGTGTCAGACCAGTTGAATGGCCCCCAAGGTCTCTCCGATAAGTGTTTAAGCTAAAATATAGGGGTGTGCATATATACTGTAGTTGTGTAATTTTTGCACCACACTGTTCGCATTTGGTTTGGTGTGCATTGTGATCCCAGCGAATATGGTTACATGCATACATATTTTAAGCTCTTGATGGTCAGTCAAGCAAAATGTAAGGAAAAATGTCATATTGTTTGATGATCCAATCATCAATAAGGCCTATGCAAGATAACCAAAAATAACAATGGAATGGTCCAAGTTACCATATTAAAATTAAATAATTTGAAATAAATAAATTGAAAATAAAATAATTTAAAATGGAAAATATCAACGCATGCAAGATCACTGCACCTCAAAGGTCCCCCACTGCATTTCAGAAGCATAGTGAATATAGCTGTGGTTAGTTCATGAGTTCACAAGTAAAAATGAAAAGTAAAAAAAAAAAAAAAGCATTCCTTTTTAGAACATTTGAAAGGGTCACGGTACTGTTACACCCTTCTTTAGTGATGTGTTTGATTTCATGTCTACAGGACAAGGTTTGCTGGACATCAGTTTCTGTATTTTGTTTCTTAGCATGTTACACTTTTTTGTCTGCAGTAGTGATTGACCTGCACGGTTTAAACAATGACATTTGTGAAGGACCATAAAAATTGGTCACCATCTGCTACTATAATGATCCTATGCTCTAAAGACCAGAAGCTTATTAAAAAGTCACTTGGACTTAAGGCTGTCAAAAGGTTATTATTACTTTTTCATTTATTACAGAGCTTAATTCCCAAGCCTATATTTTAAACCACAAGTGACCTATCATTTCACAAAAGAGGAGCACAAACATGTGAAAACATGTCACAGTTTGTTATTGTTATTGCAGGAAAGATTTTCCTTCATGCATGGCAGGTGCTAGTGTCTGAGAACAGTCCCTCGGGAAGGCTGTTGCAAAAAGCAAATTGTACGTTTCTATGAATGCACACCAAAGCCACTGGGATCAATTACCAGTATAACAAGTGAGTTTTCCTCGTAGCCATCATGGTACTTGGTAACCACCCAAAAAATTATCTAGTGTAAATAAAAAAAATAATCTATTTCTATGAAGGTCGAATTAAAAGTGTAAACTTAGACCCAGGTAATTCAATCACAACTGGACTAAGGGTGGATAGCCATCCACAGTGAGCATGATCTTGAATATGTCTTGACCAGAACATGCTCATACTGCCCCTGTCAGTTTACTTTCTTCGTAAACTGTACCCTCATGCCATCTCACCTTCCTCCATCAGTCCACATGATATAAATGAAAATTTGATTCAATTGACCAGGTCACCTTTGTATTGTTTAATGGTTTAGTTCTGATTCTAGGCAGTGGCAGTGGAAATGAATGTATTGATTGAGAAATTAAACAAACTAAATTTACTACAGTGCTCATGCTACAATATCTCACATACAGTAGATTTCTTAAGTATATACTATGTTGTTCACACAACATACAAACAAATAATGTCCTATTTTACAGCACATGTCACAAACTTTACACAATGTATACCTGTAATTCTTTACCACTGGGGTGTACTGAGTTTTACAAAACTAAACACATTTAAAGCACTCACTGGAGCTGCTATGTTGCACGTAAAGTTTCTTTGCTTCACTGATCACATGACAGAAAACGTTGATGTGTTTGGCTTATCACGACTTATAGGTATTGCTTGAAAATCTAGTGGATACTGCCATGCTTTGATAAAAAAAAAGAAAAAGGAAGTTTAAAGCTTATAAACATTTTCTGACATGCAAAGTTGCCTATAACAAAATATTAAATGTAAGCAATTTTACATTTAATATTTTGTTATAGACAACTTTGCATGTCAGAAAATAATAAATGACCCAAATTAGTTCATTTTGTGAGGTACATAAATTTTGCAACAAATATTTTTTTTGGACATTTAGCCTTTGTACACCAACACAAAATTTGAAATGAAACACTTAACATCAGTCTAAGTCAAAATTGATTAGTTTTAATTCAAGGGGTTTCACAAAAGTGTGGCATTAACCAACCAGGAATCATAGTCATTTTCATACACACACTTGTTGGGGTTCATAAATACTCAAACAAATGGCTGGCAAGCAGCTGCATGGCCAGTTGTGGCCTCTTTTCCATGACTACTCTAGCAGATAAAAGAGTTAGGGTTAGGGTTAAATGTATATTTACATATACATATAGAGTGCAAGCAAAGTTTATACAGAAATATTMATGTAGTCTTTTAAATGTGTACTGTTCCAGCCTGCTTCAAAACTTTCCTCACAAATCCAGTTTCATATCAGTTACCATAACGAAAAAAGACACATTTTGGAAAAATGCCTTTGAATAATGTATTTTTTTGGCTATGTTCACATTACAAGCCATGTTGCTCAGGTATGAATTTTTGATCAGATCAGATTTGCATGGCATAAGATTTGCAGTTCAGATTTATTAACTATAAGTGACTTTTATCTGGCTCTAATGGTAATGTGTCAGGCCTCTGAAATGGCATTCATGTTCACATTGATATGTTTTTTCTCTCACCATAATTATTCTAAAACATGTCATGAGTTTGTGTGTTACAGTATTAATTAATTTCAAACAGTGGATTAAATTTTAGCAAACATATAGTACAGACCAAAGGTTTGGACACACCTCCTCATTCAAAGAGGTGGAATTTGTATTACGGCAAGAAAAAAGCAGCTAAGTAAAGAAAAAAAATGAGCGGCCATCATTACTTTAAGAAATGAAGGTCAGTCAGTCCGAAAAATTGGGAAAACTTTAAAAGTGTCCCCAAGTGCAGTCACAAAAACCATCAAGCGCTACAAAGAAACCGGCTGACATGTGGACCGCCCAGGAAAGAAAGACCAAGAGTCACCTCTGCTGCGGAGGAGAAGTTCATCCGMGTCACCAGCCTCAGAAATCGGCGGTTAACAGCAGTTCAGATCAGAGAGCAGGTCAATGCCACACAGAGTTCTAGCAGCAGACATATCTCTAGAACAACTGTTAAGAGGAGACTGTGTGAATCAGGCCTTCATGGTAGAAGATCTGCTAGGAAACCACTGCTAAGGACAGGCAACAAGCAGAAGAGACGCGTTTGGGCTAAAGAACACAAGAAAGAACACAATAAAGAAAACTCGCTGAATGAGAAAGTGTGTCAAAATTTTTGGTCTGTACTGTATGTTTAGAATTTTACTCTGTATTTTTGTAGCATTGGTCCAAAATAATGATATCAGTATCTTGGACCACAAACAAAAGTCTGATCCATAAAACATTCAGACTTCTGCATCCAGATGGCCTTTAAAAAATCAGATCTGTGTTACAGGGGAAAAAAAAAAATCACAGAAGTTACAGAAGTTAAGTTACTTCGAGATGTAATGCAAACTCAGCCTTTGGCCCACGACAGTTTGCCTACATGGGTATCTCTATCTAATTGCAAAAAGTTGCAAAGTAATGATGTAATGCACCTGTAGATTTCACACCCAAGGGGCTGTCCACTTTGGGAGACAAAGAATTATATAAATTCCAAAAAACAGGTGATGAGGTTTAGGGAGGTATGAAAATGAGGTTCCTGCACACATGGCTTTTATTCACTCAGGTGAAAGCAGCTGATCCTCCCTGCAGCCTACTAGGCTTGCACAACCTTCCTCAAATCAGCAAAGATGGAGACGTAATGATTGGTGGTATTTTTTCTTTTCACATCAAAGTAGACCAGACAGTACAAAGCTTTACATCTGGGCCTCAGCAACCAAAATGCCTAAAGTGAGGGGATATTACTGGAATTTATATACAGAGTCAGCCAAAAAAATGTAAACAAACTTCAGGGTTGAAAAAATAGTATATTATTATTGTTATTATTATTATTATTATTATTATTATTATTATTATT
>QMIH01000821.1:58921-76947 GCA_003987875.1 Clarias batrachus | reverse complement strand
GCTGTCCCTGAAGTGATTGTGGATTCTCTGGGCGTGTGCGCGCTTCGCCTCTCTGATGGCCCGGGACAGTTTGGCCCTTGCTGTTCTTAGGGCCGCCTTATCCCCCGCTTTGAAGGCAGAGTCTCTGGTTTTCAGTAGTGCACGCACCTCCGCAGTAATCCATGGTTTCTGGTTGGGTCGTGAGATGATGTTCTTGGAGACAGTGACGTCATCGGTGCACTTGTTGATGTAGCTGGTCACTGATGACATGTACTCCTCCAAGTCAGTGTAGTCGCCGTAAGTTGCAGCCTCCCTAAACATGTTCCAGTCAGTGTTCTCAAAACAGTCCTGAAGAGCAGAGATGGCTTCTGCTGGCCAGGTTTTCACCTGCTTCAGAACCGGTTTTGAACGCCTGACGAGTGGTCTGTATGCTGGAATTAGCATAACAGAGATGTGGTCTGAGTAGCCGAGGTGGGGGCGGGGCTCTGCCCGATATGCGCCGGGGATGTTTGTGTAAACAAGATCCAGCGTGTTTTCCCCTCTTGTTGCAAAGTCCACATACTGATGGAATTTAGGAAGCACTGACTATGGTTGAAATCTCCAGCAACAATAAACAGTCATGCCATCATTCAGCATTTTGATCAACTTGGCCTCGATAGCACAATGATGAGCCTCTGGGGTTTGGTATGGTCATCGGCAGCTAATCAAAGTTTTAATATTGTGCTGCACTAAATTAATGAGCCCTKGCTCAGTGGGGAATAACTTTAAATTAGACCATCTGCTCAGTCAGCTCATTATATTGTGATGATATGAGGTCTTCTGTGATGTTTATAGGTCTTCTCCACACTGTACTAACCTGTGGCTCTGTGCTTCAGGAGAAAAGTAGCAAGAGCTGAGATGCAGTACTGGCTTAAGCCACCTTTTTTCATTAATTTACATAACAAAGCTCAGGGCTTTTTTTCTTACCTGGTTGTTGCTGTCTATAGCTCACCGGCCATACTTGTTCCACAATTGTGAAGAATCTTTTCCACTGTGCCAGCTGAAAGCTCTTCAGCTCATCTGGAGCTGGATTATGGTGACCCTGCCCCCGAAGAAGAAAAGGCCGCAAGGAGGTTCATGTCACAGCTCTTGTTCCCAGCTGGGAAAGCTGCCTCGTCACCGGACGTCAGAGAAGACTCCCGACTTAGGCCGCACCTACAAAGAGAGCTGGAAGGGGCTGGTCCGGCTATCTGCCGAAGGAATAGAGTCAGCGTGAGCGGACGGAGGCAGGAGCTGCTGTCCATGCGGGCCCATGCTGTCACTCTGCCCGCCGCCACCCCTCACCAGCCTGTGCCCGCATGCCAGTGAGGCACTGCCAACCAGACCTGCACGTGCACATTCATTCCTACCCTTACTTTCCTTCCTCCCTCCTTTAATCCTTTCCTTCCCCATTTTTTCCTAAATACCCTTTTTCCTGTAAGACCTCGCCTTGTGTCTATGCTTTATGGTGCTTCCCGTGCAACATAGGGTCAAACCTGTTACACAAGTGTAATTTTAAGAGTTGTTTAGGTGAGAATACATGTGTGTACAGCTCAAACCCTCCATCGGTTATTAAAGATTTACCTATTTAAAAAAATGCCCCAACGATTTCTGAGATTTGAGCTTCAGGAACTCTTCTGGCGATCTGCGCATAACACCGGCCCAGTCTCATCTCGGAAAGAATTTCTAAACATTTTCTAAACGTGTCCTTTTGTTTACTTATAATATTTGTTAATTTAATTTAAATCAGGTTTGGCCTCTGGATTTTTATTTGGCATCGTGATCCTCTTCTTCAACTTCCTATGTAGTGTAATCAGCGCTCAGCCACATGCATAAAGTTACAGAATGCGCCAAGGGAAAAACTGCAAGGAGACTTACTCTGGCCATTTTAATAAAAAAATAATACATGTAATCAATATAAAAAAAAATAAATATATATATATATTAGTTCTTGTTTTTAATATTATTTTGAAGTAAATAAAACAGTAATAATTAAAATAGTAAAATAAAAAGTTTAATGGTTTAAATAGTTAAACTAAATAATCATGTAGGCATTATAAGACTTGTATTTAAAATTTCTAACTTAAAAGTGGCAGCTGGCACCCCTAAAAGTAGATGCAGGATTATTTTAATAGTCTAAATAAAAATGCTTTTCTAAACGTGGGCTATTGTTGTTTACTTCCTCCTCTTTAATTCCCTGTGTATTTCATGTGTGTTTCATAAGGTTTTGCCAGCGGTGGTACAACGCAACGGGGATCAATATTTATTAAAGAAAATTATGAYGATCATAGACAAGCCTACTGCATTTCATTCTTATAATAACACAAAAACACAAGCGGCGCTGGATGACATCGAGATCTGCGGATGCAGAAGCACATCCTGACAATGTTTTAATTTTATGGTCATTTAGTTTCATTTATTTCAGTTAGTAAATCTACTACAAATTTAAAGAACACAAAATATAAGATGACCAAAAACCCTACACGCGTAGCTTTTCTAATTACACATGATAAAATCTAAAGGCTCACTGTGTTAACATTTACTTTGCTTAAATTCGGTACTAATAAAATGTAATTCTACATTTGTACTGTAATTTTAGTACTGTAATTTTTGTTTAGTTAATTACTTGGTATTCGTTTATATTAAACAGACCCACACCATTGATTCCATTTACATGTTTATTTATTTTAAGTGCATCATATCATGGTAGAGTGCACACATCCTAGTTTATTTTGTATTTTTATATGTTGAGTTAATTTTATTTTTCTTTGAGTTTAAGTTACCGTTGAGGGGTGAAATGGCTGCTGCGCAGTGCTTGCGGAGCTTTCCTTGCAGTCCGTCAGCTATTAAGGTCCGGCATACTGCATCGACCGCAGCTATGATTCCACTGGCCGTACCAACAAGTAGACTACTGTAACTGTTGGAGGGAATTGGCGATCTGCCATTTTCAGTTTTTGTGTGTATATATACACAATGCCTATGCTTTTGATTCTTTCTTTTTCTAATTGTTTTTTCCCATATCTCTTTAATTTAAATTAGTTATTGAACTACCCAAAGTTTGGTTGTTTAGTTTGTTGTTGTTTTTGTGGTTCCCCATGTGTCTAAAAATGGACTGGTCCATACCTTTAAATGTTTCCCCATTGTCTTATGTGGGCGCGAAGGGTAGTTGTTTTTGTGGTTCATTTGGTTTAGGGTCTTTCTGTTGGTTTTTTGGGGGGGATTCAGTTAAGTTCTTCGAAGTTAGTTTGAATTTAACTTTGATTCTTTTGACCTTTTTTGAGTAGTTTATTTAACTAGAACTTTACATATTGTTTCTTTTAAGTTAATGTACAGTTTTTGGTTTATTAAATTATTATTTGGGTCAAAGCTTGGGTTTCTACTTCTCATTCTTTTTGGGCTGCAAAGGCCCTCACACCCTCATAGGCTAAGGCAATAGCATCTCTCACCCAATGTGACTGCGTCTGTCTAGTGCTGCCTCCCCAGTTGCGGCCCCCACGGCAGGAGGACAGAAGGCTTCGAGAATGACTGGGTGCATGGTCAAGAATGGAACCTTCAGAAAATAGTTCGGGTGAGGATGCAGAATAGCTTTGACTAGCCCAGGGGCAAAGTCTAGGCAGGATGGGGAGACTGACAGAGCCTGCAGATTCCCAATCCTCTTCAAAGAAGTAATAGCCATAAGAAAAAAACACCTCAAGAGACAGAAGCCTGACAGGTGCTGAACTCTAGTGGTTGGAAAGGGGCATCAACCAGGCGTTTGAGCACATATCTAAGTCCTACGAAGGCACTGTCGCTCTAGTGGGCGGCCTCTACCGTTTAGCTCCATGCATAAAACGGGCAACTAAAGGGTGCTTTCCCACAGAAACCCCATCGGTCAGAAGATGACAAGCCGAAATAGCGCCTATGTACGTTCTGAGAGTACTAGGACATAAGCTGAGGACAACTTTCTTGCAGAAACTCCAGCACTGAAACAATTTGGCAGTGAGCTGGGTCTGCATGTCTTGCCATGCACCAACTTTCAAATACAGTCCATTTGAGGGCGTAAGTTTTTCTAGTGGAGGGAGAATCTCTTAGTTGGTCCCCTTCAGGGGCCAGATGTGAAGGTTCCAGAACTCAGGCCAGGGATGTAAGTTTGTCCCCTACGCCTGAGACAGAAGATCCCTCCTCACTGGAATCACCTAGGGTGAGCCGTCAAGGAGAGATATTAGATCTGAGAACCACACTCTGGTCAGCCAATGGGGCGCTATCAATAAGAGGTGCAAACCCTGTTGATGGATCCTCGCCAGGACTCCTGGGAGCAGAACTACTGGAGGAAACACATAAAGGCATAATCTGGGCCATGTGTGGGCCATCGCGTCCAGACCCAGAGGAGCTGGAGGAGTCAGAGAGTAGTAAAGGGGACATTGTGCTGCCTCTTGCAAGGCGAAGAGGTCCACCTCTGCTACATAAAATCTTTCCCAGATTTGACTGACTACTTTGGGGTGGGGTTTCCATTCCCCATGTGTCACAGCTTGTCTGAATAGCAAGTCCCCTCCTACATTCATATGCTCCGGAATGTAAATCGCTCTGAAAGACAGGAACTTGTCCTGTGCCCAAAGCAGAACCTAGTGCACTAGCTTGTTCAAGTGGTGCGAGCACAGTCCACCCTGGTGATTTATGTACGAGACTACCACAGTGTTGTCCAAACGCACTAGGACATGGTAGCCTCTCAACTGCTAGAGGAAGTGTTTCAGGGCCAGAAACAGAGCCATCATTTCGAGGCAACTGGTGTGGAAGATGACCTCTCCAGCTCAATTGTGCTGGACGGCCATCCAAGACCCGATCCCAGCCCGTGAGGGAAGCGTCTGTTGTTAGCATCTTGAGACAAGACGGACCTAAAGTGGGACCCAAAGTCAGAAACCGGGGTCTGAACCACATAGAAAGGGTACAAAGCCCCTGGTGCATAACCCTTATTATCCTCTGTGGATTGGCCCTTGAGTGAAATCCACTGGCTCTTAGCCACAACTGAAACACTCTCATGTGCAGAAGGCCCAAAGGTATCACCGTGGATGCAGCTGCCATGAGACCTAAAGATCTCTGAAAGTGATGAAGAGTCACTTTCTGGCCCAGCTCCAGGGTGTTGTAGGATGCATTTGACATGAGTGGGAGTCAGCTATGCCTGCATTGTGATCGAATACCACGTGACACCCAAATATGTTGTCCAAATAAGATGCACTTAGAGGGTGACAGGGAGGAGTCTTTATACCTTATTAGAATTTTTACACATCCCTGCCCAGGGGGAGACACTGCCATAGTCAAGGGCACATCAACCTCAGGACTTCCTTTTCGGTGGAGATGATGCTCCTCAGGTCTGGTGCAATTTTTTTCTTTTTTTCTACTTCTTTTTTTACCTTTTTGAGGTGGATTTCGAAGCGTGCGAGTCCCTCCCCCGTCTCTACGAGGGGGTAGCTGACTCGCCACACTATCCTTCTGCGCCTCACACTTCATGGGGACCTGACCATGTCGGGACTGGGTTTCTGACAGTCCCTATTCTTGAGCACGACAGGGCCGAAACCTCATAAAGGTCATGGAGCTTCGCCTCCCGAAACCTAGTGGCGGCGGTGTTTACGGTGTCACCAAAGAGGCCAGAAGGCGAGACAGGGGCATCAAGGAGGAAAACGCAATCCCTGACCTTGATGCCCGTGAGGTTAAGTCACAAATGTCTCTCTGTTGTGTGTCTGACCTGCTGCCTAAAAAGGTGTAGATGTTAGTTTACACAGGTTGCTGTGGAGTGTGGGCTTTTTCAAGGAGGATGACCTCCCAGGAGAGAGATTATTCCATAAAAGTGTTAAGAGAGAAAGGGGGAATTCCATCTCAAGCGTGTCTGCCAGATTGGCACGCTATCTCCATGGAAGCAAGGGAGGAAGTCTCTTGCGCCCCTTCACAAGAAGCGCCAGAGCGCGCTTGAAAAGTGGATGCTAAAAACTTCCTGATTTGGGGAGAGCACGAGAGAGAGGGGGAATTTCGTCCCAAATGCACGCGAGCCCCATAAATGCGCCGTGGCCCACGGTTTCTCTGTAAAGAAAGCAAACTGTGCGCAATGCACCCAATCAAAAAGTCGTGATTGTCCTCCAAAAGAAATCTATCACAGGGAGGCACTCATCTCTCAACCAATTCTGCCATTATCGGTAAGTAAAGTTTTTCTTTCCTACCATGATTCTGTTGCACACACACACATGCAAACACAAAGTGGTCCTGAAGACAAAATGATATGAGGATGTTTCTGGTTCATTCCTATTTACTAAACTGCACGTTCACCTTATCAGATGATGTCACCTGACTGGGGTTATAAGCCAATATAAGGCATATTTGATACACACAGGTTTTACAACTGGAGAACAAAGAGATGTTCTCATAGCGTTTTCACGCAGCATTGAGTGTAACTTTTGAAAGGGAACAGTCATATTTTGCACACAGGGTTTCAGTTAATTTTTTTTTTCATGCAGTTCACAGAAACTTGTACAGAATAGMGTACCTTTCATTATTTTACAAAATCATAACGTTTTGTTGTCACTATTCAACTTTGACACTTGGCATAAAGCAAGCATAGAGCAAGTGGCCATTTAAAGTTACATGTTTTTGATGATTATCCATATTTAATGATAGGCGAGTGTTTAGGTGTGCCTGGTCTTGTATACTACCACATAAAACAGCTGTTAATGGTTTGTCTGTAATGGAATGCGTACTGGGCCACATCATTATTTTGTTGTACTAAATGATACTCATGCCGTATAATTGGGGCTTCTTAATTCATTATTCGTTCACACTTTGGCTGGCACCAAAATAAATTGTCTTACATTTGATATTAATAATAAACAATAATAATTTAATTGGTTTACTCCAAACAGAATCGGTAAGTCAGACCACATTCAAATGCAAATACAAAATTCCCCCTTCCCCCTTAAGGCTTACTCCAGTCATCCCAGACTATACAGTATTTCGTTTTCTGCTGCCCCTGCCCACAATTAAGCTTCCAAGTGCGGCAATGCATACTTCATTTTATCCTCTGGAGTAAAAGAAATTATATTGTTGCAACCCAGAAAAAATATGTACACAAATGATAAATGGTTTTATTTCTATAGAGTTTAATGTGAATGCAAATGCAACATAGTGGTCAAATAATTATTCAATGTTGCTGTTGGGGCTTTTATTTTGACTGGTACCTGATCGATCTGATTGCAAGCCAGTCCATCTGCAACACACCTTTGTCCAGGAGAACGAGTCTAAGAACACCCAACATACAGATGATTGCTCTTTCACAAGAGGAACTTATAAAGGAAACACATTTACAGGAAAAAGAAGAGAGGATGTGGACTAATATAGAAATGCAGATTGTTTCACAAAGTAACAAAATGTCCTTGTCTAGACATTAATCATGGCATGAATATTGATTATACAAAAACTCTTACATTTCCCCTCTTTTATCCTAAATCAACAATTTATGAATAACAACCATTATATTGCAGTATCGTGATAATATTTAGGCTGAGCGGGTGGTTGGAATGGGGGTACAGGAATATATCCTTGCATAAAGAGATACATGAGTGATTGAAATCATTTCAGGATACATGGTCCACAGAAGAAAAATAACAGAAAGAAACAGATTATAGGGACACCCAGAGAGAGATATGTGCCCAATTGACCGGATATTGTGTACCATAACCCCCACCCTACTTATCCTTTCCCATCATCATGCAGTTGCTCCCCCACCCGTTGCATTTCTTCTAGGGCGGTGTTTATCTGTCCGTGTTCGCCGTTGTTTGCAGGGACATAGGTACAACAGCTATCACCTACCATGGTCTTTAGCCAGGAGGATGTTAAGAGCCATGCGCTTTTGAACAGTGGTCAGCCGGAGAGCAGTGAGCTCCTCTTTGATGCCTTTTATAGCTAAGTTAGTGGCATTCACGAACGMGGAAAGTTTAAAATGAGTTTCCTCTATTTGATTCCAAAGGTGTGCTACACCGAAGTGGGGAAACAGGCTCTGGAAAAAGTTGTTAACCTTTGATTCTAGCTGGTGCTCCGGGGGCGGAAAGGAGGTGTCAGCAGATCTGCGGGCACGGCGATGATGAACCGTACTGTGAGGGTTCTGAGTCACCAGGATCATAGCGCTATTGTACTGCGTCACATATGTCATGAATTCACGAGGTAACCATGACATGCGGGTGCTCAGAGTGCAGGCACGCCCGTCTACGCACTCGTCCCACCTTATGAGGTCAACAGGTACGCCTCTTAGTTAGTTATTTACATACACAGTTTTCTAATGAAGTTGGACTTAAGGCCCAGGGCCAATGCTGGCAGTACAGCCAGTTCCTATACCAGTATATTGTAATACAGGACATGTATCCCCGGTGGGTAATTCTTAAACCATATCGATCTACTTGCAGCTGGAGAAATGTGGGAGGTTGTTGTCGTCTAGTAGCGGGTGAAGGGAGTCCACCGGGACTCRATGTGGAACAAAAATAATGCATAGACCTAAACATGAATAACTGGAGATCGAGGCTCCATACCTAATAAGGTCTCAAGTTGAACCATTGATTCAATTAGTCTACAAACAGGTCTAATTACCCTACCAAGCCTGGTGGTGTACTGATGGTGTACATCCCAAAGTTTCTTCGCAACACTATTAGCAGATTGATTTTGACAAGGAAAAGTGTGTGCTAGCTTGGTGACGTGATCTGTGATTACCAGGACGTCAACAGATTTATTGTGCCTATTTTCAGCAGCCCAGAAATCAATACAAACAAGCTCCAAGGGGGCAGTGGTCTTGATCCTCTCCAATGGTGCTCTTGCTGCCGGTTCTGGAGTTTTACTCAGGACACAACGGGTACAAGTCTTAATGTAATCACGCACATCAGGTTCCATTCCGGACCAATAAAACCTCTGGTGGGCTAAAGATAGGATATGTGGCTGCCCTTGGTGACCAGCCAGATCTAGAACACCAAAGAGGGCTTGCTGTTTCAGGGAATCAGGCAGAACATACTGAAATTTCTGATGCCTTGTGAGAGGATCTTTGATGGCTCTGTACAAAATACCATTAAGCAAAAAGAGTTTGTCCCACTGCCTCAACAATCTCAAAACATGCAAACCCACATTTGCACGCTCACATCTGGAAGGTCTGCACTTCCTACTGACATAAAAAGCCACCCTTGAAACTACTGGATCTTTGTGTTGATGACTTTGCAGTTCGGACAATGAGAGGGTATGGATGACATCTTGGCCGTCAGGAACAAGAGAGCTCACGTGGTCATCTAGGGATGTTGCTCTAGAGAGAGCGCCTGCATCCCAATCACCACAAGATGACAAAATGGATGACACATCCTCAGCAGTCATGGAAAAATCCATTTCACAGCTTTGTTCAAGTTCAATGTCAAGTGTTTGTGGCTGGCATGTCAGATGGAATGCCTTCTGCACGGAATCATTTCCCACACTGTTTACATGAATCAACAGTTCAGAATAAGGCTCAACGACAAGAGTCGTTGGCTTACTGGTTTGGTGAACGGGACTGAGTGCATCAGCCACAACGTTTAATCTTCCAGGAACGTACTTGATCTTAAAATTGTACGGGGCAAGTTTTGAAACCCAGCGCTGCTCACATGTGTCTAATTTAGGTTTTGTCATGATATATGTGAGCGGATTGTTATCAGTCCACACAGTGAACTCATGGCCTTTAAGCCAGTGGCTGAACTTGTCACATATGGGCCATTTGAGAGCCAAGARCTCCAGTCTATGTGCAGGGTAATTGGCTTGACTGTGGCTCAAGAACTTGCTGGCGAAGGCTATTGGACGTGCTTTATCCTGACCAGGGGGAACTTGAGAAAGCATGGCACCCAGGCCATCTAATGATGCACCAGTGCAAAGAATAAAGGGACACTCAAAGTCAGGGTGAGCAAGTACTACGCTCTCGAAAAGGGCTCTTTTCAACCCCTCAAAGGCAACATCACATTCAGGTGTCCAGTCTTGGGGAGACAACTCACGGAAAGTTCCTGCTCGATTTCGATTAATCGAACCTTTCACCAACCGTTTTTGGCCAGCTGTCAAATTAAACAGTGGCTTTGCGATCCATGAACATCCATGGATGAAGCTTTGGTAGTAAAGGACCATGCCCAGAAAAGATCTTATTTTATTTGGGGAAGGTGTGGAGCCATCCTCCCAAATATGCTGAGCATCATGCACATAATGGATGCTGGGCTATTACACAGGCCTTGAGGAAGACGGTTATATTCATATAGGCCCATGGGCGTTGTTGAATGCTGTGTAGTGCCGATCAGCCACATGGAGAGGAACGTTGTAAAACCCTAATGTTAAATCTATAGAGCTGAACAGAAGATTGCCACCAAGAGCAGCTCGGCAATCTGCCTGATGAGGCAAAGGATGAGCATCCTTACAGCTTCGCATTAAGCCAGCGAAAGTCAGTACAAACCCTTAGAGAGCCATCTTTTTTCCAGACCATAACCAAGGGAGACGCATACTCACTGATGGAGGAGAAAGGGATCATTAGTAAGTCCAAGTCAGAAAGAACCTCTCTTAACTTGTGGTAGTGGGAAGGAGGAATTCTGCGATAGGGTAGACGAAAAGGACACTCATCGCACACATGGATCCTGTGGACAAAATATTTCGCCTCTCCACAGTTAAGCCTATCTCTAGAGAAAACGTCACAATAGGACACAATAAGACTTGCTAACTCTTCCTTACATGACTTTAAGACCTCACACCCATCAATATCAATGTCCTCCAAACCATACTCACGCACCAATTGCATTGGGTCTACAGATGGAAAGGGCTTGGTGAAAGTTGAATCAGTCACATTGTGAGATCTGCACAGACCTTGTGTGACAGTAACATCCTCCACCGCCAAACAAGGGGACACGTCAGCCAGCTTGGTGTGACGACGAAGAGTTATTGGAGACTGGGTGGGATTTAGTATTTTCATTGGCACCCATCGATCGCCCCACAAAGGAGACACCACACGCCCAACAAGAACATGACAGGGTGCTGAACGCGACGTGGTGGGTTCAACAATGACTGTGCTACCAAGGGAAATACGAGTGTTACCAGGCAATTTTCCCCATACAAGGTGCTCACACCCGGGAAGCAAAATAACTGCCTAACGAAGATTAACAGAGCCAAGTTTTTCAGGTCGAGTTAAGCCAGACCAACGAGAAGTACAGCTTAATAGCTCAAGAAATTCCTCACACTCAGAGTTGCCGCTTTGACTGGAAATTATCTCCCAGTATTTCTTTTAATCCTTCATCTTCCGAATAACATATTTGATGACATTACTGCCAATAATGAACTCATCCTTCTGTCCAGGTTCTACCAAAGTAGGCACAATGAACTTAATCCCATATACCTCGATTTCCAGGTCATACGTGCATTTAGGATGAACAGTAAGACCACCACAGCCGACTAGAACCATGTTACTGGGAATCACTGAGGGCTGTGGGAGAACACCATCAGCACGTAACTTGGATTCACCTTCTGTATTCAGGGTGCAAGCCATACTGCCAGAATTGAGCAACCCATTAAGTACGGACTGGCCACTGACAGTCACAGAAGCTTAAAACAGATCACTAGCTCCATAAATTTTCTGAGATCCCACATACAACACTGTTTTTTCAGGTGGCAACAACTTTTCAAAAAAACTTATTGTGGGTCAAACGCATCTTTTAGGGCAAGTTTGCCACCGCCCACGCTAACCCCCTCCGTGCATGGGCTGTTTAGTTTAACTGCGTGGGAGGAGGAACTAGTTCAGGGTCTGCTGCCCTGGTACAGTGACTCTTAAAGTGTCCAGGTTTGAGGCAGTTAGGATGCATGCGCAGTTTACAACAAAGCCTCTGGTGCAGTGACTATACGTTGTGTGCTCCTTAGACTGACACACTCTACATGCTGGACTAACGTTGGGCTTTGAGACTGAGGCTTTGCTAGGACATACAGGGTTGGATGTTGACAGTGAGGCAGTACATAGTGCTAAAACTTTGCCCATCATGTCAACCAGCTGTTGTGCATCAGTATTTGAAAGAAAAGGGGCAGCATTGGGGTTTAGCTGAACAGTGGAACTTAGTGGCTGACCTGACAGGAGCTCAGGTTGTTTCGGGGGACTGGATACTGGATCCTCACAGACTGTCACAGTATTCTGATGGCAAGCAGACACAGGTGGGTAGCGTTAAGTTCTAATAAAAGCTTTTTTCAAGTCCCTACGGTGACAATCTAGCTGCTCTAGATTGTCACATCTCAGACATCTCGGCCGCACTCCACTGTTCAGCAGGCTTGAACTGAAAAGACAATGGAAGACCAGGATCTGGACAGTGAGAGACAAACATCATAACAGCTTCAGCTGCTGGGTCTGCGCATGCGCAGTTTATCGAACCAGCACTTCCGGTGAGCGGTGAGCAGCCGACCATGTAAAATCCAAAGGGTCACGGCACCACATGTAACCGGTCACTCCAGTTAAAACTGCACTCTCCATTGTGTGAATTAGACACAGGACACAGGTGGCGGTTCACTGGAAGCCTTTAATCTCTGACACATAAAACAGACAGCCTGAGTTTGATTTGCCCTTGATTTCTCTCTTCCATACAGTTTCATCAGGGAAAGGGAAGAGGAGGGGACAAAACAGGATGTTGTGCTGGCTTTAGTTAACATCACAGAATTTTAAAGGGAAAGGGAAAGGGACATCTCAGATAGGCACTTGTATCAGGTATTGAAATGAACAATTTTGTGTAAATTCAAACAATTTTGCATTAAACTCCAACAGGTTTCTATACCTGTTACACAAGGCCTGGTTCAACTTATTGGTACTCTCTACAATACCTTAGGACTGTGGGTGGTATGGGATATGAAAATGCCAATCCAAAGACAAATATTTACACAGACTTTGTGTGACCTGTGAAATGAAAGACGTTCCTTTATCAGAATCGATGGCCTGTATGCCATAACGTGAAATGATTTATTTTGTCAAGATACGCGTCACTACTTTTGCATTTTCCCGTGCACATAGAAAAGCTTCAACCCATTGTGAAAATTTATCTACCAATACCAACAAATACTTTTTGTTGGTCCACAAGAAGGGTCCACAAGAAGGCATGTGAGAAAAAATCTACTTGCCATTCTGCAAACGGTACGGAAATGAGATGAAGGTGTTCATGCTTCCCTATACCTGTCACAATATTATTCTGTGCGCACAGTAAACAGCGTGAAAGCAACAAGTCAATTGTGCTGCCTAAGTTAKCAATACAGAAAAGTTTCTTCATTTCCTCCTTTACCCCTCTTTGTGTGTGATGTGTTACACCATAATACTCGCGCGCGAGGAATGGCAAACAATGAGAGGGTAAACACAAACGTCCGTCAGCAGAGTACCATTAACCATCAGACGCTACATAAGCGTTCTGCGATTGCCAGAAAGAAGAATCATTTGGTGTAGCAAAAGCCTGGAGTGACAATAAATCTAAGTCAGGAATTAGGGAACTAGCGAGAAAAGATGTATTAATAAAATCCGAATCAGAAGCCGGAAAGAAAATCTGTTTATTGGCCGCATCCTTAGCTACCCTATCAGCCAGGGAGTTGCCTCGTACTTCAAAATAGTCATCTGAGGAGTGGGCTTTAGTCTTAACAATAGCCAGAGAGCGGGGAAGATGACAGGCATCTATCAAATCTTGAACAAGAGATGAGTGAGAAATAGGCTTACCCTCAGCTGAACGAAAACCCTGAGTTGCCAAATCCGCCCAAAGTCATGGCAAATACCAAAGGCGTAACGCGAGTCAGAGTAGATAGTAACATCTTTCCCTTCCAAGGGCGCACACGCACGAGTCAGAGCAAAAAGCTTGGCTGCCTGAGCTGAAGAAAAGGGAAGTGAAAACGCCTCACCAGTGATGTCAGGCAGCGCACACACAGCATAACCACAAAGAAATTTCCAGTCAAAGGGTTTTGAGAAGGAGCCATCTACGAACAGAACATCACCTGTTGCTAGAGGAGTTGAAAATAAATCAGAGCGAATGCTAGTAGAATGAATAAGCTTGGAACAACAGTCATGATCTGTCTCATGCAATGTGTCGTCTTGGGCCTTAAGCAGACGCAAGAGAGGATGTCCTATGGTGTCAAAGGAGGAGGTGGGCTTAATTTCGAGATTGTCAGATGTTGCATCCTGCGTTTGGAGGCATTTTTACCTGATGTGGGGAGTGCAAAATTAAAGGATGAGAAAGAACAATCKTCTCCATGTCCTGCACCATCAATGCACATGCTGCCACGGCCCGAAGACAGGCAGGCAGACCCCTGATCATGTCTGCTGTCCAGGTCAGTGGCTGCTGTAGAGGATCAGTGTGAGAGATGGCTGACCAGAGACGCTTGTCATAGAAGGAGCAGTCAGGGATCCATTGACGACAATAGTTGATCAGACCCAGTAAAGCCAGGAGCGTGTGTTTTGTGCTGGGATGCTTGGTGTCAAGGATCGCCTTGATGCATTCATCAGAGAGGCATCTCTGACCTTGGGACAGTTCGAAACCCAGATATTTAACAGTGTCTTTGCAAAACTGTAACTTAGTTTTTGATACCTTGAAACCGTTTTGAGCCAGATGCCTGAGGAGGCAGATGGTGGCCTCTTCACAGAGAACTGGTGTCACTGCAGACACAAGGAGATCATCAGCATATTGTAGGCAAATAGAATCAGTGGGGAGAGTCAGATCGCCAAGCGCATCTCTTACTACCAACGTGAAGACAGCTGGGCTGTCAATCATGCCTTGGGGAAGGCATAGCCATGGGTATTGTCCCCCCCTATTGGTGAAAGCGAACAGTGATTGTGCTCAAAAGGAACACTGAAGAAGGCAGAACAAAGATCAATTACAGAAAAATGGGAATGGTGACACTGTATGGAGGAAACAACAGAAAGCACAGCCGGCACAACAGCAAAAAAAAGCATATGATGATTAGTTATTTGATGTCTGAAGTGCTTTGTGAGAATTCATTTTGCCATGTTCACAGGGAAAGGTTCTGTTGGACACGGGCATGCATCAGCACGTCATTCCCTCCAAATAACACAGCAATTAGCAACATGAATTATATCTGAATAGAGTCATTCACATAAAACGTCCATGTGTGGGGGATGGGGCCCCGGCCAGGAGACGAAAATCTGACATGCGTTCGTTTTTTACGTTTTAACATTAATTTCATTTATTAATTCAATTAATTTGGCAATAAACATTTTGGAAAGAAGACTTATTAATTTCACCATAAACAAGTTGATGTAAATTAATGGCTGATTCTGTCTGTTCATTTATTCAAGTTAAAATCAGCGCACGTGCGCTTTGACTAAACTGCGTGCAATGTACTATGTGCTACTGGAATGTAGAAATGTACATTTTTAAAATGTTTTCAATACTTATTAAAGAGGATTATGATAATAAGAGCTTACTGTATTTCATTTTTATCACAAAAACGCAAAAACACCCGCGCTGATTACTGCCATCGGTCAGTAGCCCGTCCTAAGAAGGTTTGAATGTTCATTTAGTTTAAATTATTTCAGTTAATAAATCTACTACAAGTTAAAAGAAAACCATGTAAAAAATGATGCAAAAACCTTTTAACATGCATACATAGCTTTTCTAATTACACGTGATAAAATCTAATGGCTCGCTGTGTTAACGTTCACTTTGCTTCAATTTGTTGCAAATAAAAAATGCCTGCATTTAATTACAATTCTAAATTTGTACTGTAATTTTCCTGTCATGTGCAAATCTCAAGGAAGAGAGAATGAGTTAATTACTATAATTTTCTATTGACATTAATAAGGTGTATAAAAATGTCCACCAAATACTGACATGTATATACAGAAACTGACATAAGGCAAGTTTCTGTATTTTATCAGAATATTTTTTAAAATAAATTATCAGAATATTTTTTAAATCAGTTTGTTGATTGTATTTTTATAATCCTAGTAAGCAGTGTAAAATTATGATGTAATGCAATTGTTACGGCTATACCCAATGGACTGGTAACTTTTGGTCGAAGAAGTATATAAATGCCAAACATGTGATCATGGTTTTTAGGGTGGGATGAGAATGAGGCTCCTGCACACATGGMTTTTATTCACTCAGGTGAGAGCAGCTGATCAGAACTGCAACATTCTGGGCATGCCCAGTTCTCCTCAACTCAGCAAAGATGGAGATGTAATGATTGGTGGTATCTTTTCCTTTCATGTTAAATGGGACCAGACGAGACATGCCTTCACATCTGAGCCCTGGCAATTAAAATGCAGAAGGTGAGGACACTTCAGTGTATGAATTTGACTGAATTAAGGAAGTGAAATTATAATAATGGTTTAGGAACTATTAATTTCAAAAAGAAAAAAATTACTAAATAATTACAATTACAAAATGTAAAAACCTGTTTCTTTTATATGGAAGCTATTGAATAGACATTTGTATGCGTTTCCTTGGTCCTTTTAGTGTAAATCTTCATGAATTTCAAAATGCACAAACAATGTTATTCGCCATTGAGGAAATCAACAACAGAACTGATATTCTTCCTGGAGTCAAACTGGGTTATAAAATCTATGATTCATGTGAATCAGTAGAAATAACAGCAAGAGCCTCACTGTCCTTAGTTAATGGCAATGGGGAAAATGTATCTGAAATTTCTTGTGCCAAACCTGATACAGTCCAAGCAATCATAGGACAAACATCATCAAGCCCCACTATTGCCATTGCTGCTACTGTGGGACCTGTGCAAATACCTGTGGTAAGACTTTTTTTTCTAAATGCAAATATTCAACCTATTGCTTAGAAACTATGAGTACAACTAATATTTATAAATTCATGAAAATAAATTCCATGTTACTGAAATCTCTGTATTGCAGATCAGTCACTTTGCAACATGTGCATGCTTAAGTGACAGGAAAAAATATCCRTCATTCTTCAGAACAGTTCCCAGTGATTATTACCAGAGCAGAGCTTTGGCTAAGTTAGTCAAGCATTTTGGCTGGACATGGGTAGGGGCCCTATGCAGTGATAATGACTATGGGAACAATGGCATTAATCAATTTATTATTGCAGCGAAGGAACTGGGAATATGTGTGGAATATTCTATGCCATTCTTTAGGACGTACCCCAGAGAAAAGATTCTGGGAGTAGTTGATATAATAAAGGCATCAACCTCAAAAGTTATTGTAGCTTTTGTTTCATATTCTGACCTTGGGATTCTTCTAAAAGAAATGGCCTTACAGAACTTGACGGGGTTTCAGTGGATTGGAAGTGAATCCTGGATCTCTGCTCTAAATCCAGCCATTGCAGAATGGCAGCATCTTCTATTAGGATCCCTGGGTTTTGCTATTCCAAAATCTCAAATCAAAGGCTTAGCAGAATTTCTGACTAAACTTAATCCAATCTCTGATGCAGCTATTTATAAAGAATTGTGGGAGACAATATTTGAATGTAGRCTTTCCACACAAGCAACTGTTGACATGAGAGAAATGTGCAAAGGCAATGAAAGTCTCAGTCAAGTTCAAAACCTTTATACCGATGTTTCAGAATTACGAATTGCAAATAATGTGTACAAGGCTGTGTATGCTGTTGCTCATGCTCTTCATAAGAGATATAGCTGTTCAGATAGAGACTATGGACAAGAGGGGCCTACTTCATGTACAAACATAACAGATAACAAACCATGGCAGGTAGGTGTAACAACATAACCTGGTGAAAAGCGTATACTTTTATTTGCCACTAAAGAGTTCACAATGTTTAATTTAGGTAGTCAGTGAGATGAAGAAACTCAATTTCACCTCTCCCACTGGAGAGGATGTACATTTTGATGAAAATGGAGACCCAGCAGCAAGGTATGAACTGCTCAATTGGCAGCAAAGCAARGATGGTAAAACAGTATTTGTTAAAGTAGGCTTCTATGATGGGTCTTTGCAGACACACCTTCAGCTGTCATTGAACAACATCAGTATAGCCTGGGCCAACAAGAGACCACAGGTAAACATAATGCATATGAACAGATAATAT
>QMIH01000821.1:26052-58697 GCA_003987875.1 Clarias batrachus | reverse complement strand
TTATTATTATTATTATTATTATTATTATTATTATTATTCAGATTTTAAATAGATTCATAAAAAATGTTTTTTCAAATTATATTTGTAACTACTCAAAGCTGTATGTGTTGTCTTTTCCTTTAGATTCTATAACTTGCATCAAGTGCTCACCTGAACTGTGGTCTAATGACAAGAAAGACGAATGTGTCTTAAAGCTGGTTGAATTCCTGTCATTTGAGGAAATAATGGGAATCATTCTTGTATCATTTTCCCTATTAGGAGTATCTTTCACTGTCTGCATTGCTGTAATTTTCTTTAAACACAGAGACACACCAATTGTTAGGGCCAATAATTCTGAACTGAGCTTTTTATTGCTCTTCTCACTCTTTCTGTGTTTCCTCTGTTCACTTACATTTATTGGTCAGCCCTCTGCATGGTCCTGTATGCTGCGTCACACAGCATTTGGGACCACATTTGTCCTATGTATCTCTTGCATTCTGGGGAAAACTGTAGTGGTGTTAATCGCCTTCAGGGCTACACTTCCAGGCAGTAATGTCATGAAATGGTTTGGTCCTCTACAGCAGAGACTCAGTGTACTTGCCTTCACTTTTGTACAGGTTATTATTTGTGTACTGTGGTTAATAATATCTCCTCCATTTCCTTACAAAAATATGAAGTACTACAAGGAAAAGATCATCTTAGAATGTAATGTGGGCTCAGCCGTAGGTTTTTGGTCTGTGTTAGGTTATATAGGACTTCTAGCTGTTTTGTGTTTCATTTTGGCTTTTCTGGCCCGGAAGCTGCCTGATAATTTTAATGAAGCCAAATTCATCACATTCAGCATACTTATATTCTGTGCAGTCTGGCTCACCTTTATTCCTGCTTATGTCAGCTCTCCTGGAAAATTCACTGTAGCTGTAGAGATATTTGCCATCTTAACATCAAGCTTTGGTTTATTACTCTGCATATTTCTTCCAAAGTGTTATATAATCATACTGAAGCCAGAGAGGAATACTAAAAAGCAAATGATGAGTAAAGGAACTGCTAAATGATTAATTATCCACTGTTACATATTAAGTATGTATCTTACTTAAATTGCATATTTTAGTTTGAATAGATGCCTTTAAATGGATTTGGATAAGAGCTACTTATTTAAAAATACCTTGTACTTATTGTTTGACTTTGATATACTGTTTGACCAGTTTATGGTTTGTGGTTAGAGCATCTAATTCATGTATTAATTCATAATTATGGATTTTATTCACATATGTTATGAAACCCTTTTTTATGTGTGACACAGTGTGTGTTTTTCTCTCTCTCTTCTTTAATCGTCTTTCCCTAGTTAAGCCTTAAAGAGATCTTAGTTTATAACTCTCGACTTAGTCTTTACATGACAGCAGAAATCATATAATTATGTAGGTGTTCATATTTAACTGTTTTAATGTATTAAAAACACCATATTACATGTGAAATATTAAAATATTTTAAAATATTTTAAAATATGTACATTTAATTAAGAATATACAGAAGAAGCTGCATTTATTTGTTACAAATTCATTATGGCACAGTGAAATTCTTTCTGAGTTCAGCCATTGACATAGCGCAAAGAGGATTAAGGGCCTTGCTTAACTGTCTTATTTTTGTGGAGCGGGTGCTTGAACCATCTAACCAAAGTTTTTAATGGCACAGGCTAGAACATTGGGACACTGAAGGAAAAAAAAAAAAACAAGTCACTCAGGTTTGTAGGGGATAGTTGTAGTGGAGATGAAGCAGGTTTTGCCCAGCCAGTCAATGAGTTCATCTACTGGGGCAATTTTTACACATTTAACTCAGAAATTTGCTTCAATCATCTGAAGTATTTAAAAAAAGCCTTATCGAATGATCAAGCTTGGGCACCACAATGATGGGGCTAGTGGATTCCTCTATAATGCCATCATGGAGCATTTTGATCAACTTGGCCTCGATAGCACAATGATGAGCCTCTGGGATTAGGTATGGTCATCGGTAGCCAATCAAAGTTTTAATATTGTGCTGCACTAAATTAATGAGCCCTGGCTCAGTGGGGAACATCTTGAAATTAGTCCATCAGCTCAGTCAGCTCATTATATTGTGATGATATGAGGTCTTCTGTGATGATATGAGGTCCTCTCCACATTGTACTAACCTGTGGCCTTGTGCTTCAGGAGAAAAGTAGCAAGAGCAGAGATCCAGTAGTGGCTTTTTAATTAATTTACATGACAAATCTCAGGGCTTTTTTTCTTACCTGGCTGTTGCAGTCTATCGTTCACTGGCCCTTTGTTCCACAAAGGTGAAGAGTCCTTTCCACTGGGCCAGTAACACAGTTGGTGCTGGGCAGTAGGTGGAGCATTCAGTTATAAGCTTGGAAATACCAGGGCTCTGCTACGGCTGGTATAGCAGGTAGCCTTTGCACTGTGCTACTTGTGCTCATTATGTTCCTGCAAAATAGGGAGTATGTGGCTGATATTAGCCTGCATTTCCTGAACATACTCCATTACAAAGTATAATGCGGAGATTTGTTTCTCCCAGACTCCCTTCACCACATCAAGCAGACTGTGTGGCCTCCTCCTGAACAGCACAAAGGGTGTGAAGCTGTGACAGCAAAGAGAACACATCCCATTTTTGCTGCACTAATTGTAGCATCCTCTTGAAAGTTTAGTTAAGTTTAGCACTCCGCTAAGTCGTCAGTTTGTGGATTTTAAACAGACATGAAGATGTGCTAATTCTTTGATAGCCAGCAAACATCTGACATTAATTTTGTAATGAAAGAAGTTGGTGAGCTCCTTTGGTAATACCATGTGACTGAAGAGTTGTATACTAGATATACTAATCGCCCCTCACTAACTGGGAGAGGGTAGAGCAGGTCCATTTCAATACGCCCTAATGGGATACTTATGATAGATAAAGAAATAAGCAGGGTGGGGGCCAGTCTACTGGGTGATGTCTTTTGGTAATCAGGACAGAGTGCCAGCATAACCATCAGTGCAATTTTTTCACCTCCACTTTAAACCCTAGCCAATATAAGTGGTCGTTGATTTTCTCCATTATGTTTTTCGTTTTGAGATGACAACCAAGAGGATGGGCCAGGTGCATCACTGCATCAGTGTCACACTGTTCCCCCCTTATTTCTGTGTGATGAAACTTACATGAAAATGTAAGACAGAGGTCTGTGGTAGTCACCATCCTCCACCTCTCTCTCTATGTCTTGAAATGGCTCCAGGAGTATTTTAGATGGGTATTTGCCTGCTGGTACTACTATGTGAAGTATTGCTTTAACTGTTGAGACAGGAATAAAAAAGTATTAGAGGGCAAGTCATGCTGGGATTCTCCAGCTTTTTTCTRGCACTTATGGTGATGGAGGATTGTATGTTTCTTCTTCTCTGACAGCAACCAAGGCCAGTTTCATTCTAACAAAATGGAACAGAATGTTTTTCCCACTGGTCTTCAACTGTAATGCGGGTTGTAGGAACCTCCTGGCAATCTCACAACCTGCATGGCTGCACATCTGCCAGAATGATTGACAGATGACCTAAAGTGATGGCACTTCCTGTATCAATGAAGCAGGGAGAGGGGCGCCTTCTACACAAACCTAATTGGTGGTGCTAGATCACCACAATGGCTGCTGCCACAGAACCCTCAAACAGATTTTACTGGCTCTGGCTTGGCTCTGTATCTTCTGGGGAGACTCTATCTGATGTGTATCTCTTTAGCCATTCTTTCAAAGTTCTGGGGGTAGGCCTCTAGATCCTTGTGGGAAGCTTAAGTAGGTCTTAAGTGTGAGCTTAAGTAGGGCCTCCCGCCAGGAGTCATGAATAAATATATAAATTAACTAAAATATATAAGTAAATAAATACATTAAAATATTATTATTATTATTATTTACATTTTAAATGATTACATTTTGAGGCTAACTGTTTAAATTTACATTTCATGTGTCATTTTCATTACACAAAAATTTTACGTCACTGTAGAAACTGAACATCATTGTTCTCAAGTGGAATTTGGTGTTCCACAGTGTTCAGTTTTAAGCCCACTGCTTTTTTCTCCTTACATGCTTCCTCTGGGCAACATAATTCATAAGCATGATGCTGATGACACATTGCCTCAGCAAAACCAGATGAAAAAAACAGCTTATTAAAATTGAGCAATGGACATAAGAGACTAGATGTTAATTAACTTCTTTCTGCTTAATCTTGATAAGACATAAGTTCTAGTCATAGGACCATATACAGTTAGAAGCAAGCTTTTTGATCACACTGTAACTTTAAATGGTCTTTCTGTTCTATCAACAGAAACAATCAAGTTCATAGCTATCAAGTTCATAGCTATCAAGTTCAACAGTGAAAGACTTTGGTGTGACCTGTTCATGATTCCAGTCTTTCATTTGAAGCATATGTAGATATTACTACCAGGATAGCATTCTTTCACCTCAGAAATGTTGCCAAGATAGAAAAATATTGTCAATAAACGATGCAAAAAAACTAGTTCATGCTTCTGTTACCTCTAGGTTTAACTATTGTAATGCCTGTCTGGTTGTTCAACTATGTGTATAAACAAGCTACAGTTAGTTCAGAACGCAGCAGCAAGAGTCCTCACTAAAACCAGAATATACAAGCGCATCGCCCATTTCTTATCCTCATTGCATTGGCTCTCTGTGAAATTTTGCATAAATTTTAATATACAGTGGAACCTTGGATTGCGAGTAACACGGTTTACGAGTGATCCGCAAGACGAGCAAAGATTTTGAATACATTTTGATTTGAAAACCAAGCAAGTCTTGGTTTACGAGTGCTGAGTATCATGTATCACGCATGCGCCTCTTACTTTGACACCGAGGGTCACTCTTGCGCTGCGTAATTGTGGGTAATTGTCTCCCCTGCTGGGTCTTAGTGCTCGTCTCTTACTTGTATAATCAACATTTCCCTCTCTGTTTCAGCATCTCCTATGTGTGTGTGTGCACGTAATTTGACACCGACACACACACTCTCTCACCTATTCACGCGCCCCCCATCCCTGGCTTCGCAAACGCACAGAAACTCTGCTCGTCTCTTACTTGTATAATCAACATTTCCCTCTCTGTTTCAGTGTCTCTTACGTGTGTGCGCGCATGTAATTTGACACCGACACACACACACACTCTCTGGCCTTTTCACCCCCTCCTTGGCTTCAAAACCCACAGAAACTCTGCTGTTTTAACTTCTTTTAAAAGGTAAGGTGCTGGTTAATTTGTCTTGTTTTTTTTTTTTTTTACTTTACAGCAGTGATTTCGTTAGATTTCGACTGTACATAGGCGCTGTACACACACGCATACAAACACAAAATAAAATGTGTTTTACGCGCGCACACATGGTCACATTGTTATACTAAACCGTACAAGCGTGTACGGATGTTGATTATACCAGTGAGAAATACTCACTAAGACCGGGCGGGAAAGACGATTACCCACACGAGAGAGAAAAACCACTGACTCAGTTATGATCACATGACGCTCGGCGTCAAAACAGTCTATGTGTGATACATGATACTCGGTTTTCATAAAGCCAAGACTTGCTAGTTTTTCAAGTCAAAATTTATAAAATCAATCTTTGCTTGTCTTGTGGAACACTCGCAAACTGCGCAATCTGAGGATCCACTGTAATATTTTTGACATAGTATAAAGCATTAAATGGTCTTGCACCGCAGTGTCTGAGTGAACTGTTAGCGTCTTACGATCCTCCCTACCTACTTAGATCAAAGGAGGCAGGCTGCTTGTCAGTACCACGTTTTATGAAAACAGCAGGGGTCAGAGCTTTTTCTTACAAAGCTAAAAGTTCTTACAAAGCAAATATGGAATATTCATCCAATTAATATTCGGGACTCAGACACAGTCTCAATGTTTAATTCTAAGCTAAAAACCAAGCATTTCTGTAAATAGATTTGCCTTAGGTAAAGTAGCAGATGAATGTAGAGTAATGGTAAGCTGGTATGTTTGGATGATGTCTTTCCCACTCTCATTGAAGTTTGTTGACGGTGAAGTGCTTGGTCGCTTGACATATCAGGGAGCCCTAATGTCTTTGATTCTTTCTGTCTCTTTCTTTTAGCTGTTTTGTCATAGTTAGTCCTGCCGGAGTCCCTGCTTGCACTCGGTAGTCAATAGTACGACTGCCTATTACCGGCATGCTCACCGCCGCGGCAAAATGACAGCGGCCAAAATAAATCATTCCTGAAATGACCGCCAGGGGGCGCAAAGTGACATTTTCATTCTCAGCTTCAGTTTTTAAATATAATTAGAGCTCATATTGTTAAGTCATAAAAAAGATCATAACAATATGTTGTATCAAAGAAAAACTACAGTGATTTCCACATAAAACAAATTATAAAACCAGAATCAAAAATTAGAGTTATTGACATGTACTGTACAATAATGTGTTATAAAAAAAATAAATAAATAAATAAAAAACATTGGGTAAATGTTGCTTAGACTGATGTTCAAGTTCAGGAGATGACAATTTTACAAATTTTATTTGTACAAAGAATAAACTGTTATTTAGCCTATCTCTGTTTGTATCTGTTTATTGTTATTATGAAAAAATTGCATTTGTCATCCTGGATAATGTTTGAAATATCACTGTTATTTTGTCACAAAATGTAGTTATAAGAGTTGTTTAGGTGAGAATACATGAGTGTACAGCTCAAAACCTCCATCGGTTATTAAAGATAGTGTCTATTTTTTAAAAAATGCCTCAACGTTTTTGGAGATTTGAGATTTAACAAATCCCCCAGTGCTCTGTACTCATATAGCCACTCACTTTTCTTTTAATTTCTCTTTTTTTCACTTTTCTCTTTTCTTTTCACATTTTTTCTTTTCTCTATACTGGAGCAATGCTCCTAGACCTGGTGCTACCTAAATGTCCGCATGTTTGTTGCTTTGTGTTGGGGGCCTATAGAGACATGCATCCAGGTGTCAGGCATCCCCATCATGGTGGTGTTGGCTAACCACTGCATGTGAGGGTGGCCGTGGGCCTGACTGACTGGAAACCCATGCCGCAATACCTGCAACACTATAGTTCCCCTCCCACCCCCCCGCTACGAATGACTCTCGACCTTCCCATAGCATACCATATACATTTTAGCTTTTTGCCACATTTAGGGAAAGGCTGGCTGTGGCCCCAATTATGCTACAGAAGGCCTTTCAGAACTGGCTGGCAAACTGTGGTCAACAATCTGTGACCAGGTCAATGGGAAGGCTATGGATGCGTACCACATGCTGTAATATTAGTTGTGTGTTTCCTTAGCTAATGGGAGCTTTGAATGGGAATAAACTTGAAGCTTTAGAAAAGCGATCAATCCTGACTAATATTACAGTGTATCCCTTGGAGGGAGGCAACTCTGCTATGAAATCAAGGGAAAAGTGGGACCATGGTCTGGATGCGATGGGCATCGGTTGTAGCAGTTCATGAGGCCTCTTGCAGGGCTCCTTATTTTGCACGCACATGGGACATGCTGATGTCAGACGGCAGCTGGCACAAATAGTTTGCCAGGGGTCCGCCTCCTGGGTCTGGCTCTTATTGTTGGGCTCGAAGGATTGTCTGTTTGATTGCCTATCACACAGGGGCTATGATCCAGTGGGCCGTTATTATGGGCTCTGAGATTGGTTCACAAGAAGAGAGGTGGTCCCATTGCTGTGCCAAGGCATCATGCTTCAGGTTCTTAGAGCCTGGTCTATATGATAACACAGACTCGAACCTGGTGAAGAAGAGGAACCACTTGGTCTGCCATGGGTTGGGGGTGCTTGGCCAACTGGATATATGCCAAGTTCTGATTGTCTGTACAGATGAGAACCTAGTGTTTGGCCTCCTCCAACCAGTGTCTCCACTCCTCCAAAGCTAATTTCATGGCTAGGAGTTTGCAATCCCCAATGCCATAGTTTCGCTCCGCTGGCGTAAGATTGTGCGAGAAGTATGGGGTGTACGTTCTGATCTGACTCTGATGGTTGGGAAGGGACCGCCCCTATGCCTACCCCTGCCAGCTGTTCAGCAAATTCTCTGAACACTCTGCCAGGAATATTGTCTGGTCAAGCAACTTTATGTGGGTTGACTCTGCATAGAGTTTTCCCGGAAATCGGCTGTGGTGAGACACAGGACCTGGTTGTTCGGAGGAGGGATGTTCTTCTTTGCCATCATGTAAGCTTTGAATAAGCTTATAAGCTTTGTTCAACGCATCTGGAAGGGTGCTGTTACAGTCACAGGCAGATGATGTCATCTTGTAGATTGTGATGGCTTGAATGCCATGTCATATGCGCCAGTGTTTGTGAATTCCCTGGGCATGTGCGCGCTTTGCCTCTCTGTTTGGCCCTTGCTGTTCTTAAGGCCACCTTATCCCCCGCTCTGAAGGCAGAGTCTCAGGTCTTCGGAAGTCCACACACCTCTGCAGTAATCCACAGTTTCTGGATCGTAAGATGATTTTTTTGGGAACAGTGTAAGCTGTTCACTGATGACATAACATAATTGTCATTTACCCTGACAAAGAGCTGTATAAGGCAGTGGCAGCTGGTACACCTAAAAATAGATGCTGGATTATTTTTTTATAGTCTAAACAAAAATGTTTTTCTAAATGTGGGCTATTGTTGTTTACTTTGTTAATTTAATGTAAAAGAGGTTTGTGCTTGTGATTTTGAGCTGCCGGCATCATGAGCCTCATCTTTAATTTCCTACATAGTCTAATCAGCACTCAACCGTACGCAGAAAGTTTTCCAGAGCGCACAGGCAGAAGAAGACTAATGATTATGAATGTGTGGGGGAAAAACAGCAAGTAGACTGACTCTGACCATTTTAATAATTCATTGATAAATTAATAATTTCTTTGGTTTGAAGGTAATCTTCATCTCATCATCTATGATCATATAGATGAGCCTATATTTTACGTTTCATATGAATTACATAATTTGAGATTTATTTTCCATTAGCAGACATTTCACTTTCTATAAGTGCATAATTTTCATGTCTGTGAGGCAGGTATAAGCAGCGTTTCGGTTAATTTTCTGATGCGCTCAAGTTCACTGAAACCAATACAGAATCGCGCATCCTGTTTGCGTTCATTATTTTAACAAATCATTATGTTTTGTCATCATTGTGAGTTCACTTAAATAAAAGTATAGTCTTATAAAGACTATGTAGCTTATATAGATTTATTATATGATTTTTGCACATTAATCTAACAATAACTAAGACACACCCACTTTTTCTGATGCACACCCAGAGCCTGTATTTCATGAGGTTTTGCTGGCGGTGGTACAGCACAACAGGGGTGCTACTGGGATGTAAAAATTAAATTTGTTAAAAAAGGTTTATTATTTATTAAAGAAAATTTTGATGATCATATCAGCGTACTGCATTTCATTCTTATAACAACGCAAAAACAAGAGCTGATGAATGACATAGACATCTGCTGCCGCGAAAGCATATCCTGACAATGTTTGAATTTTATGATCATTTAGTTTCATTTTTTTCAGTTAATATATAAAATTATTTAGTTAATTAATTWATTTATTTTTTTGTATCTATTATATGATTTTAATTGTGTGGTGATTTCAGAAAAGTAAACAACAACAACAACAATAATGTTACTTGGTGCAGGTTAGAGAGCCGCACCACGTAACATATCATTGTTGTTGTTATTATTACTTTTCTAAAATCAACACATTGTTAAAATTATTTAATACATAAAATTTCAAAATATATATTACATAATATAAATATATAGTAATACATGTAATAATAATTGATGTAACAATATTAATAAGAGCTCTTACACAGGGCTTCAGACAGGTAAATGAAATAGAAGACTGTGAGAGTGCTCATGACATACACAGGAAGACCTTCCTGTTTGAAGATAGCATGGGATTATTAATTGGGAACTAAAAAGAAACTAAAGAAAACTGACAACACACAATGAACAGAGCTCCGCCATCTCCTCTAGACCTGACGGGACTCTGGAAATTAAAAATAAAGTTTTTGATACTCTCGGGGCGATTCCGCTTTATATGTGACTTGTATGTATTTTAAYGCGCTCTTAACTACTGTGCCACTCTCTCTCTCAATGATGCCAGCTTGTTGTGAAGACATCGGCTGATTTGCTTTTGTCTTGATACTCTATTGTCTTTGTCTTGTCTCTGATGCCTTTACAGGTGCTACCTAATGATTACATGAAGTGCGCAGGTTTCAGGGCCTTTAAATAAACATGCTACAAGGTCACCTGGTGTCAGTGCATCTGAGTGACCTGTTCAGAACTCAGCAATTGCAGAGAGTTTTTTTCGCGGTTCTGCTTGTTACAATAAATAAATAAATAAATAAATAAACAATAATACAGTGTTGTTGCATAATCATTCTTCCGCAGGAAAAAAGTGTGTGTGTGTGTTTGTGAGTGGGTGTGTGTGCTATTAATAAGTCCAACTAAAATTGCAATATACAACGTAAAACATGATTAAAGGAGAGTTATGAGATTTTTAAATGTGATGAAATGGAAAAAAGTGCCGTCTAAAATGCAATGCAAGAAAAAAAAAAGAACGCTATCTCAAGGGTCTGGTCAACGTGGGAGTCAAGAGTTACTGTATATAAAAGCTTAAAYAGTATCATGTTATTTAGAGAGGCATGAAAATGAGGTTCTTGCACACATGGCTTTTATTTACTCAGGTGAGAGCAGCTGATCCTCCCTGCAGCCTACTAGGCCTGCACAATCCTCCTCAACTCCGCAAAGATGGAGATGTAATGATTGGTGGTATCTTTTCTTTCCACATCAAAGTAGACCAGATGGCAGAAGGCTTTACATCTGGACCCCAGCAACCAAAATGCATAAGGTGAGATGATATGGAAATTGGTTGAAGGTTTATTGATTTTAACATGAATATTCATAATATTTTAGAACATTTACAATAGAGTTATATTTGTGCTTATAGTCATCATTAAAAAAGCATATCCTTTGTTTTCTTGATCCTGTAGTTTAAGCCTCCGTGAACTTCAGAATGCACAAACAATGATATTTGCCATTGAGGAAATAAACAACAGAACTGATATTCTTCCTGGGGTCAAATTAGGTTATAAAATCTATAATTCCTGTGCATCGATAGAAATAACTACGAGAGCCTCCTTGTCTTTAGTTAATGGCAATGAAAAAATTACATCTTCAATGGCTTGCTCCAAACTTGATACAGTTCAAGCAATCATAGGTGAAATATCCTCTAGCCCCTCTATTGCGATTTCTGCTGCTGTGGGACCTTTGCATATACCTGTGGTAGGACATATTTTATTGTGTAAAAATTAATTATATTTATTATAAAATAAATAAATGAATGCATTTAAATTAATACATGAATAACTTTATGAATAAGAAACATGCCTAATAATGAAATATAAATCAAAAGTCAATAAAAAATAAAAAAGTCTCTAATTACATCTGTGTTGCAGGTTAGTCACTTTGCTACATGTGCATGTCTAAGTGACAAGAGGAAATACCCATCTTTCTTCAGAACAGTTCCTAGTGATTATTACCAGAGCAGAGCTTTGGCTAAGTTGGTCAAGCATTTTGGCTGGACATGGGTAGGGGCCCTATGCAGTGATAATGACTATGGGAACAATGGCATTAATGAATTTATCATTGCAGCCAAAGAAGTGGGAATTTGTGTTGAATATTCCAAAGCATTCTTTAGGACAGATCCCAGAGAAAAAATTTTAAAAGTTGTTGAGATTATAAAGGCTTCAACCTCAAAGGTTATTGTAGCATTTGTCTCATATTCTGACCTTGGGGTTCTTCTAAAGGAAATGGCCTTACAGAATTTGACTGGGTTTCAGTGGATTGGAAGTGAGTCCTGGATCTCTGCTCTAAATCCAGCCATTGCAGAATGGCAGCATCTTCTATTAGGATCCATGGGTTTTGCTATGCCCAAAGCACAAATCAAAGGGCTAGGTGAATTTCTGACTAAACTTAATCCAACCTCTGCTGCAGCTATTTACAAAGAATTGTGGGAGACAATATTCGAATGTAAGCTTCCCACACAAGAATATTTTGACATGAAAGGAATGTGTAAAGGCAATGAAAGTCTCAGTCAAGTTCAGAACCTTTATACAGATGTTTCAGAATTACGAGTCGCAAATAATGTGTACAAGGCTGTGTATGCTGTTGCCCATGCTCTGCATAACAGCTTTAGGTGTCCAAAAGGGGACAGTGGACAGGAGGGTTCTACTTCATGTACAAACATAACAGATAACAAACCATGGCAGGTAAGTGTAACAACATAACCTGGTGAAAAACATACTTCTATTTGCCACTAAAGAGTTTGCAATATTTAATTCAGGTAGTCAGTGAGTTGAAGAAACTCAATTTCACCTCTCCTACTGGAGAGAATGTACATTTTGATGAAAATGGAGACCCAGCAGCAAGGTATGAACTGCTCAATTGGCAGCAAAGCAAGGATGGTAAAACAGTATTTGTTAAAGTAGGCTTCTATGATGGGTCTTTGCAGACACACCTTCAGCTGTCATTGAACAACATCAGTATAGCCTGGGCCAACAACAAGTCACAGGTAAACATTATTCATATGAACAGATATTATGTACTATAGATGTATTATAATTAGTACAATAAAAATGATTTTCAGGTACCAGTTTCTATATGTAGTCCAAGTTGTCCCCCTGGCACCAGGAAGGCTGTTCAGAAAGGAAAACCAATTTGTTGCTTTGATTGTATACCATGTGCAGTGGGAGAAATCAGTAACAGAACAGGTACAATTAATAATTTTAGCTTCAATAATTGACAAAGAGATTTTGATTAGGTTACTAAAAATAGAATTGTAATTACTGAAATATATTGTCTCTTTTTTAAGATTCTATAACTTGCATCAAGTGCTCACCTGAACTGTGGTCTAATGACAAGAAAGATGGATGTGTCTTAAAGCTGGTGGAATTCCTGTCATTTGAGGAAATAATGGGAATCATTCTTGTATTATTTTCCTTGTTAGGAGTATCTTTCACTAGCTGCATTGCTGTAATTTTCTTTAAACACAGAGACACACCAATTGTTAGGGCCAACAATTCTGAACTAAGCTTTTTGTTGCTCTTCTCACTCTTTCTTTGTTTCCTCTGTTCACTTACATTTATTGGTCAGCCTTCTGCATGGTCCTGTATGCTGCGTCACACAGCATTTGGGACCACATTTGTCCTCTGTATCTCTTGTGTTTTGGGAAAAACAGTAGTGGTGTTAATGGCCTTCAGGGCTACACTTCCAGGCAGTAATGTCATGAAATGGTTTGGTCCTCTACAGCAGAGACTCAGTGTACTTGCCTTTACTTTTGTACAGGTCATCATTTGTGTACTTTGGTTAATAATATCCCCTCCATTTCCCTACAAAAATATGAAGTATTACAAAGAAAAGATCGTATTAGAATGTAATGTAGGCTCTGCTATAGGTTTTTGGGCCGTTCTGGGTTATATAGGATTCCTGGCTATTTTTTGTTTCATTTTGGCTTTTCTGGCCCGGAAGCTGCCTGATAATTTCAATGAAGCCAAATTCATCACATTCAGCATACTTATATTCTGTACTGTTTGGATCACTTTTATTCCTGCTTATGTCAGCTCTCCTGGAAAATTCACTGTAGCTGTAGAGATATTTGCCATCTTAACATCAAGCTTTGGTTTATTACTTTGCATATTTCTCCCAAAGTGTTATATAATCATACTACAGCCAGAAAGGAATACTAAGAAGCAAATGATGGGTAAGGTACCTGCTACATGACTTAAATGTGTAAACATTTTCTATTATTACATTATTTTATCATTTTGTATCTTATGTATCCTATCCCATTCTATCTTAAACTAATACCTTTACATTTAATTAGCATAAAGGCATAACATGTAAATAAATTGAAAAAATAAATTGGTACGTGTTGTCCAATTTTATAAAACCATTAACATATGGCTAGTGCTTAGTAAAAGAGGTAGGATTACTTATCCAAGTTGTTTTGGTTTTGAGTTTTCATGGCAACATATCCTCTTTTTTTGTCTTTTTTGTCATAATGGGATTATTATTATTATTTTCACCTCAATAGAGGTGAAAATGGTCTCAATCTACACAATGCATGTTTATTTCCATCAATAACACACCATATGTAAGTGCACTGTCAAATGCCTATAGTCAATAAAACTAGCTGTTCCACTGCATGATAACTGTTTCTTTTTTATATAAAATTCAAATATAAAATATTTCACTAAAGTAAAAAACCTGTAAGGCCAAGCAGATTTATTTTTAAAATAAATAAAAAAAAATACCACAAACAGATTTACAAGGAAAATGTTTAAAATCCTAACCCCAGATCATAACACTGCCTTCAGAAGCTTGTACAGTGGGACCTATGCATCCATTCATGCATTGCTTCAGCTGCTTCTCCTCTTACCCTGATCATTCTGGAATTTGGAATTGGTTGTGATCTTAATCCCATGMGAATCGACCATGTCTGTCATTTGTAAAGTATAAAATTCCTCTGCAAATTACCTACCATATTTAGCATAACCCTGAGGTCCTGTGATAATATTAGTCCTGTGTGAATCAGCATGTCTGTGAGTATATACAGTATGTATATACATTTTTCAAGGGTTTACTGTTAGCCTTTTAGCCATCTTCCGTGAAGAATAAAGGCTGTGAAGTGAGTGTGAGTGCTTTGAAAGTATTTTGGGTGATGGGTCATATCGCACCATACAGCAAAATTGCAGAATTAGGAAGCTGAAAACCATCAGAAGAGTGAAAGTAAAAGGAATGTTTAAAAATCGACACACTTTTTTGTTTATTTCATACAGCTAGACCTATAATAACATTTCTAAACAATAGCCTATCCAAAATAGGTTCCCATTATAATTTAAGGTTAATGCGTTAACAGGTCGATCTATTAGATTTTAACCTTGTGAAATGTAAACAGGTACAAAACTATATAATTTCTAAATCACTTGTGATCCCCAGATAATACTCATCCCATGGGAATAGTACAAAAGTCAGCCTTCACTCATTTGCCCCAGATGCCTAGCCACAATGTGGGTAATGCTACATAGTGGGTGTGACCATATTGTTTGTGCCCGTCCTCTAAAAGATGGGTCATCACTGACGGAGGGATCAGTGTCAGACCCTCCATGTTTCTCCCTCCAAGCCTGCTAAACCTCTGCTTCAGTTGCTTCAAGTGGGTGATCAATCACTTACTTAATTGGCCTTTGTTGACATAGAAACTGATTCCAAATTCCCGAATTCTGAGCCTCAATGCCACAACTTCCTGTTACCTTCCATGTCATTAGCTTTGAAGCTGATCAAAGGTGCCATCATTTTAAAGGTCCGATTGGGCAATGCTAAATCATCTAGTGCTCATCTAAGTGACCAACGCTCCCACAGCAGTCAGAACTTGTAAACTATGTTTTAAGCAATATGGTAAATTGTTATGTGTTCGTGTATCTTGATGACATATTGATCTACTCTCATACAGTAGAAGAACACACAAGCTATGGACAATCTGTACTCTAACGACTTCTTCAAAACCATCTGTATGTGAAAGCTGGGAAGAAATTTCCATGCTACAACCACCTCGATCTTGGGGTACACTGTCAGCCAGTAGTGTGCAGTTGGACTTGAATATATAAAGGCTGTGAAGGATTGGCCCCAACCTTGGTCCTGTCAGCAGCAGCAGTTTCTGGGATTCACAAGTTTATCTCAAGTTCATCAGGAATGGATTGGCACCATACCCAGGCTGTACCCCTACTTGTGCACTAAGTCACCTGGGATAAGCTCCAGGCCCCTCAACCCTGTACATAGAATGAATCAGATCTGTAATCAGGAATTAAGAAATTAAGGATTTAAAATAAAACACCGGAAAATAACTCTTTCAGTTTCAACTGTTTCTTCAGCCTTCATCTTTTTTAACTATCTGTTGAGGTGCAACCTATTTGCAGCATGGACAAAAAAATAAATAAATAGAGAGAGAGAGAGAGAGAGAGAGAAAGAGAGAGCGAGAGAGAGAGGCGGAAAAAGAGAGACGAGAATATAGACTGTCCTCCCATTTGGGGTTTAGAGTTCTATAAAAGCCTAAACAACATTCATGGCATTTGAAAGAAAATGAAAATGCTGTTCCTGTATACATGCCTTTTATTCACTCATGTGAGAACAGCTGATCTTCCTTGCAACTTATTAGGCCTGCACAATCCTCCGCACCTCAGCAAAGATGGAGATATAATGATTGGTGGTATCTTTCCTTTACATGTCAAATCAGACCAGATAACACATGTGTTTACATCTGGGCCCTGGACACCAAAATGTGGAAGGTGAGGGCCCATTGATGGAATTTGTTTATTTGTTGAATTTGGGTCATTTGACTTATAACCTTGGTTTAAGGTTTAACAGATCAGAAATATGTTCTTGAATTATTTGAATTACAGCATACCATTTATATACATGTTACTGTATTAGTGCTTATGTGGTTCATTAGAAACGTGTTGTTTTGCTTTATTTGTCCTGTAGTCCAAACCTCCGTGAATTTCAAAATGCACAAACAATGTTATTTGCCATTGAGGAAATCAACAACAGAACTGATATTCTTCCTGGTGCCAAACTTGGATATAAAATTTATGATTCCTGTGGAGCAGTAGAAATAACTACAAGAGCGTCCTTGTCCTTAGTTAATGGCAATGGACAAAATACACCTGTAATATCTTGCTTTAAACCTGATTCAGTGCAAGCAATCATAGGTGAAACATCATCTAGTGCCTCTATTGCCATTTCTGCTACTGTAGGACCTCTAAAAATATCGGTGGTAAGAATTCTGTATAAAACATGCATTGTTGTAAATTTTTAAACAACCTTACATTTTTTATGGTAAATTAAGAACATTCCTATTAATGAAAAAGAAAGTATGAATTTTGGAATTTATGTATTGCAGGTCAGTTACTTAGCAACATGTGCATGCTTAAGTGACAGGAAGAAATTTCCATCTTTCTTCAGAACTGCTCCCAGTGATTACTACCAGAGCAGAGCTTTGGCTAAGTTAGTCAAGCATTTTGGCTGGACATGGGTTGGGGCCGTGTGCAGTGATAGTGACTATGGGAACAATGGCATCAATCAATTCATCATTGCAGCCAAAGAAGAGGGAATCTGTATTGAGTATTCCAAATCATTTTTTTGGAGAGACTCCAGAGAAAAACTTTTGAAAATAGTTGAAACGATCAAAGGTTCAACCTCCAAAATTATTGTAGCATTTGTTTCATATTCTGACCTTGGTGTTCTTCTAAAGGAAATGGCCTTACAGAACTTGACTGGGTTTCAATGGATTGGAAGTGAGTCCTGGATCTCTTCTATAAATCCAGCTAATGCTCAATGGCAACATCTTTTAATAGGATCCATGGGTTTTGCTATGCCAAAAGGCCAAATCAAAGGTCTAGGAGAATTTCTGACTAAGGTTAATCCAGCTTCTGATGAATCTTTTTATAAAGAGTTGTGGGAGACAGTATTTAAATGTAAGCTGCTTGCACAAGAAAATGTTGAGCCAAATGAAATGTGCAAAGGCAATGAAAGTCTCAGTCAAGTTCAAAACCTTTATACAGACGTTTCAGAATTACGAGTCGCAAATAATGTGTACAAGGCTGTGTATGCTGTGGCTCATGCCCTGCATAATAGATATAGCTGTTCAAATAGTGTCAGTGGACTTGTGGGATACACTGCATGTGCAAACATAACAGATGAAAAACCATGGCAGGTAAGTGCAACAATATAGCGTGGTGAAAGATACGTACTTATATTAATGACAAGTTTTCAATGCTTTTTTTAGGTAGTCAATGAAATGACAAAACTCCATTTTACAACTACAGCTGGAGAGGATGTATACTTTGATAAAAATGGAGACCCAGCAGCAAGGTATGAACTGCTGAATTGGCAACAAGATAAAGATGGTAAAATAGTCTTTGTTAAAGTGGGCTTCTATGATGGCTCTTTGCAAACACTCCTTCAGCTTTCATTTAACAACATCAGTATAGCCTGGGCCCATAACAAATCACAGGTAACCTATAAAATCTGTATGCTCAGATCTGTACAATACATATTTTTAGAAATGATTAATACAATTGAACAGTAAAATGAGAACAGTAAATGAAAGGTTTGAGTTTTGCAGGTAAAGTTTTTCTAAACAAATAATATGTATGATAGAAAATATTGTATTATTTGTTGAAGTTCACGATTCTTTCATATGAAATCTGAGTGCATATACAGTCATATGTTTACAGAATAGTAAAAAAAAATTCAATTGACCTCTTAGATCTTTGACCTCTTAGATCTCTCCCCATGAATTTCCTTTAAAAATATTACCTGAACAAGAATCATGGCTCACAATACAGCAAAACCAGTGTTAGTGATAGGAGGTGGTGGAAGAGGAGTGCCAATTTTTATATACACAACACAATTAACTATTTCAAAGAATGTATCACAGATGTTCCTAAATCCTATGGGTGACTGCAATTGTACTAGTAGAATGTAAATTGAATTGATTTAAATTTAATTCCCTCACAGCAGCCACTGTTTTTCTCACCAAGTAGTTTTGACTAATTTATAATTTGACAAAAAGAAGCAATACTATATTTTTTTTTCTGTACATCTCAACTTTTGATATGAAATGCGGCTGCTCTATGTTGTGGTTTGCCTAATATTTGAAAGCTTCTAAAAGAAGTATATACAGTATAAAAGTTTTGCTTTAAGAAACATTGTGCACCCAATTAAAACAACTTAGGAGAATAAATAAAAATCTGAAAATTGCATTTTCTCATATTTTGCTGTCAAACTGTTCACATAAATGATTAAAAATGGTTTTCAGGTGCCAGTCTCAGTATGTAGTCCAAGTTGTCCCCTGGGCACAAGGAAAGCTGTGCAGAAAGGAAGACCAACCTGCTGTTTTGACTGCATACCGTGTGCAGAGGGAGAAATCAGTAATGTAACAGGTATATAAATGAATAGTGAATAGCTTTAATGATATGCATAAGACTAACAACGTTTTAAAATAAACTGCTATTGACATTTCCTTTAGATTCTATAACCTGTATCAAGTGCCCACCTGAACTGTGGTCGAATGACAGGAAAGATGCATGTGTCTTAAAGCTGGTGGAATTCCTGTCATTTGAGGAAATAATGGGAATCGTCCTTGTTTCATTTTCTTTGTTAGGAGTATCATTCACTGTCTGCATTGCTGTAATTTTCTTTAAACACAAGGACACACCTATTGTTAGAGCAAATAATTCTGAACTGAGCTTCTTGCTGCTCTTCTCAATCTTTCTGTGTTTCCTTTGTTCTCTTACATTTATTGGTCAGCCTTCTGCATGGTCATGTATGCTGCGTCACACAGCTTTTGGGACCACATTTGTCCTCTGCATCTCCTGTATTCTAGGTAAAACTGTAGTGGTATTAATGGCCTTCAGGGCTACACTTCCAGGCAGTAATGTCATGAAATGGTTTGGTCCTCTACAGCAGAGACTCAGTGTCCTTGCCTTCACTTTTGTACAGGTCATTATTTGTGTACTTTGGTTAATAATATCACCTCCATTTCCCTACAAAAATATGAAGTACTACAAGGAAAAGATCATATTAGAATGCGATGTAGGTTCAGCTGTAGGCTTTTGGGCTGTGCTGGGTTATATAGGACTCCTGGCTGTTTTGTGTTTCATTTTGGCTTTTCTGGCCCGGAAGCTGCCTGACAATTTCAATGAAGCAAAATTCATCACATTCAGCATTTTCATATTCTGTGCAGTTTGGATCACCTTTATTCCTGCTTATGTCAGCTCTCCTGGAAAATTCACTGTAGCTGTAGAAATATTTGCCATTTTAACATCAAGCTTTGGTTTATTACTCTGCATATTCCTTCCAAAGTGCTATATCATTGTACTGAAGCCTGATAAGAACACTAAAAAGCAAATGATGGGTAAAACACCTACTAAATGATTTACATGTGTAGTTACCTATTGTTAAAATAATCAGTTTTAAGCATGTTCCTTATTTTAAGGGTTATTTTGGTTTCATTGAAAGCCATTAATTGGATGTGCATAAGAGCTGYGGTTTTATTAATTGCAGTACATAGTGTTTTACTTTGCCATATTATTTGTATGTGTTTGTCGTTAGAGCTTTAAGTATGATAATTATGTGTTTTTCACACATATATAAATATTTTTTTTTAACTCTTTTTAATAGTTTCTTCCTAGATTAAGGCATAAAGAGACCACAGTGGGTTAAAACAGAATCTTAGTGAAAGAGGGAAAAAAACTGCCATGCCACACACTTCATATATACGGTATTTCTGTACATTATAAACACTCCGGCAAAGACCTATGATGAAAAAAATAATCTGTACCATGCACGTTAAGCTTTGATTATGGTTCACAATATGGCAGCCCATTTATTGTCCTTATACACTCAGAAGTAATTAATTTATAATTTGATTTATGGAATATGTCTGTCAATGAGACTTTTTTTTCTGTTTATTCTCACTAACAGCTGAATTATAGTTGTTATTGCACTATGGAAATGCTTATATTTTCACTATTCACCTACATAATTAGATATAACTGTCATAATATTTTTTTTAATTGAATTTTATCTATCTAATATCTATGTTATACAATAGCTAAACATGCCACAACTAACAATTAAACTGCTTGTCAAAAAAGTTCTTCCAAGAAGAGCGATAAAAAAAATAATAAAACCAGAATTTTGTTAAAAGAACCTTGCTCAGAGACAATTAAACAAGTATTGGGGTGATGTAAGTATACTTTTTTAAAATTATATGTATAATTTTAGTCCTGTATTGATTTCAGAAAAGCAATAATACTCACTCACTCATCGTTTATCCCGCTTTATCCTATATTCAGGGTTGCAGGGGGCCTGGAGCCTATCCCAGGAGACTTGAGATGGGGTACACCCTGGACAGGGTGTGAATTCATCACAGGGAACACCCACATACACTCACACACACAGTAATTCACACACTGTGGGGAATTTGCAAACGCCAATTAGCCTAATATGCAGGTCCTTTGACTGTGAGAGGAAACCGGAGAACCCAGAGGAAACCCACCAAGCACGGGGAGAACATGAAAACTGCAGACACACAGAGATGGGAATCGAATCAGGCCAGGGAATTGACCCCAGACGATAGGCGATAGTGCTAACCACGACGCCACCGTGCCACCATAATAATCAATATTCAAATAATCAAAGCAATAATCTTAATAATAAAAAAAAACCTGAGTATCAAAGTCTTGTAGGAACAGTGTATGTTGCATCATCATTCCTCCTCAGAAAGAATTGTGTGTCTGTTCCATACCTAAGTACAACTAAAATTGCACATAAACAAGTACATAAATTTAAACATGATTTAAACAGAGGAATGAGAATATAGATTTTAATTATGTGATAAAATGAAAAAAGTACCTTCTAAAAGGGCAATGGAAAAATTTTATCAAAAAGTTATTCCATGCCCAAGAGGTCAATTTGGGCATCAAACTGTGCTTTAAAAGCTTTATCAGAAATCACGATGTTTACCTATCCTCTAAAAGGCCGACCAGAGGAGGTATTTTCTGTGCCAACTAAGGAATTATGGTCTCCCAAAGGAGCTGTTAATACAGTTATATTCAGCAGTYACTAAGCGTGTCCTATGCACATCCATCACTGTCTGGTTTGGTGCAGCCACAAAACTAGACAGGAACAGACTGCAGAAGATAATAAAAACAGCAGAAAAAATATATATATACAATACTATATATATATATATATATATACAATTTAGGGGTGCGTAAGCAATGTAGGGATGAGCAGGCCCCCAAAGAGAGCAAACAATCGTTCATATTCAAGAACCCTCTCCCAGCCTCCATGGCGTCATCTCGCTAATCTTATCTGACCTTTTAGACAAGGCAGCATCTCTAACATGATGAAGCGGGAAACTTAACCAAGGAAGTCTACTGCACCTGGAGCCATAAAAGCAGGTGACCTCGAACTCCAACAGTGTAAAATGGCAATCTGATAAACAAAGGAAGCAGTTTTACACCTCTGAGTGGGGGAAAAACCCTCCCTAATTCAGACTACTGGCCATCTCATTGACCCCAGGACACAGGATGTTCCGTGTTTCTCCACATGCCTTTCAACGAACAAAGAGGCATACAGCAGAGACACTATTTAAACAATCTGTAAGGTGTGCCAGTAGGGCAAACTTCTGTATACGTATACATATATTCAGCATGTTTTATGTCTGTGTGTTATGTTTGATTATTCTACATAACTTTAAAGGTATTATCAGCATTTACAAACCCCTTTTATTAAACAAAGGTATAAATGAGCGTGTAAGATACAGGATGTCTGATGTCAATCAAGAGCGCATTTTATTCAAAGAACAGTGGTGTATATGGAAAATTGGTATCATGAACAGAATTCATGAAAAATTACTTTATAAAAGGTATTAAAACTCCAATCGGATGGATTGGATGGCCCCACATGACAGCTGAAACCTGGCCTAATGTATGCACAAAAGGGGGAACCAAGTGAGGCGTGGCTAAGCCCCGCAACCACATCCGATGAGACCAAGCATTTGTGGGACTGACTGACACAAAGAGTAAAAACTCACTGTCGGAACATGTCCAAACGTCATCTTTGTCATGACCATCTGAAGAAAGCAGCTCGTCTCTTGTGCATCGGCACTTGCGGGCACACACCTACGTCATCGGAAGAATAACCTCTTCCAAACAGTTCGCGCTACGTCGCCTTTGTTGACGTCACCTACTCTTTGAGAAACCTCAACGAGACTTTGTGCCAGAACTACAAATTCCTCCAACAAAGAAACCCACAGAAGTTCCAGAGCACCGCCATCGGTAACAAGGCAACTAAGCCTCACCGAAGGGCTTTCCCAAAAGACGTCATTTCAACCACAGTGCACCAACCAATCAGCAACGCTGTGATTCCCTTCAGATGAAAATGAAACATAACGCAAGTATACAAACAAAGCTGTATACCTTGCTGAAAAATGGTGCTCGTTTCATAACTAAAACCGTAAGACTAAACCCAAGACTCTTGTAACTTTCTTTGATCTAGTAAACAATACTAGATGAACTTCATTAACTTTCATCCTCCAAACTGTTGGTATATGTGTGTGCGTGTGCGGATATTTAAGTAGTGTAGTTTCATGTATCATAGATTAGTCAAATAAATTCTTGTTTCTTTATAAAGAACTGTTGTCTTGGTCATGTATTTTAAAGTTTAAACATTTGGCAAGACCTTATGTTACCTTACTCATAATTAGGTAAATACCAGATTTTGTATTATCATTGTCGGCTGCAGGATAAACATAATTGGTAAGATACACTAAGTCATACTAAACACTGGATGGGTGTTGATATAAGCTATAAATTTTAATTCAGTTTAACAAAATTAACCCAAATCGTTAACCATTCGATGTACCTCAGACCCAGAGCTAAACACTACATAATGGAGGTAAAGAATGCAGCAGTCATTCTTGGTCTATTTTATTGTAAACCCTACATATTAATGGTGGAAAATGCACCAGGTATTTTGTCCACATTAAAATGTCCTAAATGGCCCTTGGATTGGGATAAAGCAAAAGCATAGTAAGAAAAACAAGTGTTAGTGGGCCTAATCCCACTTACATGTGTTTGTGTGTTGTGAAACCTGCCAGGGGTTTGCTTCTTCCTCATTCCAGAGAGTTGCTTGCTGATTTACACCATTTGAGTGGGGATGTGTAACTGCTTCTTTCATGTGCAAGGGAGTTGCTTACAGATTTACACCATCTGAGTTGGAGACGTGAAACTGCTCCATTCTTTGTTTGCTGATGGTGTGAACCTGTCTTTTCCTTCTTCAACGGCTTGCTGATTTGGACCTTTTCAGGTTTGGGTTGGTGACAGCCAGCTGGGTTTCCTCTTTTGACTGGGTTAAGCTTCCAGCTGCTAGGCATCACCAAGAGTGATAACATTGTCTGCATGGCACCGTTTGCTGGAAGGTGACAGATTCATGGCTTCGTTTGAGGTGGCCTGTTAGTCCCTACATAAATCTACTACAAATTTCAAGAACACAAATGGCAAAAAGGACTTCATGCTTAGCCTTTCTAATTACACATGATAAAATCTAAAGGCTCACTGTGTTAACATTTACTTTGCTTAAATTCCATCTTAATAAGATTTAAATTAATTTCAATTCTAAATTGATTATGATTCTGAATTTCGTTTACTTACAATGTTGCACTTGATTTTATCCGCTACTATGTGCATACTTTAAAGGAGCTACGGCTCAATAATTCTTGAGAGAATGAACTAAGGTCTGAGGCATCAGTCTATAGTTATATAGTGTTACTCAGTGGTGAAGCTAGCAAATGCGCAAACCCAAATCAACCCTGGTAAAACCATTATTACGTTTGAGTACCATCTGTTGCAATTCTTATATCATCAGAGTTGGTGACACTGGATAGGAATGAAGCCTAGGTTGTGGTGACCCAACAACTTAACACTGCTCCACAAGCTACCCTGGACTAAACTTCAGTGAGACACCAGAAAACATAGATAGAAACAGGATCCACCCTCCCCCCCCCTTTTCCAGGAGTATTTCAACAAAAAGAGGAAACAGACATCTAAAAAGCAGCAACGTCAGGTTCATGAAAGTAATAACAAAGGTACAAAGACAAGAGAAAAAGGGCAAATTTCCAGGGTCTGAACAGCCCAAAATCATTACAGGTGCTAGGAATGGTTTTTGTTATTTCTCTGGGAGTGATAAGGACAACATTGCTGGAAATCACAAATTAATTCCAGGCCGTGAATGTTCTGGATGGGAGACCAAGAGTTTTCTCCTGTGCCAAAACCTACCAGTCCACCAAGTCCTGAATGTACCCTCAGTTTAGAAGAGTGTCCAATTAAGTTAAGGTGGCTGTTAAAGAGTTGTGACCAAAGGGGAGGGTAGGCTGCAGGAAAACTGAGCTGTTGTGCGTGGGATTGAGACAAGAATCCATAAGATGAGAATGACCTATATAGACCAAAAAAGAAGAAGATGGTAAGTAATTGAATTGACTCTGTGTAGTGCATTGAAAAGAAAAACTAGGTTAGAAGGAAGGGGGACATTTTGTGGGATACTACTCACAGGGGAAGAGCCCAGSTGAAGAACTAAACCTTCTGTCATGGATGACAATTTGGAGCAGTTGTACCATAGCAGCTGGCCTGAAGCTGCTGACTTTGAGAGGGCTGTTGTGGACCCTGGCATTCAGTGCAGTGTTAATGGGATCCCAACTCTGGTACCCAGATTGGCATTATAATGGGAACATTCCCCAATGTAGAGGATTTTGTGCATATTTTGCTCACAGGAGATAAAAATCTTTTTTAAAAAATGGTCAAATGACTGGCAGCAATGGCTGCCAAACAAAAAAATTTTAAATTATGGTAAAATAATTCACAGTATGTGCAAAAATTTACAGAAATGATTTAATCTTTTACATTTCCGAACACCATTATTTTACAGAGGTTTCCAAATTTATATGATTAAACACCATTAACGCAACCACACTAGAGGTTTAGCAGTGAAACACTATTATTGTACTCTTTCTCACCTCCTCTGAAGTTTGTGTCCTGATCTGACAAGAGCTCATGTCGGTTCACTTGTCTAGTTGTAACCCCACATGAGCTCTTGACGAGGGTACCCACATAAGCTCCTGTCAGATCAGGGCACACAAGAGCTCATGTGGCTTCCCTTGTCTAGCCACACACGTGGACAAAATTGTTCGGTCAACGAAAGAAAAACTCACAATGGTCATGTTACCGGCTCCAGACCTAGGGGAATCTGGACCGGCACAAGCAATATCACGCACAGAACTGTGTATGATAAGGAGACAGACACGTTATTGCGTTGCTCGAGTGCAGTTTAATATGACCCGGAACTCGAGCTGCCGGTCTCCTAGGTAAACCCCTAAAGCGTCACACTGCCCTCTGCAGGTGTGGAGTGGAAATACMTGAACCATTTAATTTGCTCATAGGAGTTCTAACAAGAATAAAATAAAAGAAAAAATTTAAGAAAAAAGAAGTGACTTTGTGGGGGGGGGGTGTTACTTTTCTTTTTAACCTTTGTTGTAGATTAATTTCCTCTACCTGTCACAGTCACAGAAATAACTTTAATCTGACAAAAGTAATAATAAATAAGAATTCTATGAATGTTAACCAATGAAAGTCAGACATTGCTTTTCAACCATGCTTCAACCTAATTATTTWAAAAAAATGAACTCATGGAACTGGCCTGGACAAAAATGATGGTACCCCTAACTTAATAGTTTGTTGCACAACCTTTTTGAGGCTATCACTGCAATCAAACGATTCCTGTAACTGTCAATGAGACTTCTGCACTTCTCTGCAGGTATTTTGGCCCACTCCTCATGAGCAAGCTGCTCCAGTTGTTTCCGGTTTGAAGGGTGCCTTTTCCAGACAGCATGTTTCAGCTCCTTCTAAAGGGGATTGAGGTCAGGGCTCATAGAAGGCCAATTTAGAATAGTCCAATGTTTTCCTCTTAGCCATTCTTGGGTGTTTTTAGCTGTGTGTTTTGGGTCATTTTCCTGTTGCAAGACCCATGGCCTGCGACTGAGACCCAGCTTTCTGACACTGGCCAGCACATTTCTCTCTACAATCCCTTGATAGTCTTGAGATTTCATTGTACCCTGCASAGATTCAAGACACCCTGTGCCAGATGCAGCAAAGCAGCCCCAGAACATGCAGTCATGCAGTGGGAGTCCTTTAAGGTGCGGATATCTCTTTTTCAGAGTTTTCACTGGGTGTGTGTTCTGCCAAGCTTAGTTGTTGAGCAGTAAAGGCACCTTATGTGAAACCATTTAGCAGTCTGGGCAGTCGGCGAGATTGTAAATGAAACAGCTGCCCCTTTCACCACTTGTAACTCTGATTGTTCGAAGTGGGAGGTCTTCAGGCTGACCAATGAGGCCCAGCTGCTGATCTACAGTGTGGAGGAGGATCGTTCTTTCAGATCCATCATCTTGGATCGAATATGCATTAATTTTTCTCCTTCCGTTCCTGAGAATCACCTTACTGATTTTTAGCAAGACCTTCCTGCTGGTGGGTGGTTTATGAATCAGATGAATTTCATTCATAGCATTAAACAGACAGGTATTGACAGTTTCTTCTTTGACTAGCTTTTCTTAGGTTTCCCCAGCACTGATGTCATGAAGAGCCTCTTCAGATTATATTCTGCTGACTTGTGGCTTCTACTGCAGCGCCAACATCTGTTGTTATCCTTGAACCAGCTTCGCTTTTGGTCTTTTGTGAGTTGCTTGAAGTTACTGCAGTTGTTTAGGGAGTGTCATGCACACTCGTAACACGACCGGCACTAGGACCCAGAAGTAATACGGTCGTGTTTCAGGAAGCATAAAAGGAAACAAGATGGYGCTTCACATTGCTCAGTCAATGAGTTTTGCCCATGCTATTGCCGACACCTCGCTCGTCTAAACGTGAGTACTCACTTTCTTGGGTTATCGCTTCCGATTGGGTGTGTGTATTTAGAACGCAGGTTTATTTGTGTAATCTCTTGCTCTCGCTTCGGGAGAGTTCTAATAATAACCAGCATGGTTATCCTGCCTGCTCGCGCTACTTTCACGTTTCATCTCCGGTTAGTTTGTGACAGAATGACTGAGCCATCAGCAGTAAACCCAGCGGAGTTTGCTCACCTCTGTGATGTGGTTGACCAGCATGCTAAGCTGATCGATCAGCTCCGTGGTGAAGTCCCATCTCTCCGCAAGGAGCTCCTAGATGTCGCGGTCTTGCGCCGCGAAGTGGCAGAGCTGCGACAGGAGAATGCGACCCTCTGTGGGGCGGCCGCTCAGCCGGCTGTTGCCACGACCATCGCAGCGGCTGCTGTGCCGCCAACCCCCTTCCCACCTTCTGATGTTTTTCTAGCTTTACCGGACAAATGAGATGGCACGGATGGGAAGTGCAGTGTTTTTCTAACTGCATTGGATCTTATATTTGAGTTTCCACAGTCGACAGACTGACTGCGCATTGCTCTTCTCGTCTCATTGCTATCCGGGCAGGCAGCTGAGTGGGCCACGGCGGTTCTTCATTCAGATTCARACWTCGYCTACTCCTACACAGAATTCACCCGTCAGCTTAAACTCACCTTTGAGAATCCGGATGCTRAGGTGGAGACCGACTCTAAGCTATATCATCTACGGCAAGGAGGGTCATCTGTGAGCCACTACACCGCAGAGTTTTGCACTCTCGCCGTGCAGACCGACTAGGGAGACTCCGCAACCCAGACGACCTACTAGGAGGGACTGGCTTCGCGTGTAAAAGACGAGCTCGCCGGACGAGAGCTCCCAGCGACCTTGGAGGGCTTAATCCAACTCGCCCTCTGGATCGACCAATGTCTGCTTGCTCACCCCAAACCAGCTCCCCGTACCCTGCTACCCATCACGACAGCACTACCTCATACCACACCCTTCGTCTCCCACGCTCCAGTTCCAAAAGTCCCCTCCTCATTCACTGCAGCACTCACCAGAAACATCAGTACTCCACCTCCCGCCGTGGTTGACACAGGAGCCGGGGAACCCATGCAATTAGGGTGCGCCTCCTTAACCGCTGCAGAATGGGAATGCCGTTTTAGAGAGGGGCTCTGCGCGTATTGTGGATCCGCTGTACACCATCAAGCCATCTGTCCAGCCGGGAAACGCGCAGCCCCGGTGAGAAATTAGAGTAGCTCACCAGGTCCCATCTCCCTCTCCACCACCCTGACACGATTCCCGTATCATGGTAAAAGTACAACTCCAGTTTGGCCACAAACAGGTCGGAAGTACCGTGTCGTCGACTCCGGGGCAGCATGTAACTTCATTGACTCTTCATGCGCCAAAAAACTGGGGGTAAAAATCGAGGCATTATCCCAACCCGTAACCATTACATCAGTCGACAGTCGGCCCCTTTCCTCCAGTCCCATCTCCTTTCAAACTCAGCCTATCACCCTCATCATCAACCAGCATCAGGAACAGATTCAGTTTTACACCACCACCACCATTTCATCACCACCCGTGGCTGCTGAATCGTGACCCACTCATATCATGGACCCAAAATCAGATTCTACAGTGGGGGCCGACCTGCACCGAGTTCTAGGGGCTGGGACGTGCTCTAGGGAGTACGAGGCCCCCAATGTAGACACAGGCAACATCCCGCTAGACTACCGGGACCTGGCTGAAGTCTTCTGTAAGAGACGCGCTATCCACCTACCTCCTCATCACCCATACGACTTGGCAATCGAGCTTCAGCCAGGCGCCACGCCACCCCGCAGCCACCTCTATTCACTATTCAACACCGARATTCAGGCGGTGGAGGAGTATGTTTCCAGTGGACTTCGCCATGGTACCATCCGGCCCTCCTCCTCACCTGCCGCCGAGAGGTTCTTCTTTGTGAAAAAACGCGATGGTACCACTGCTCCCATCCTCCTTCACCCGGATGCTGACAAACCATTCGTTGTGGAGGTGGACGGTTTGGATGTGGGCGCCAGGGCTGTTTTCTCCCAGCGAGGTCTCGACCAAAAACTGCACCCCTGCAGTTTTTTCTTCAAGAAATTTGACGCCACTCAGCAGCGATACAGAGTAGGGGACCACGAGCTGCTGGCCATAAAGTGGGCCTTGGAGGAATGGCGACACTGGCTCCAGGGTGCCAGAGAGCCGTTCATCATCTGGACCGACCATCAGAACCTCATCACTATCCGCACCTTAAAACAACTCAACCCCAGACAGGTGCGGTGGGCACTGTTTTTTGAGAACTATAATTTCCACCTGTCATACCGCCCGGGGTSCAAGAACACCAAAGCCAACGCCCTCTCCCGACAGCACGAGGAAGACGCCCCCAGACGGACCCTGCGCCTGTCCTGCCACCCACCAAGATCTTTGCACCGCTCAATTGGAACCTGGAAATGAGGAGCTCCAAGGGCCAGGTCCAAGGACAGCAACCGACCATCGCCAGGGGAACTTCAACCACTCCCGGTTCCCCGCCGACCCTGGACACACATTGTCGTTGACTTCATCACGGGCCTGCCGGTTTCCGAAGGAAGAGACAACATCCTCACCATCGTCGACCGGTTCTCCAAAGCTGTTCTCCTGGTGGCCCTCTCCGGTCTCCCGTCAGCTAAAAGGACAGCCGAGCTGATATTAGAGCACGTAATCCGCCTGCATGGGTTCCCAAAGGACATCGTCTCGGACAGGGGGCCCCAGTTCACGGAGGAAGGCCTTCTGCCGTTTGATCAATTCCACCTGCAGTCTGTCCTCCGGTTAGATGGAGCGAACCAACCAACAACTGGAGCGCTACCTGATATCCTTCATTGTTGATCGCCAGTGCTCCTGGGCCCACTACCTCATTTGGGCTGAGCTGTCTCACAACCTCCACACGGCTTCTGCCACCAACCTAAGCCCATTTGAGGTATGCTACGGCTTCGAACCTCCGATGTTCGACCATCAAGAACCGGAGGTGGAAGTACCGTCAGCCCAACAGTAGGTTCGCCGGTTTCGACGGCTATGGAGACAAGCAAACGACACCATTCAACAGGCTAACCGCCGTTACGTTCTACAACATCGCCGTCGACACCCACCGGGACGAATGTACCAAGTAGGTGATAAGGTATGGCTATCAACAAAAAACCTACACCTGCAGACTGAATCAAGAAAGTTGTCACCAAGATTCATTGGACCATACCGCATCAACCTCCGGATTAACCCTGTCACCTATCGGCTCCAGCTGCCTGCGGCGCTCCGGATCCATCCGGTATTCCACACCTCACAGCTCAAACCCTCCATCACTTCACCAATGGTTCCCCCCACCCATCCTGCTCCTCCCCGTATCATTGAGGGTGCCTACACCGTTCGCCGGATCCTTGACTCACGTTCTTGGGGCAGAGGGCTCCAGTACCTGGTGGATTGGGAAGGTTACAGTCCAGAGGAGTGATCTTGGATTCCGGCTCGGTTCGTCCTAGACCCCGAACTCATCCGGGATTACCGTCGTCGGGTATCCTCCACCCCAGGACCGTCGAGAGTCGGGCCTGGACAGGGGGGTACTGTCATGCACACTCGTAACACGACCGGCACTAGGACCCGGAAGTAATCAGTAATCAGTAACGCTTAATAATTTAAACACTCTGCAAGGGGTTATAGGCAGCTTAAGGCAGGCTTAAACGTCAACATCACATGCATTGCATAGCTGTAACATGACACCATGTTAACACGACTGTGAAGGCACATGCAAGTTGTTTACAACAGAAATACAACAAACTTGGTTCAAAGGAGAACATAACACGAAATAATAAAAACCAATGTAACACTGACACTCACAATAACGTATTGGTTATGAGCATACTCATTATAAATACACAAACACGCATACATATATACATATACAAATATATATATCGTGAAATCACATGCATAATAACTTGTGACCAGAACAGATTAAATGTCCTTTGTTTATATGGTTAAAGCTTACACACTTATTATTGCATTCACCCACAATGCTTGATCCAAAGGGCGATTTGCAAACAACTAAACAGTCTGTAAAAAGTCTGCTTCACCAAAACTAAAAATCTTTTATTTTTTTTGTCACATGGCCAGAGTTTCTGGACGCTGATTGGCGCAGATGAACTGGTCTCTTGTGTGTGCGTGTGCATTATCATAAAGAAACAGAGATTTAGAGGGAAAGGTTAGAAAAACACACCATAACCCCCTACCTTTTTTATATCAATGCTGAAAAAAGCAGTATATTTTAGGACTGATATGATGAACTTTCGCTGTAAATGATTCAAAAACAGGAAGCTGTATGACCAACTGAACCAGTGAAAGAAAGTGTTGCTCTTTCTTACTTCCAGACTTTTAAATAGTTATTGTTGTATAAAAATCTAATTGCATAAAATAATAAATTATTTTATCTTATTATATCTTTTAAAAATAGACAATGAACTTAAAACATTGAATTACACTTTTGTCACAATATTTCTGACCATAAAATTCATATATACCGTTCATCCATAACATAAAACCCAAAAGGTTAATCTCAATATTGTTTCCCTTGTTCTGCCAGGGCCACTCTGAAACCTTGGGACATGATTCCACAAGATGTCTGGGATGTGCTGTCCCCACTGTATCTAAACTAAGACTAACTGGTTTGCTAATCATGATATTACTGTGTTTGATTGGCCAGCCAACTGACCTGAACACCATACAGAATCTAGGGCTTATTGTCAAGGGAAAGATGAGAAACACCTGACCCCACAATACAAAGAAGGTGAAGGCTTCTGTCAAAGCAGCCTGGTCTTCAGTATTGACACATATGAGCATAAATTAACATACTACACAGAAGCCGGACATTCCTGTGTTGTAAAACCTTTTTTATTGATCTTAGGAAATGTTGAAATCTTTCGGGATGCTGATGTTTTTTGTTGTTGTTGTTGTTTTTTACTTTTATGAACTGTAACATGTAATCATTGAAATAAAATAAAATGCTTAAATTTTGTATTTTACTTAAATTTTGAATTTAACCTAAGCAATTGATATACTATTCAAATTAAATTATGAAAAAAAGTCTTTACACAATGTTCAATATTTT
>QMIH01000821.1:4615-26025 GCA_003987875.1 Clarias batrachus | reverse complement strand
GTGTGTGTGTGTGTGTGTGTGTGTGTGTGTGTGTGTGTGTGTGTTATATGTATATGTGTAGGGAGGGGCATAGAAAACAGTAACTAGTTCCATTTGATGTACATAAGCACAGCTTATTATTGTGGGAGACTAATGAGAATTTGATTTACACAGTAGTGGTATAGAATTAGAAAGGTGTGCCCCCTAGCAAGCAGTTGAAAATAATTAGATAATGCATGTCTTAAATACAAACCCAAGGGTCTGGCCAATTTGGGAGTTAAAGAGTTGTATAAAAGCCTTAAACAACAGTCATGGCATTTAGAGGAGTATAAGAATGAGGTTATGGTACATGTGCCTTTTACTCACTCAGGTGAGAACAGCAGATCTTCCTTGCAAATTATTAGGCCTGCATAATCCTCCACACCTCAGCAAAGATGGAGATATACTGATTGGTGGTATCTTTCCCTTACATGTCAAATCAGAACAGACAACACATGTGTTTACATCTGGTCCCTGGCAACCAAAATGTGCAAGGTGAGTGAACAATAGACGAATGTGTTTTTGTGTTGAATTTGTCAATTGGACTTCCGAACTTCCGATCAGAAATATTCTTGTTTAGTAATTTGCATTATATAAAACCAGTTACTGTATTGGTGCTGTTTAGGTTCAAAATGTGTAGTTTTGCTTTGTTGATCCTGTAGTCTAAGCCTCCGTGAATTTCAAAATGCACAGACAATGTTATTTGCTATTGAGGAAATAAACAACAGAACTGATATTCTTCCTGATATCAAACTTGGATATAAAATCTATGATTCCTGTGGAGCAGTAGATATAACTACAAGAGCCTCCTTAACCTTAGTTAATGACCATGGACAAACTATATCTCCAATGWCTTGCTTTAAACCTTATGCAGTGCAAGCAATCATAGGTGAAACATCTTCTAGTGCCTCTATTGCCATTGCTGCTACTGTGGGACCTCTAAAAATACCGGTGGTAAGAATTCTGAAAGCAAAACAAACTTTTTAAAATAATTTTAAAATAATCTTATGTTTTTAATGGAAAATAAAGAACATGACCAATAATCAAAAAGTAGGTATAAATTAAATTACTTATTCAATTTATGCATTGCAGGTTAGTCACTTAGCAACATGTGCATGTTTAAGTGACAGAAAGAAATTTCCATCTTTCTTCAGAACTGTTCCTAGTGATTACTACCAGAGCAGAGCTTTGGCTAAGTTGGTCAAGCATTTTGGCTGGACATGGGTAGGGGCCCTGTGCAGTGATAGTGACTATGGGAACAATGGCATGAATCAATTCATCATTGCAGCCAAAGAAGAGGGAATCTGTATTGAGTATTCCAAATCATTTTTTTGGAGAGACCCCAGAGAAAAACTTCTGAAAATAGTTGAAACTGTTAAAGCTTCAACCTCAAAAGTTATTGTAGCATTTGTCTCATACTCTGACCTTGGTGTTCTTCTAAAGGAAATGGCCTTACAGAACTTGACTGGGTTTCAATGGATTGGAAGCGAGTCCTGGATCTCTGCTATAAATCCAGCTAATGCTCAATGGCAACATCTTTTAATAGGATCCATGGGTTTTGCTATGCCAAAAGGCCAAATCAAAGGTCTTGGGGAATTTCTGACAAAAGTTAATCCAACTTATGATGCATTTATTTACAAAGAGTTGTGGGAAACAATATTTAAATGTAAGCTTCCAACACAAGAAAATGTTGAGCCAAATGAAATGTGCAAAGACAATGAAAGTCTCAGTCAAGTTCAAAACCTTTATACAGATGTTTCAGAATTAAGAGTTGCTAATAATGTTTACAAGGCCGTTTATGCCTTGGCTCATGCTCTGCATAACAGATATAACTGTTCAATTACTGGACACATTGGTCATACTGCATGTGCARACATAACAGATGAAAAACCATGGCAGGTAAGTGCAACAATATAGCCTGGTGAAAGATACGTACTTATATTAATGACAAGTTTTCAATGCTTTATTTAGGTAGTCAATGAGATGACAAAACTCCATTTTACAACTACAGCTGGAGAGGATGTATACTTTGATAAAAATGGAGACCCAGCAGCAAGGTATGAACTGCTGAATTGGCAACAAGATAAAGATGGTAAAATATTCTTTGTTAAAGTGGGTTTCTATGATGGCTCTTTGCAACCACAATTTCAGCTTTCATTTAACAACATCAGTATAGCCTGGGCAAACAACCAACCACAGGTAAACTATAATAGCTCTATGCACAAATTATCTGTACAGTACATATTTAAAAATATATTAACAAATGTGAACAATTTTACAGTAAATTGAGAACTCAGAACATTGCAGATTTGTTTTTTTGCAGTTATAGTTTTTGCTAAACAAACAAAAAGCATGGCAAATTGACAAATGTGTTTATTTGTTGAAAATCATGAGAAACATTTGAAAATAATACCAAAAATGTAAAATACATCATCATCATTCATGAACTTGTCTGACTGAATGTACACCACATTTACAAAATAGTAAACAATATAATAGATAATGGGGTGAGCAGTACCAGATGTAGCAAATGAGGTTGTTTACAGCAGGTTTCTGCACTCAGTGTTTCTCTTGTTTCTTGTATACTAAATGCTTGTGCATCTCATGATTGTTGAAGACCTATCTCTCGGCATAATTTTCTTTTAAAAAGAATATCAGAAGAAGAATCATGACTCAAGAATGTAGCAAAACCAGTGTAGGTGATAAGGGGAGTGTGAATTTCCATTATGTTTGCACAACGATCAAAATGTCCTGTACACATGTTCGTTAAAGCTCAGTGACTGCAATTACAGTACCATTAGAGTGCATTCTCTAATTTCACAATGCATTTCATGGCTTTAACATTCTCCAAAAATCCATTTCAACTGATACTTTTGGGTTTCCAGGACGTTGATATGTAATCGCGCTGCTCTATATTGTGTTTCCCCTAATGCATAAAGCCTTTAAAAAAAAGTCCATACAGTATACTAGAAATCAGATTAAATATTTTGTTATAAGAAACATTGTGCACCAGAGGGAACTAATTTTGCAGAATGAGTAAAGCCTTGGCATTCATCACATTTTGCTGTCAAACTGTCTATATAAAATGATAAAAATGGTTTTCAGGTGCCAGTCTCAATGTGTAGTCCAAGTTGTCCCCTGGGCACAAGGAAGGCTGTGCAGAAAGGAAGGCCTATCTGCTGTTTTGACTGTATACCATGTGCAGAGGGGGAAATAAGTAATCTCACAGGTATAATGAATAGTGACTAACTTAAATTATGCAGACAAAACTAAAAAAGGTTTTAAACTATTTTATTAATTTAATAAAGACAGTAGAAATACAAATATATAACTGCTCTTCACTTTTCCTTTATTTAGACTCTATAACTTGTATCAAGTGCCCACCTGAACTGTGGTCTAACGACAGGAAACATGCCTGTGTTTTAAAGCTGGTGGAATTCCTGTCATTTGAGGAAATAATGGGAATCATTCTTGCATCATTTTCTTTGTTAGGAGTATCATTTACCATCTGCATTGCTGTAATCTTTTTTAAACACAAGGAGACCCCGATTGTTAGAGCAAATAATTCTGAACTGAGCTTCTTGCTGCTGTTTTCTCTGACTTTGTGTTTCCTCTGTTCTCTTGCATTTATTGGTCAGCCTTCTGCATGGTCATGTATGCTGCGCCATACAGTGTTTGGGACCACATTTGTCCTTTGCATTTCCTGTATTCTGGGTAAAACAGTAGTGGTGTTAATGGCCTTCAGGGCTACACTTCCAGGCAGTAATGTCATGAAATGGTTTGGTCCTCTACAGCAGAGACTAAGTGTACTCATCTTCACTCTTGTACAGGTCATTATTTGTGTGCTGTGGCTAACAATATCCCCTCCATTTCCCTACAAAAATATGAAGTACTACAAGGAGAAGATTATATTAGAATGTGATGTAGGTTCAGCTGTAGGTTTTTGGGCTGTGATGGGTTATATAGGATTTCTGGCTGTTTTGTGTTTCATTTTGGCTTTTCTGGCCCGAAAGCTGCCGGATAATTTCAATGAAGCCAAATTCATCACATTCAGCATTCTTATATTTTGTGCAGTTTGGATCACCTTTATCCCTGCTTATGTCAGCTCTCCTGGAAAATTCACTGTAGCTGTAGAAATATTTGCCATTTTAACATCCAGCTTTGGTTTACTATTTTGCATATTTCTTCCCAAGTGCTATATAATTATATTGAACCCTGAGAMAAACACTAAAAAGCTTATTATGGGTAAAAGACCTGATAAATAATTTTAAGTAGTCTATGTTACATATGTACCTTATTTAAATGGCTTATTTTAGTTTGTATACAAGACTTTAATTTAATTTGAGTGAATGAGCAACTATTTAAACAATTGCAATAAATGAGCTGCCATGCACTTTCACTTTGCTGTCTATTTGTATATGGTTTGTKGTTAGAGGATTAAGTATGATTACATAACGTTACATGTCTGTTTACATATGTTTTCTTTCAAGTTCATAATTAAACAACCAATGCTGGGTTGACAAACTCATAATAGTTGCTGGGCATAATAGCTGGGCAAGCAGGAATGATAGAAAAGCATAAACAAGCACTAACCTTGTTATTCTCTAATACGTGGACTATTGCAGTGTATTGAGCAGATCCAGGTACAGCTCAATGCACGTACTATTTCTGGGTCTCCACCCCTGTTCATATCCACTCGTGAGTCAACTCTCGGCCCCAGTCTGGTGGCAAAACCAGCCCCTCTTGTGGCTGAGATGAGCCTACCTGAAAAAGGGCAATGCCTATGTTCTGCAGTGATTCCTAGTATTTGAGATTCCATTTCCCTACAGAGCGAGCCAAGCTCACTTTTATGACTCTTCTTGCTTGCAGGGTGAGCTCTGCAATGGGTCAATGCGATATGTCAAATCACGCTCTCAGAAAATAACACATTTAGATGACTTTCTTAAGGCCTAGGTGTAGTTCTTGGTAGAATACTTCAGCCCTCATGGCTGCCTATGTGCAGCTTTTTTCAGGACTAGGGAGATCTGGAGGAACTGTATAAGTTGGTGACTCAGATTGACTATCAAATTCGCAAGCATTGTGACATGTGCCTGCCAGGAGAATCCCCTAACTACAGGCGAGATTTCATACCCCTCCTCAGGCACCAAAACCTAAAGGGGACCAAGGAGAACCTTTGTTGGGAGCAGCCGATCTTGTCACCTCTCCCCACATGTAAGATTGGCACATGATTGGCTGCATGATGACACATGCAATCACTGAAACATCATTTTGGGCATTGTGGGCCACCGCCACAGGACAGCCACACTTTGTGAAAAGTCAAAAGGAAAGGATAATTCCCAGGAAGGAGCCTGGTAATGAGCCAAAAGACACACCCCTGCCAGCTGCTCTCTCTTGCAGCGGGACTTCGGAGACCCACATGGATAAATTGTTGACTCAGGAGCAGCGGATAACTTGATTTTCTGTATTGCTAGCTGGTTAAGTCACTGCTAGCTAGTCAATCCCATCACAGTCGCATTATTTAATGGTCAGCCATTCAAATCTGGGCCCATTCAAAGCCACACTGCCGCTCACAACAATCAAGGCCAGAACACCATGACCATTTAAGATTGATGACCTTATTTTTAGTGATTCCCTATAAGAGCATATCATTCACACGCAATGGGTCATGGAACTTCTCCTGCAGCACAATTTGGTTGTTAAGGTGGAGAAGTCCCAATTCCATTTAGATAACACTGCTTATCATGCTAACATTCTTGTAGCTTAGATTTTAATTCGGCCTTTGATAGCAACCACTGGCCAGAGTTGTGGAAGACACTACAAAGTCAACACATGCCACATAAGATAATCAGCCTTCTCAAAGACACCTACAGTAGTTCTAATAGTTGGATTCGCATTCGCAACGAATTGTCAGCAGAATTTCCAGTCACAAGTGGTGTCAGACAAGGTTGCACAATTTCACCGCTGCAATTTAACAGTGCCATTGTCACCATCATGAGGAAGGAATTTGAGGGCAGACAGGATGTCCAGTTAGATGAAAACTGTCACATCACAGACTTACTTTTCGCGATGATAGCGCTTTTTAGCCAATGATTATGTTAAAGCAACAGGCATCTTGAACGACATCTCAATGTTGCACACCCATTTGGCTTGGACTTCAATACAGACGAGAGCAGTCCTTACTAGTGATAGCTCACCTGTGGCAGTACACCTCCAAGAATCCCAAATTGAAAAAGTGCACAAATTCAAGTACCTTGGTTCCTTAGTGCAAGAGAAAAACTTTGCTGCCGCAGCTGAAGTGCAGAGCAAAATTAGCCAGGTTGCTGCTCCCTTGGGTCTCTTGAATGATGCTTATGGAAGAAAAGGAATGTGTCAGTCCAGATAAAGGTGCAGATTTTCAGAGCACTATTTATGCCAGTTCTGTTATATGGCTCAGAAAACATTACCACGAAGTATTAAAATTTGTCATGTTGTTGCAATGTCACTTTGTTGCTCTTGTTTGCACACTTGCATGTGCATTTTATGTTGTCTCTTAAAACATATATAGTTATAAAACATAGATAGTTTTTCTGTTAAAACGTTAAAACAATCTGTCTTTTATGTTGTATATAGCACCTTGCTTATGGAGGAACATTTTTTCATCATCTCTAAAAGTAGTTTAGATGAGAGGCTTATGCTGCATACTGGAGGCCTCGTGGTGTGAATGCCTGAGGAATAAGATCATCAGAAAGCGGTGCTGTGTCCAGTTGTCAATCGAAGTGGAGATTCAAAAGCGAAGACTACGCTGGTTTGGGAACGTGTGCAGAACGGCCCAACATCATCTGCCTTACAAGTTATTGTGAAGAAAGAAATCAGAAGTCTTCTGTGTCTCAATTACAACTGCCCTGTTGCACTCATACCCATCATCATGAAGTGCTTCGAGCGGCTCGTCATGAGACACATCAAGACACTGCTGCCCCTCTCACTGGATCCACTGCAGTTCGTGTATCGTTCAAACCGTTCGATGAACGACGCCATCTCCACCACACTCCACCAGGCATTGACACACCTTGACAAGAAGGACACTTACGTCAGAATGCTGTACATAGATTTCAGTTCAGCATTCAATACAATCATCCCCCAGTACCTGATTGGGAAGCTGAGCCTTTTGGGCCTGAACACCTCCCTCTGTAACTGGATCCTGGACTTTCTGACTGAAAGACCTCAGGCAGTGCGGATTGGGAACTGCACCTTCAACACAACGACACTGAGTACTGAGGCCCCCCAGGGCTGTGTGCTTAGTGTGTGCTAAGTCCCCTGCTGTTCACGCTGCTGACTCATGATTATGTAGCGACACACAGCTCCAATCATATAATCAAGTTTGCTGATGACACGACCGTGGTGGGTCTCATCAGCAAGACCAGCAACTTGTCTCTGAACGTCAAGGGTTGGGGTTAGTTGACTTCAAGAGGACACAGAGCGATTATTCTCTGCTTAGCATCGACGGCTCTTCTGTGAAGATCGTCAAGAGCACAAAATTCCTGGGTGTGTCCTACCAGGTGTGTCAACACTAGCTCTCTGCACAAGAAAGCCCAACAACGTCTTTTCTTCCTGAGAAGGCTGAGGAAGGCCCAGCTTTCACCACCAATCCTCACCACCTTCTATAGAGGAACTATTGAGAGCATCCTGAGCAGCTGCATCACTGTCTGGTTTGGGAATTGTACTATATCAGACCGTAAGATGCCCTACAGCGGATAGTGAGGAGAGCTGAGAAGATCATCGGGTCTCTCTCCCCTCTATCGAAGACATATACACCACACGCTGCATCCGCAAAGCCACCAGCATTGTGGCTGAACGGACACACACTCTTCACTCTCCTGCCATCTGGAAAAAAGGTACCGAAGCATTCGGGCACTCACATCCAGACTATTTAACAGTTTTTATCCACAAGCCATCCGTCTGCTCAACACAAAGGGGCTGGACTGATAAACATACACGCACACACACACCATTCAGATGAACTAAATAACATCAGGACTGAACTGATAAACACACACATGCACAATCACACTGATCTACAACCATCTTAAATTGTTCATACCCACCTATCTGAACTGCTCTTTGCAATATTTGCACAATATGTATTTCACCTTGCTATTTGCACACAAGATATTTTTTAAATCAATGCTGCTACTTCAGAAATGTCAATTGTTTACTGCTGCTCCTCCCACTACCTCAACTCGTACCTCATCACAAAAAAAGTACCGTAATGTTACGTTGTTGTGTTTGTCATTCTGTAGCTCATTGTTTGCACATTTGCACGTGCACTTTGTTGTATATTGTTGTCTCTTTTTTGTATAGAAATTTATCGTTTTTTTTAGGTTAACTTAAAAATGTAAATCTGTCATATCTGAGCTAGTCAGCTAATTAGATCTCTTAGTTAGCTAGCTGGTTCTGGTATAGTGCATTGTTAATTTATGTTGTGTTGTTTATTTATGTCGTTGTCTGTATGTAGCGCCGTGGTCCTGGAGGAACGTTGTTTCATTTCACTGTGTACTGAATTGTATATGGTTGAAATGACAATAAAAGACTACTTGACTTGACTTGACTTGATTAATAATTCAACTATCCAGTTGTTCAGTCTACTTAAAGTCCAAAAGCCCAGATGTTGGTTAAAGTCTTTGAAAATTTAAGGTAATGTCCACACATCCACATGGGGAAAAATAGCCTCAGGTCAAGTTCTCCATGGTTCCAAGTCCACACAAGGAGGGTTTGAGAAGGTTTATCCTATCCATGAGGTTAATTCAGAATCCAGATGGTATTGATTCCCTTGTCCTTCATCACCTTTGGTTTTGGTTGCCATGCTAGAGCCCAGGGAACCTGCACAAACTAAAAACTGGCACTTTATCATTGCCAGCACTCACCAGCCAAATGTCCCTCTGCCAGCTGGACATGCACGTAGACACACTCACTGTTTTACTTCCCTTCTGTGTACACACCAATACATGAAGGAGTTCAGTTGTTACAATACTACACTGCACTCACTCACTCACTCAATCTATACCGCTTAATCCTGTATTCAGGGATTACGGGGGGCCTAGAGGCAATCTCAGGAGACTTCGGGCACGGGTACAACCTGGACCCAATCCATCACAGGGCTACTACACTGCACAGCACAAAATAATGGAGCGGGAAGTAGCACTGAAAGTAGTGACCATATACCAGTTCCAGGAGCTGTGTTGAAGCTCTGTCGGTAAACTGGTGTGTGTGTGTGTGTGTGTGTGTGTGTGTGTGTGTGTGTGTGTGTGCGTGTGTGTGTGTGTGTCAAATACATACGTACTGTATGGCACAAAACATGGGCCTTCCTTCTGGAAGGCAATGGAAATAAGGAAAGTTATTCTTAAACCCACACCCAAGGGTCTGATTAATTTGAGAATCAAATTGTTCTATAAAAGCCCAAACAGTGATCATCATATTTAGGAAGATATGAAAATGAGGTTTCTTCACACATGGCTTTTATTCACTCAGGTGAGAGCAGCTGAACCTCCCTGCAGCTTACTAGGCATGCCCAGTTCTCCTCAACTTAGCAAAGATGGAGATGTACTGATTGGTGGTATTTTTGCCTTCCATTATAAATGGGACCAAACAACACACGTCTTCACATCTGAGCCCTGGCAGCCCCAATGCAGTAGGTGAGGACACATTAGGAGAATTTGAATTTGTTGAATTTTGGTAAGTGTAATAAGGATTGTGGTTTAAGATGTATTTGTTTTAAACACATTAGAAATATTTAGTAGAATTTATTAGCATTACAGCACACCACATATTAATTTATACTATATTAATGCTGGTTCTTGATCCTGTAGTCTAAGCCTCCGTGAATTCCAGAATGCACAAACAATGATATTTGCCATTGAGGAAATCAACAACAGAACTGATATTCTCCCTGATGTTAAATTGGGTTATAAAATATATGATTCCTGTGGATCAATAGAAATAACTACAAGAGCCTCCTTGTCCTTACTTAATGGCAATGGAAAAAATGCATCTGCAAAATCTTGCTCCAAACTTGATGCAGTTCAAGCAATCATAGGTGAAACATCATCCAGTCCATCTATTGCCATGGCTGCTACTGTAGGACCTTTGCAAATACCTGTGGTAGGAAGTTTTTTTTTGTGTGTGTGTGTCTGTGTGTGTGTGTGTGACAGCAAGAGAGAGAGAGAGAGAGAGAGAGAGAGTAGTTGTAAAAACAACCTTGTCCTTTGGATAAGCAAATAAAACCACGTTTATTAATGAAATGAAATGATTAAATCATTTCCATGTCATATTACATCCATGTGCATCATAGGTCAGTCACTTTGCAACATGTGCATGCCTAAGTAACAGGAAAAAATACCCATCTTTCTTTAGAACTGTTCCCAGTGATTACTACCAAAGCAGAGCTTTGGCTAAGTTGGTCAGGCATTTTGGCTGGACATGGGTAGGAGCCATATGCAGTGATAATGACTACGGGAACAATGGCATTAATGAATTTATCATTGCAGCTAAAGAAGAAGGAATATGTGTTGAATATTCCAAAGCATTCTTTAGAACAGACCCCAGAGAAAAAATTCTGAAAGTAGTTGAGATTATCAAGGCTTCAACCTCCCAGATTATTGTAGCATTCGTCTCATATACTGACCTTAGTGTTCTTCTAAAGGAAATGGCCTTACAGAACTTGACTGGGTTTCAATGGATTGGAAGTGAGTCCTGGATCTCCACTACCAACCCAGGTAATGCTCAGTGGCAGCATCTTCTGATAGGATCCATGGGTTTTGCTATGCCAAAAGGCCATATTAAAGGCCTAGGGGAATTTCTAAAAAAAGTAAGTCCAAGCTTGGATCCAGCAATTTACAAAGAGTTGTGGGAGACAATATTTGAATGTAAGCTTCCCATGCAAGAAAATGTTGAGATGAAAGAAATGTGCAAAGGCGATGAAAGTCTCAGTCAAGTTCAAAACCTTTATACAGATGTTTCAGAATTAAGAGTAGCAAATAATGTGTACAAGGCTGTGTATGCTGTGGCTCATGCCCTGCATAACAGATATAGCTGTTTAAGGAGGGAAAGTGGACAAGAGGGTCCTAATGTCAAGACATGTCAAGACATGACAGAGAGCAAACCATGGCAGGTAAGTATAACATACAGATTTAAACATAAAAAGGTATGTAATGGATATGTATGATGGAAGGATCTGCAATGATTGCTTTAGGTTTTCAGTGAGCTGAAGAACCTCCATTTCACAACTACAGCAGGAGAGGATGTATACTTTGATGAAAATGGAGACCCAGCAGCAAGGTATGAACTGCTGAATTGGCAACAGGGGAAAGATGGTAAAATATTCTTTGTTAAAGTGGGCTTCTATGATGGCTCTTTGCAAACACACCTTCAGCTTTCATTTAACAACATCAGTATAGCCTGGGCCCATAACAGATCACAGGTAAACTGCAATATCTACATCCACAGAAACCATGTTCAAAACTTATTTCGGAATAGGAATACATGTGTACAATAAAAATGCCTTTCAGGTGCCAGTCTCAGTGTGCTCTCCAAGTTGTCCGCTGGGCACAAGGAAGGCTGTTCAGAAAGGAAGGCCAATCTGTTGTTTTGACTGTATACCATGTGCAGAGGGAGAATTCAGCAATATAATAGGTATGAATAATAGTGGTTAACTTTAATGATGCACATAAGCATAAAGTTTTAAAAGTTTGTGTAAATTAAACAGCACAGTAGAATTTTAAATACCTAAACTGCTTTCTCATTTTCTCTTGATTTAGACTCTATAACCTGTATCAAGTGCCCAACTGAACTGTGTTCTAATGACAGGAAAGATGCCTGTGTCTTAAAGTTGGTGGAATTCCTGTCATTTGAGGAAATAATGGGAATCATTCTTGCATCAGTTTCTTTATTAGGAGTATCATTTACCATCAGCATTGCTGCAATCTTTTTAAAACATAAAGAGACACCAATTGTTAAAGCAAATAATTTGGAATTGAGTTTCTTGCTCCTGTTCTCTCTGACTTTGTGTTTCCTCTGTTCCCTTACATTTATTGGTCAGCCCTCTGCATGGTCATGTATGCTGCGTCATACAGCATTTGGGACCTCATTTGTCCTCTGCATCTCCTGTGTTTTGGGGAAAACTGTAGTGGTCTTAATGGCCTTCAGGGCTACACTTCCAGGCAGTAATGTCATCAAATGAGTTTGGTCCTCTACAGCAGAGACTCAGTGTACTTGTTTTCACACTTGTACAGGTCATTATTTGTGTACTTTGGTTAATAATATCCCCTCCGTTTCCGTATAATAATATGAATTACTACAAGGAAAAGGTCATATTAGAGTGTAACGTAGGCTCAGTTGTAGGTTTTTGGGCTGTACTGGGTTATATAGGACTCCTGGCTGTTTTGTGTTTTATTTTGGCTTTTCTGGCTCGGAAGTTGCCTGATAATTTCAACGAAGCCAAATTCATCACATTCAGCATACTCATATTCTGTGCAGTTTGGATCACCTTTATACCTGCTTATGTCAGCTCTCCCGGAAAATTCACTGTAGCAGTAGAGATATTTGCTATTTTAACATCAAGCTTTGGTTTACTTTTTTGCATATTTGTTCCAAAGTGTTATATCATTCTACTGAGACCTGAGAAGAATACTAAAAAGCAAATGATGGTTAAAGCACTTGTAAAATGAAGGGTCTATTTAGCCCCTATTAAAATTATTTGTTTAAAATGTGTACTTCATTTAAAGGAAAGTCTAGTTTAAATAGCTTTAAAATTGACTTGAAAAAGGGTTATTGTGTCTTTAGTTGAAATAAATAAACTGCTATTATCTGACTTGTCACTACCATTTGCACATAGTGAATAGTATTGCATTAGTATAATAACAAAATAATAACAAAAAACATAATAACAAAAAAATGGTTATACCCCAGTTAAGTCATAAAGGAGCCACATACATGCTCTATGTGTATTTCTGTACATTGTAAGAATTCTGACAAGGCCTATCATCAATAAATGTAGCTGAACCAATCCTGGATAGCAAATGGGTTTTATAACCTTTTTGTATAAGCTTTTGACCAACTGCATGGACAGCTGATTTAATCTCGAACAAATTGACTGTAATATAAGGCAGGACATGTATGTATATCTTATAAAATTATAAAGCTATAAATTTTGAAAAAACAAATTAAACAAAATTATTAAATGTATAATATGTAAGAAAAAGCAAGTAAAATATTTCTTCATAGTGATTTTGTTTATTTATGTTCATGACAAAATTCTATGAAAAAAAAGGAACATTTTGTTAGTAGATTAACAAATTAATATCACTGGCACATTTATTATTCAGGGTACCTTAAAATACTTATACAAAAATAATACAGGTAGAGTCCTCAATAGGTTTGGTCACTTTAGCATGTAGCTATGCAGCAGTTTCTGGCAGATATTTACATATATAGTTTTCCCTCTTGACCAGAATGATCATACAACATATATTTTAAATAAACCTTAAATAGTTGATGCACATGATTTATTTTATATGGATTTAATGAAATCAACATGGTCAAAACTATAGCTACAGCACACCTGATATTGGGTTGAATGTGCATTCGCAAGTTTCACCTTCGGTCGATGCATTTCGTAGCCATACTCGTAGGCACCTGGCAGTACTCCTGGTGGGATATTTGACCACCCTTCATTGTAGAATTGATAGTGTTCAGATAAATTCACCAATTTCCTGTCATGAACCCAATCAAGCAGGGTCCACAAATGTTTGATATGGTTGAGGCTCCAAAAGTTAAAGTTACATTGCAGAACAATCCTACTGTAAAGAAGACAAGTATTCTTAAATATGATTAAATTGCCCTGTGTTGAGCAAATAAATATCCAATGTAATAAGCTAAGTTTGCTTGATTAGGGGTCCCTAGGTTGGTCCTGAACATCCAAACACAATGTATCTCCTACCTGTGTACAAAATCTTTGTGTGCAGGCAACTGTCTGTCTCCCGGACAGTGAGGGCATGGTCTGATGAGACCAGCGAGGCTCTAAAATATTGTTTTGAAACAACTGTATTGGAATTTAACAGACTGTATAATTGATTAAATCATGTGTGTGGAGAATACTGTACATACCATGATTCTACAGTGTTTTCCCAACAACAAGCCATGGATTAACCCTGATATAAAAAGTCTCCTTAAAAAGAAGAGGGATTTTAAATTAGGAAATAAGGAGAAGCTGAAAATTGTACAGAGAGAACGGAAAAAAAAACAGGGAAGGAAAAGCACACTACAAGAATAAAATGGAGGATTGTCTGCAGTAGAACAATGTGAGGAAGGTGTGTGGATGGGACTCAATATCATTACTGGTCATAAGGAGCCCAGCTCTCAGGCTGAGGGTGACCAGAAGTGGGTGAATGATCTGAATCTGAGCCCCCACTCCATCCACTACATACTACTGCTTACAGAAGCCCAAATGAGAATGGAGTTCAGGAAGATCAAGGTGTGGAAGGCTGCAGGCCTGTCCTGCCTCAGCTTCAGGCTCCTTAGGACCTGTGCAGACCACTTGTGTGGAATATTGTTGTACATGTTTGGTCTGAGCCTGAAGCTGGGCAAGAAGCAACAGCGGTGGAAGACAGCTGCATAGTACCTGCATCAAATATGTCATGCTCAGAAGACTTTGGGGACTACAGACCAGTAGCCGTGACCTCACACCTGATGAAGACATTTGAGAGGCTGGTGCTTACTCATATCCCACCTCTGGTGAGCCCATCAGTGGATCGTCTTTAGTTTGCCTATCAGCCTCCCATTGGAGTGAAATACACTGTCACCTGGAACAGGCTGGGAGAACAGTGAGAGTCATTTTTGATTTCTCTAGTGCTTTTAACACCATCCAACCAGCACTTGTGAGAGATAAACTGGAGTACATAGGAGTGGACCATTATCTATCTAATTGGATAGTGTATGACCTCACAAACCAATTACAGTATGTGAGAACTGGTAACTGTGAGTCTGATATGGTTGTCTGCAACACTGGAGCCCTGCAGGGAACAGTCCTGGCTCCGTTCCTCTTAACCGTCTAGACTGCAGACTTCATGTTCAGCTCAGCAACCTTTCACCTGTTGAAGATCTCTAATGAGCCTGATCACAGAGGATGATGACAAGGAGCACAGAGGACAGATACAAACGTTTATGGACTGGTGCCAATGGAACCTCCAGATAAATATGGGACTAAGTCCAAATAACTGGTTGTAGACTTCTGCAGGCATAAACAAACTTATCTATCAGCTATCTTTCTGCTGGGAAGGCTAAGGTCTTTTGAAATGCAGGGAACACTGAACTAACCCTTTTTGACTCTGTGGTGGTCTCAGCCATCTTCTCCAGAGTGATCTGCTGGTGCAACAACATCTCTACTGCAGACAGGATAAGACTGGATAAGTTGATAAAGAAGGCCAGCTTAGTTCTGAGATTCTCCTGGGCACTGTACAGGAGGTGGGAAAAAGGAGGAAGGTAGCTAAACTATTATGTTTGTGTCACCACTGTATGAAACAGTTTAATCTCTGAACAGCTACTCAGTGACAGACTGTTACATCCTGTCTAAAAAAGCAATATTGAAGGTCTCCCTGCTGCTATTAGAATTATAACCAGAGCTGCTCCCAGTAAACCAGTGTCCATATTGCACACTGTTGTACACTGTTACATACTGTTACAATATCTTAAATGTAGTAACAATATCTTATAACATAGTAAGAATATCTTACCATATAGGTACAGCATTTAAATTTAGCAACTGTGCAATAACACCATTTTAAACTTTGCCAAGCATGACGTGATCACAACTGAGCCAATTGTTCTACTCTCAGGCCTGCAGCGGGATTGTGGGTAATTGTCTCTTAAGCTGTACTTGGTACCTTAGGCCAAAAGTCATTGATCGATTTCGTCATTGATCGATTTCGTGATCATTTGGACTAGGGACATTAAATTAGAGTGGTCAATTTCTATTGCTGAAGCTGCAGCTGTGAGCTGTGGACTTAAGGTTCTGTGCGCCTCAAGGGGCGGTAACCATCGAACAGAACAGTGTGATGGACACCAGTGGAGAAGGACTTTCAGGCGACAACAAGGTGCTTGTTGAAAACCATTCGCCACTTCAGGTGGTGGAAACGGGGGAACCACCCAACCTATGTACAGCAAGGATGGGGCACTGCTGACCTCAAATGAAGAGGTAATCAGGCGATGTAAAGAGCATTTTGAGAAACTCCTGAACCTGACTAATCCACCCTCTGTTGCAGAGAAAGAGTTGGAGGATGACGGAGGTCGATTATGACCCTCCCTGGGTAAGGTCATTGAGGTAGACAAACAGTGTCACAGTGGCAAAGCCCAGGGAATTTATGAGATCCGTCTGGAAATGCTGAAGGCTCTGGGTGTTCAGGGGCTGTCTTGATTGACACACCTTTTCAACATTGCATGGAAGTCAGGAATAGTGCCTAAGGAGTGGCAGACTGGGGTGGTGCTTCCCCTCTTCAGAACGGGGACCAGAGTGTGTGTTCCAATAACAGGGGCATCACACTACTCAGCCTCTCTGGGAAAGTGTATTATAGGGTGCTGGAAAGGAGGGTTCAGATAATCATTGAACCCCAGATTGAAGAGGAACAAAGTGTATTCCAACCTGGTTATGGAACAATGGACCAGCTTTTGACTCTTGCAGGAATCCTGGAGAGGGCTTAGGAATATGCCCATCCAGTCTACATATGTTTTGTGGATTTGGAGAAGGCATATAATTTTGTTCCCCAATATTTTCTGGCAGTAAGTCAGACTTGTTTCCAATGGGTGTTGGCCTCCGCCAGAACTGTGCTCTATCACCAATCCTGTTACTGATTTTTATGGACAGGATATGAAGGCATGGAGGGGAGGAGGGTATCCAGTTTGGTGGGATAAGTATTGCATCGCTGCTTTTTGCAAATAATGTGGTCCTAATATCATCATGAGTCAATGACATTCAAGACTTCCTGGATCAGTTTGCAGCTGAGTGTGAAATGGCAGGGATGAGGATCAACACCTCAAAATCTGTGGCCATGGTTCTCAGCAGGAAACCAATGGATTGTCTACTCCAGGTAAGGAGCAAGTCGGTACCCAATGTGAGGAGTTTAAGTATCTCAAGGTCTTGTTTACAGGTGATGGAACATTGGAAAGTGAGGTTGGCCAAAGAATCGGCACAACGGGGATGGTATTGCTATGTGTGGAGATTCGGGAGCTTGTTCGCAGAGCTGACTCCATAGGCTCTCCTGCATGAGAGTGTAAGTGCTCCCCGTATCCAGCACCGCTTTTACCTTAGTTCCTTGTACAGACATTGGTACCAGGAGCATGGTGGGGGCTGCATGGGGTTGAGCGATGGAGAGTCTAGCTAGGTGTTTCATATAACTCCTTTCTGTATCTCCTTTCTTGCTCTTTTCTTTTCCATGCTGAGATCCCACCTACTGCCAGTAAACTTTTGCTCCCATACAGTTTTTTTTTCTACTCTCAAACCCACCTTTACCAGCTGTTCGACGGTGCTCACGGTACCTCAGAGACAACCAGCCCTTGGGGTTGAGGTTCTTAAGGATACGGCTTGCTAGCTCCTCCTCCAAGTAGCCAGCATACTCGAGAAGGTAAGCAAGTTAGGTGGACGTTGTAACAGACGGAGGCCCTTTGCCGGTGACACTGTTTGGTTGGGGTGGTATATTTCCTCTAGGAGCAGCCACTGTAGTCCTAGGAGAAAGCAGTGTAGATGGGGGTGATGCTGCAGGCGTACGGAACTGTTGTCAGGCACGGTAGGGGGCGTGGTGGATCCAAGTGCAGATGCAGAAGATGTGCTACGAGGAGTAGTTGAGTTTTGGAGTGCTTGTGACTGACTGTGTTGACAATATGGAGGTTCAAAGCCTTGGCGTGAATTCCAAGCCGCAGTGTGAGCNGAGTGACGAGAGGAGGTCCGTGATCCAGGTTCGTGGTCGGTGGCAGGTAAGTGGTTGGCAACGGGAGATCTCCAAATAACAATGATCCGAAAACGAAAGGCGAAGGCGTGGTCAAAACTAAGCGAGGTCGATAACAAAACAGACTGAGACGAGAAAAAACGCTGGTAAACTGAGGCTGGTAAGGCGCACAATAAACTGGCATTGTCGTGGTGTCTGAGCGTGACTTAAATAGGCAGGTGAAGTGATCAGTGATACAGAGAACAGGTGTGGAGAGCGGGAATTGAGGCGGTGAAATGAAAGGAGTGGTTAGGAATATGGAATGGGCATGCTCAGGTGGTCATGGCGAGGCTGTGGCTTGATGTGGCGTGACAACTGTAGTCTTTGTAGAGTTGGTGTGTTAGTGAGACAGAACTTTCTCATCTGCCTCTCTCACACAGCGTCTCTTTGTAAAAAACTGTCTGTGACAGCTCTTTCCAGTTTTTCCAGCGCCTCTTGGAAGTAACCTTCCATCCCTGCCAAGCAAGCAGCAAAGGCCTGCCAAAAACTGGTTTCCCTATTTAAGGTACTACTAGTGGCCTCTTTAAAATCCCGCTCTAGAGTGTTAACCTTTTCCGTAAGAGCCAATAAAGCCACACTGAGCTGAGACACCTCTGCTTGCATCATCTGCACACCAGACATTTTGGCACCACAATCAACATCATCATTGTGTTCATCAGATACATACAATGAACTTATGATGGAGGTGATTTCAGCTGTTGGGTTATGTCGCATTACAAACGAGCCTACTGAATAATCCACGTCGTCCTCAGCCTGTACATGCCTAAACACACATAGGTCGGCCATATTATCCATTATATTATATTTATATTGTCTATGTCCATCCAACACATTCTGCTCAACATACCGACAAACACAAAGAAAATATCCTCACACGGGGCACAACTTGAATGAATTGAGTTACACTAATTGAGAAATCTTTAATGTTGCCGTTGTGTTAAAACCCAAGAGCAAAAAAAGACATGACACAATAACTATTAAATTAACCCAAAAGTATATTATACAAAAACAAAAACAAAATGTGCACCAAAACAAAAGAAAAAGACAATAGTTAAAATAAATATATATACAACAGTAAAGTGATTGTGTGTGCAGTGTGCCCAAGGTCCAGTTTATTGCAAGTGCGTGTGTGTGTGTGGAGATGCGAGAGAATGGCTCTGCCTCACCAGTTTTGTAAGCAAAGTCCGGGAGCACAAGAGTGGAGGGAGAGCTGTCCTGAGAAGAAGTCCGTCAGAAATAATCCAGTAGAAAATAATCCTGTCGGAGACAGTCCTCGCAGGTCGAAACAGCTCTTACTATAATCCTCCGGTTTCTTATGGCGACGTAAACAGTTCGCTGATCAACCATATTTTTCTCTCCACCTATTCCTTCTCCTCGTGTGCGCTTTTTAAAGAGGATCATGTGACCCCATCACATGAGTGGCTTCCTCTCGCGATCACCCTCTAGCAAGAGTCCACCTGGAACCAAACACAGGCAAGAGATGGATCAACCTATCAGGGTACATTTTCACGGTGCAAGTGCATTTAAACAATTATTAGATTCGCCCTGCCCTTACAAAATGCCCCTTATATGTGACTGCGCTACAACTTTATCCAAGTGTTGTGACGAAAAAAAAGATGAGTTAAAAGCTCTACCAGTTGATCTCCGTTCCGACCCGCACCTATGGTCATGTTAGGAATAATTTAAGCCCTGTGCTGATTTCAGAAAATAATAATAATTAATTTAATAATAATAATTATCATAATGATAATAAATGAATAAATTCTTCTTTGTCTATCGGGTGACAGAATCCTGCTGTTCCCTTTCAGGTATTCACAGCGAATCATCTGCTTCCATTTAACCCTATCCTCTGCATCCTCTTCTCTTCTCAACTAACTTTATGTCCTCTCTCATTACATCCATTAATCTCCTCTTTGGTCTTCCTCCAGACCTACCAATTTATTCATTGTCCATCTGAAGGACTCATTCTTGATCCTATCCATCCTTGTCACTTTAAAAGAGAACCTCAACATCTTTCGCTCTGGCTCTTCTCCCCTTAGCCTCACCATTCCACTTAGGTCCCTCTCATTCACACATGTATTCTGTCCTGCTGTGGCTAACCTTCATTCCTCTGCTTTCCAGAACATACAGTACCTCCACCTCTCAAGATTTTCCTCAATCTGTTCCCTGCTCTTGATACAAACGACAATGTTATCTGCAAACATCATAATCATATTAATAAGTAAATGACTGAATAAATAAATATCACAGTATTTCATTTATTAATGATGTAAGCTTTATATTTCTCCCCAGAAAATAGTGTGCGTGTGAGTGATAAACTAAGTCCAAAAAAACTTAAGATTGTACAGAAAATAAAACACAATTAAATGGACGATATAAGAATAATTATACATGTGATAAAAGGAACAAAGTGCCTTCTACTAGACAATGTGGTTATTCTTAAACGAATTCCCAAGGGTCTGATCAATCTGGGAATCAAAATGTCCTATAAAAGCTTAAACTATGATCCTACTATTTAGAAATGTTTGAAAATGAGGTTTCTGCACACATGGCTTTTGATCACTCAGGTGAGAGCAGCTGATCCTCCCTGCAGCTTACTAGGCCTGCACAATCCTCCTCAACTCAGCAAAGATGGAGATGTACAGATTGGTGGTATCTTTAATTTCCATGTCAAATGGGACCAAACAACACATGTCTTCACATCTGAGCCCTTGCAACCAAAATGCAGAAGGTGAGGACACTTTAGAATAATTTGAATTTGATTATTTTTTTAAATGTAGCAATAGTTATTGAAAATATACTATATATTCTTGTTAAAAACATTAAATATTTTCAATAACTATTAGCATTACAGCATACCACATATGAACTTGTTATTTTATTAATGCTTGTAGAGTTCACTGAAAAATATATTATTTTGTTTTCTTGATCCTGTAGTTTAAGCCTCCGTGAATTTCAGAATGCACAAACGATGATATTTGCCATTGAGGAAATCAATAACAGAACCGACATTCTTCCTGGGGTCAAACTGGGTTATAAAATCTATGATTCATGTGGATCAATAGAAATAACTACAAGAGCCTCCTTGTCCTTAGTTAATGGCAATGGAAAAAATAGATCTGCAATATATTGCTCCAAGCTTGATACAGTTCAAGCAATCATAGGTGAAACATCATCCAGTCCCTCTATTGCCATGTCTGCTACTGTGGGACCGTTGTATATACCTGTGGTAGGATGACAGTTTATCTGTAACAAGTTTCAAAAACTCTAAATAAATAAAACCATGTCTAATAATGAAATTAAAATATGAACTAAATTCCATATCAAATTGAATCTGTGCATTACAGGTCAGTCACCTTGCTACATGTGCATGCCTTAGTGACAAGA
>QMIH01000820.1:257870-268853 GCA_003987875.1 Clarias batrachus | reverse complement strand
GAGTCCCCATAAAGCAGGTTTGGCTAGGTGTGTGTGTGTGTGTTATGATGGTTGAGTAGACATGTTACTGTAGAACAGTGTCCCCAGAAGTGACTTAAACCTGACCCTTATTAAACGTTTCTGAAAGGGTGTTTTGGCTGCGCTCATCCCCCACACAGCCTCAGAGTCACAGTTTGACTTGCATGGCTTGATTTGAAGGCAAAAGTTTTGAACCTCTCTAACTATCAGACATTTTGAAGTGCCAACAAACTTTGCAGGATAGCATGACGCACTGTTGAGAATGGAACTGCCCCCACGCCTCGAAGGGAAAAAAGATTTATATGTTGCGTATTCCTTTTTAGCCTGCACTAAATGTCCTTAATTGTCCAATACATTTACAGGTTACAGACGAGGATACTGCTAACCACAACTTCCAGGAGACATGGCAATAACCACCCAAGTCTAGACATCTTGTGAAGGTCAACAGTCCTATAAAGTCATCTGCAACTGAACAGGTACATCTCCACCATCTTAGTAGTATTGCTTCTTAGAGCGTTATCTATGTTTCATCCACTTAATCACCCGCTAACTGGTTCACGAACACCCTGTATAATGTCAAGACATCTGCAGTGTACATGAGAACAAATGTAGAAGGTAAGTGTTATTACTTAAGTGACATCTGAAGTTATAACAGACTCTTCTTTGTGCTTCCATCTGGTCTGTTTATACTTTTTATACGGAGTCCCCATAAWGCAKGTTTGGCTAGGTGTTTGTGTGTGTATTATGATGGTTGAGTAGACATGTTACTGTAGAACAGTGTCCCCAGAAGTGACTTAAACCTGAACCTTATTAAATGTTCCTGAAAGAATGTTTTGGCTGAAATATGTTTAAGCCATTCACTTGCATATTTAAGTAGTAACTAGAAAATAATGTGTGTGTAGCTKAAACCTTCATATTTATTTCAAATTCTCCAAAAGCTCTTGTATGTRACCTTGAAATGATTAATCCATTCTACAATTTTATAAGGAACAGCATACTTTTTTGTGTTGCATATTCCTCTTTAGCATTCACTAAATGTTCTTTATTATCCAACAATTTTACAGATTACAGATGAGGACACTGCTAACCACAACTTCCAGGAGACATGGCAACAACCATCTAAGTCTAGACATCTTGTGAAGGCCAAYAGTGCTACAAAATCWTCAGCAACTGAACAGGTAAATATCCACCATCTTAGTAGTATTGTTTTTTGGAGTGTTATTTATGTTTCATCCCCTTAATCACCTGCCTACTGGGTCATGAACACCCTTTATAATGTCAATACAGCTCCAGTCTACATGAGAACAAATGTAGAAGAGAAATATTATTAATTTACTGACATTTGAAGTGCCAACAGACTCTCCTTTGTGTTTCCATCTGGTCYGTTTATACTTTTTATACGGAGTCCCCATAAAGCAAGTTTGGCCAGGTGTTTGTGTGTGTATTATGATGGTTGAGTAGACATGTTAATGTAGAATAGTGTCCCCAGAAGTGACTTAAACCTGACCCTTATTAAACGTTTCTAAAAGGGTATTGAAATGATGAATTAATTTCTCCAATGAATGTTTCTTCATATAAGGAACGGCATATTTGTTTTGTTGCATATTCCTCTTTAGCCTGCACTAAATGTTTTTAAATGTCCTTCTGGTCTGTTAATAGTTGTTATATAGTAAAACTAACTAAAGATAACATCTGCATTCATATGTTATTACATTTGTTCTATGGATATTCAAGTATGTTATCCTTGTAATTATTTATATTTCTTGAATATTTCTAGGTCTGTTTTTTCTGTTGTTATTATCTACATTTCAAATGTTTATAAGATTAGTAAACTAATGTTTTTTCTTACATTTAAGCAAAAGATCTGACTCGAAACAGGAGGACGTCTTGGGACTTGGATGAGGTTCATGTGATGGACAGATACATGAAGACCTTCGTTATGCCATGTTGTATTTCGGGGAAGTGTAAAATTCTATGTCTACAACCGCATCATCGCTTTAAGAAAGGATTATTTATTGTCTATAAATATATTTTCTCTATATTTGTTTAGTATGCTCCGGTGTTATTGCAGTTTTGCCTTAAATTTTTATTTATCTAATAATTATCTTAAAAGTTTCTCTAACATTGGCTAGTTTACATGCACAGTCAYCTTAGACACCCTGCTGCACTGCCTGCTGTGTATCTTTAACTGGAAAKAATATCAATGGTTTATACATTTTATACTCTTTTCCTTTATATTTAAAGTTCTTGGGTTTCTTAAATTGCTATCCTAAAAGGATAAAAAGCTACAACAAAATGATTCTTTGAAAAATAAAGCTATGAATGAAAGTTTGACTGTCAGTTCTATGTACAACCAAAATTAAGAAACAATTCTTTAGTCATGAGGTGCTTAAACCCATAAAGACCATGTGCGTTACATAGTTTTAAAAATATTTGACATGCTTAGTTTRTAATTTTGCATAAATTATAAAAGTTAAATGCACAGTTTGATGTTTGTTAAACCCATGACCTCTTGGGTCATGTAATATACYTTATAAGTGTGTATGCAGGTTAGTTATTTAGTGATGTCCCCACATCATCATCAACATCAGGTAAATGTGTGTATGCAAATTAGGTCACTAGCGATGTCCCCACAACATTATGAAAATCAGTTAATTTTCTGTGTATGCAAATTTTGTCCCCACAAATKACTGGTTCTTGTTAYGTCCTCATAAGTTGTTAAAAAACCAAGCCCAAAATTTTTTTACTGTGTAACTGAAATTTGAAGTGATATTTGTGTTTACATAATTTAATTGTACATGCCTGATTTTTTTCACATCCAGAGGACCACTGGAAAGTGGTGTCCCCGAAAGTGATGGGTGGGACTACTGTCCTCGTAATGCCCTAATTACAAGAATGTGTGTGTGTGTGTGTGTGTGTGTGTGTGTGTGTGTGCCTTGCAATGGATTGGCACCCTGTGTACCCCTGCCCGTGGCCTAAGTCTCATGGGATTGGCTCTAGGCCCCCTGTGACCCTGAATACAGGATAAGGCGTTTTAGACGATGAGTTAGTAGGTGAGATGATGTATGTATGTATCTATGTATAGCCAGATCCATACGAAACTTTTGGACACAGTTCAAGATTTCTTTTCAAGAGTTCCAATCATTGCGGCCAACAGCTGCTCGAATTTTGGAATCCATGATCAAACGCTAAGTTCCCTCCCTTTGGTGCTTTTTATTTCAGCTTCATTTACTGCTTATTTGTGAGACTTCCTGCTTTCGTATTTTGTCTTCAATAACTGAACACTTAGGTTCAACTGGGGTGAGGACAGGTGACCAACTCCAACCTTTAAGAACATTCTATTCCTTTAGCTCTTACGTTGCTTTTATACATCACGGTTTTGGTCATTATAAATGTGTACTATGATATGCTGTTTTATAGCAGTTGACCTGTGCAGTAAGTATATATACTCTATACCCAGTATTAATTATGTTACTTCCATCAGCAGTTACATTATCAGTAAACAGTGAATGAATCAGCGCCACCACTGGGTAAACCTTTTACATTTAAATTTCTGAAGGTGTCTCTTGACTGTAGACTTTGACAATGATGCACTGATGTCCTCCAGAGTGTAGCTGATTTGGCTAGATGTTGTGAATTACTTTTTCTTCACCATAAGAAAAAATAAATACTGCAATTATCCCCTTCAGTTATTCTCTGTAGTCTTCAAGGCCTTTTTAAGTGTTATTTTTTCCTTACCCAGCCTAACGATGGCCTTCTTTCCTAGCATCAGCACCTCTTTGGCCTGCATATTGAGAGCTCTTAAACAGCTGTAGAAAGTATTTAATGCAGAATTTCTGTCTTCTTAATTTCTGATGAAATAATGGCCACAAACAATTCTCTAATTCCTTTTGCAGCCATAAAAATAGAGGGACTTTGTAAGAATTGGCTGTAATTCCTAAACGGTTTAATGCAATATATTTGTCAGTCTCTTGACTTAAAGCTAAAAGTGAGACTCTCAGTGAGGTGAAGGTTTTTTTTTTTTTTCAGACTAAAAAGCTGTGAAGCCAAAGGAAAGCTACTTGTTATTGAGACTAATAAAAAAGACTTCAGTTTGCTAGACAGAATAAATATTGGTCTTTGGATCAATGAAGAAAAGGTCATGTGGTCTGCCCTGTAGCATTTCTGACTAACAGTTGTAATTTATAAGAAAAGCATACTACATTCTGAGACCAAAAGAACTTATAACCAAAAGGCTATTCTCAGCTTTGGAGCACCTACTGTATAGTTAACAATGGTTATAAGCTGTTGAGCATCTTCAGTTACAACTGCCCATTAACAGAACTATCTACTCAGCCATTCACATAGTAGCATCTCTATGCATTTGGGCATGCACTGTAGATGTCTACAGCTGGCTGTAGTGCCAGATGGGCTGGTCTAAGTATTTCTGAAATTGCTGATCTACTGGGATTTTCACTCAGAACCATCTCTAGGGTTTATAGAGGTTGGTCTGGGGGAAAGAACCCAGTAAGTGGCAGTTCTCTGGGGCAAGATGCCTTGACAAATATATTGCATTAAACCGTTTAGGAATTGCAGCCAATTCTTACAAAGTCCCTCTATTTTTATGGCTGCAAAAGGAATTAGAGAATTGTTTGTGGCCATTATTTCATCAGAAATTAAGAAGACAGAAATTCTGCATTAAATACTTTCTACAGCTGTTTAAGAGCTCTCGATATGCAGGCCAAAGAGGTGCTGATGCTAGGAAAGAAGGCCATCGTTAGGCTGGGTAAGGAAAAAATAACACTTAAAAAGGCCTTGAAGACCACAGAGAATAACTGAAGTGGATAATTGCAGTATTTATTTTTTTCTTTTTTGATGCCAGAAATCAATAGAGAACTAGTTCAAACCGATTGAAATGCAACCATTTCTTTGGCTACAGTAGGCAACAGTAACTCAAGTTCCCAAACTGCGGTATGCCGAAGAGCATCTGGATGTAAATGCACAACATGTTGAACTTTAAAGCAGATGTCCAATCAAACTCGGTGCCATTCCTTTCAGCTATGAAACTGGACAATAGATAACAGGTAAAACCATTGCCTGGTTTGATGAGTTTCAATTTCTGCTGCAACATTTGAATGGTGGGGCAGAATTTGGCATAAACATGAAAGCGTTTAACCATCCTGTCTTTTATTAGAAGTGTGTGGGTGGAGGGTGGGCACACTCTGTGCCCCTTAACACCCACTGGGTGTCGTTTAGATGCCACAAACTGACGATGATGATGTCCATCCCTTTATGACAAGAGAATAAAGTGCCATATCACAAAGCTAAAATCATCTCAGCCTGATTTCTTGAACATGATAATGAGTTCTCTGTACTCAATGGTCTCCACAGTCACCAGATCTCAATCCAAGAGAGCACCTTTTGGATGTGGTAGAACAGGAAAATTGCATTCTGGAAGTACAGTTGACAAATTTGCGGAGACTGTTTGATGCTGTCATGTTAATATGGACCAAAAAATCTCAAAGAGATTTTTCTTTTATGAATCTATGCCATGAAGAATTAAAGCACTTCTGAAGGCAAAAGGCGCAGTACTAGCAAGGTATAGTTAATGAAGTGTCCACTGATTGTAAAGCACATTGTCACTATTGAGTGTCTCTTGTTGCTTGAGTGTCTCTTTGATTGATTTGACTGATTGTATAAGAGGACATTAGCCCACATGAACGTTTATTTACATAAATTTCAATTCACACATGAATAAAAATGTACAGTGTCGTTCTAAAAACAATCTTATTATCCACAAGTGAAATTGGTCTTATTATCTTATTATTATTGTCTATATTATGTAAATGTCTTGTTGATTATCAATATAGTTAGTCAGTCATGAAAAAAGCTCTGAATGCAGAATTCACAGTGCCAGTTATGCATCAGCATGTGAGGATCAGTGTCATTGTCAGCATGTCAATTCAGCAACAGAGGCTGGAAAAACAAAGATGTTTTATTGTCAGATGGTGACCTCTATTGGTATTTCACAAACATAATCAACATCATGCATCCATTTTGTTTTCATGTTTATCAAACAGTGTTACATCCCAGGACCAGTAACTATTCCCAGAATTTGTGTTTAATTTAATGTTTATTTATTATGTTAATTGGTACTGTACAAACATTATCATAACTTTAAGCATATTTAATAGTTTTTACAATGTTAAGACACAATTATAGATTATTTGAGCGTCCCTGGAGACATACTTTTTATTGCAGAATGGCATCTTCAGCAAGCACTTACATTTACATTTGCAATTGAATTTTTATTTTATATCCTATATATTGCATATTGATTCTTCTTAAATAGAGTTTTAGATTCCAATAGCATGACTATATGAGATTTATAGACTCTACAAATTTAGGGCATCTTGTGAAATGCGGTAATTGTCCGTCATTTTTCGTCCTTTGTCCTGCCTTCTTTAATAGTGCTTGAAATATATTCTGTGATTCAAATAATATTGCTCTATCATCCGGTGACCATTCTCTGCTTTGAACTTTAACCTTTGCTTTGACCTCTGCTTTGAACTTTAACAAAGTTTGTGCTTAACCTTTCATATTTTGTTTGCTGACCGCCTGATCTTTGCCTGTGACGTGACACTGTTTTGTGATACGTGTATTTGATTTGTTTGTCGATTAGGTTCTTGTAATAAAACCTGCGGAGAATCAGAATTCACTAGTAGACTTTATCTAGATGCTTCACCGTAGTCTGAATCCATTAGTCAGGTTGACTAGGGTTGGAATTCTCCCCTGGTTTACTGTAATTAACATTTGTGTATTCAGAGTTAGTGGGAAATAGTCCCCCTTGTGGTTCGTAAACAAAAAGAGATGTATTACATACAGTACAGTACATCTTGACTTCAAAAAGGCCCAAGAAGCAAGATGTACCACACTTCTAAAAGGATTTTTTTAGGAATCAGACTGACATTGGCTAAAATGTTATCCACTTGTTATAATTAATTAAAAGACTTTGCTAAACAAATATTTAAATGCTTTAATTCTACAAGATGCATATATATTGACATCATGTCAGAGGCTAAAGGTTCCTCAGTTATTATGGCTGATTGGTATGCCTGGCCACTGTAGATCAGAGGTGACATAGTCTACAGTAGCCAGGCATATACAAATCAGCCATAATAACCGATTATCTCATTACCATGGCATCTGTCAAGGGGTGGGATATATACAGGAAGGTATTAATGAAGTGCTTGAAGTTGATTTCCAGAAGGATTTGAGTCACCCTGACAAAAGTACAATTTATAATATACTCCACCACAAGTAAAAGTTCCACTTCAAATTTTTACTCAAGTATTCAAGTACTGTATCAGTGTTTACAAATAAACTTCTATTTTTGCTAACTACTAATCAACTGAGACGAGATAAAATTGGCACTGGAGCTCCTCTGACCAATTATCCATGTTAGTTCTATGTAACCACAACCACGGACCATTTCGACAGTATGCGATAAAAATGCGATCTTTTTATATAACACTGTTCATATTCTGACTCCCAAAAGTAAAAATACAGTATTAGAAAACAAACTCTGGCTTGCTTTTAAAATTAAATTCCTGTTTTTTTTTTTAAACAAGAGCAAGAATTTATAATGATGTGTATTAAGCAGACCGTGTAGATATCACACCGATGACTCAATAATAGGCAATAGAGAATTTATTGATTCTGTTAATGGGTGCAGCTGGAAAAACTAAAAAAACTGGCAAAATTGGCAAATGGCAAAAGTCTTCAAAGATAAGGTGAACAACTATGTCAGACACATCAGAAAACTAGAAATTTCAATAAACAATCCAAGTTCCGATAACCAGTACGTATAGGGCAGTGGCAGAGTACTCACTCGACTGGACAGGGGTTTTACACTGGTGAAACAAAGCCCAGTACCAACAGTACCCTGTCTTCCTACAAAAATTTCAAAAAGAAAGCTTCTGTGTGTATCCGGAATTGGGCAGTTGAAGTTGGGGTTGCGTAGCGAGAGGGGAGCTGGTGAGGTGAAATTTCAATTATTGAAATGCCTGCTTCCAATCACTGCACTTTTTCAGACTGGCCCAGTACTGCCAGTGGCCATACTCTGTGCTAAAGGTGGTCTTTCCTTTGGCTTCTGGAGTAAGTGCCATCTGAAAATCATTATAGAAATGAATCATGCCATCTATACAAACCTACGATTATTTGGATAGACCTGGGTCTAGTGGACTCCACTATGACATCATCACAGAGCATGTTGGCCACTTCTGTTTCAATGGCATGATAGTGGGATCCTGGAGCGCAATACAGCTGCTGCCTAATGACTAGCCAAAAGGAGTTTTAATGTTATGCATACCCAATGGGTGAGGGTCAGCTCTGTGGAGAACACATCACTAAATCTGCAGATTATCTCACTCAGTTCCTAATATTGTTCTGCAGTGAGGTCCTCCTTACTCCGGTCCTTGGGGTCCAGCAGAAATAGTAGCATTATTCTTATAAATATAACAATATGTTATTGGAGTTAGTGTAGACTTCCTATTGGCATAAATCAGTTTGTACATCCTCCTTCTCTTAATAGGTGTTTCTGTTCACAAAACTGCTACTGAGTGATTTCAGCTGATCAGCTGTCAGAAACCACCTCAAACCACATACTCAAATACCCTGGCACCAACAACTGTACCATGGTCAAAGACATTAAGATCAATTCTTTTATCTGACATCTCTGATCTTTTATCCTAATTGAAGCTATTGACCTTGCCTACATTGTTTTATGCACTGTATTGCTGCCTCATGATAGATTGATTAGATGCATTATATAGCCAAAGTAAGTGGAGGCCTATCCATCACACCTTTATTTGGGCCTTTCCCGAACTGTTGCCACAAAGTTGGAAGAACATAATTCTATACAATTACCCCTCACTGGAAGAGATGAGTTGTGCAAAGTGGTCTCATTGTGAGGATGTCCCAGGGCATAAACTGAGATACATTAAGATTCTGCTTACCAAGTTTGCCAAGAGCTCAAAAGGCCTGTACAATGCTTTGACCTCAACTTTCTTGAACACCTTTAGGATGAACTGGAACACTGACTTCACCCAAGACCTCTTCATTCAACATCAATGTATGATGTCACTGATGACCTTATGGCCTAATGGGCAAATCTGCAATGGGACAGTCAGGTGTCCGCAAAGAACCCAAATAGTTTGAATGACTCAGCAGGTTGATTGCGCTTCCAAATGTATTGTTTAGTGAATGCACATTACGGTAGGCGGTTAGTGGTCTCAAATGTATTCTGGGTGACAAATCTGTCACAGACCAGACCTGGTTGTCACTGTTATCCTTCTATACCACATTTGATAAATACTGTTTAAAACTATTAACTATATAATAATGTTGGAAATTGATTGTGAATTTATAAGTGTGTATACTATGTAGACGTTCCACTAATAATCAGGATTTAGCAGAGTGTCATAGGTTAGATCTTCTCACAGCTGTAGGATTCCAGTGCATTATGTTTGAAACTGGTAGAAATGGACTTTATGAGAGGCACTCAATATGGACAAAAGTATTTGGCCAAACCTGCATTGTATCCAAATAAATATATATTTCGATATAGTCAGTCCCGCTTTTGTGGATACACAGATTCCGCTCTTCTTGGAAGGCTGTTCACAAGATGTTGGAGCGTTTCTGTGGGAATTTGTGAACATTCATTCTGTAGAGCGTTTATGAGTCAGGTGCCGATTTTGGACGAGAAGGCGTGCCTCACAATCTCTGTTCCAGGTGATCCCAAAGGTGCTCGGTGGTGTTGAGGTCAGGGCTCTGTGAGGGCCAGTCAAGTTCTCCCACACCGAACCCATCCTTACTTTGTGCACTGGAGCATTCCCCAAACACAAAGTTGGAATAATAGCATTGTCCAGGATGATAGAAAATACTTTTGTCCATATAGTGTATGAGCAAACCATGAACAAATCCCTTAACTGACATTAACTCGATTTGCTGAACTGATTCAAGAATTTCAAGGGTGAGTAAATGTACCCTGTTGCCCATAGAATGTGCACTTTGAAGAGTCTCGGGGTATTTTAAGCAGGGATAACACAGTAACAGTGCTTGGACAGCTGTGTGTGTGTGTGTGTGTGTGTGTGTGTGTGGAAGATGTGAAGTTCCGTGCCTCGATTTAGGGACTACGTTCGAATCTCGTTTGTAAATATTTTACAACGGCAATAAAATACCTCTTGAATCTTTCATATTGAACTATACTGTGCTTATAATGGTGTCGCACATCAAGTATAGTTGCACGTGCGGATTCCGCTTCATTTAGGAAACGCTCGTGTTTTGGTGAAACACAACTGGCCAATCACAGGTCGGCGTGACGTCAGCACGTCACGTCAGCTGTTCTGTGTTTACATCAGATCGTTTCCCCCCCCCCCTCTCTCTCTCTCTCTCTCTCTCTGTGCCAGTCAAGTTCAGCGCTGTTGTTTTGCTGTATTTGAACGTCGCCTTAAAATGTGGAGAAACCGCGTCTGCGCGATCGATGGGCGAACACACGCGTGAAACAGTCATCGAGTCCGCCATCGTTTCGCACGGTAAGGGCAAATGGAGGCTGGACTATCATCGACAGGGCTGGCAGTGCCCGTGTGTGTGTGTGTGTGTGTGAGTGTGTGTGTGTGTGTGATCAGCAGCGCCAGACTGTTTTGTTTTTCTTTTTTGTTTGTGTTAGACAGATTTGCACTCCTGTCATTTATAAAGAGAAACCATGTCTCCTTTTAACAAATATAAACAGAACATACAGTAGAGTGTATTTAGTGTGTAATAGAGTTTAGTTCTGCTGCTGCTGCTGCTGCTGTTGTTGTTGTTGGTACGCTGTCGCTGTGCCATTTTAATCTTTCAAGTTGGTGACTACTGCAGCTGCATTTGTTGACGGAGCACCATTTTTAAAGGTTTTCAAAGTTGCCGTGTTGAAACTGTTTATATATA
>QMIH01000820.1:212371-257827 GCA_003987875.1 Clarias batrachus | reverse complement strand
ATATATATTATTATTATTATTATTATTGTTTAATATTGTTCTCTTCCTTCGTTTGTTGCGTTAGTGTGTTCCTGCGAAAAGATAAACCCTGAAGCGTCACGTGGTTTACAATTTTTTTGTTTTAACAGATTTGAAGTGTGTCACTTCCATTATGAGCATTCTTCTTCTTACACACTACGAAACTACAGATTTTATTTCTGCTCAAACACAAACAATTCACAAAAACAGTTGTTCAACAACAAACTCAGTGCAGTTTATGCCAGCAATTCCTGTCATCCTCAGGTCAAAGGTCAGAGCTGGTCGACCTGATGGTTGTGAAGTGCTTCAGACTTTAAGTGCTTCAGACTGATTTCTCAAATTTATGTCAGTTGTTTTTTTTCTATCCCCTTGTCTGGTTTACACATAGTAAAACAAAACCCAGCCTCTGTATTGTTTGACATCTACAAATAGCTTGGCATACCAACTCCACATGAGAGATAGTGACAAAATCATATTGTGTGCTACGTGGCTACTTTTTAAAGAGCATTACAGTTAAAGACAGTGTACTGCCAGAAGTCATCAATGTTGAATTCAGTCTATTGTTGTAGCATATTTAAAATAATTAGAACAGATAACAACCAAATAAAAAAACATGTTAAGAAGTGAAAAAAGTGCTAAACCTTTCAGTTGCATTATAAAAGTGAATATTTTTAAGTTTTAATTCAATTCAATTTCTGATTGTCATAAGTAATAATTCATTTAAATTTCTCATTGTCACATCAATATAATTGTATGGCCATATACAGACTGATATAATATAATATAATATATATAATATAATATAACTTATGGCCATATATAATGTAAACCTACTTGTTGTTTACTGTCTTTGCCCATGTTTAATTTAATGTTACCATATTAAAATAGAACTGTATATTATATAAAAGACTGTATATTTAACACAAAGTTTATTTTACCATTCCCTGCGACTGGTCTAGGCCTTTCTCCATTCTAACCAGAGGCATACACTCCCTCCTTCACCATGGGTGGTGCTGTGAGTGCTGGAGAGGACAATGATGAACTGATTGACAATCTGAAGGAGGCACACTACATTCGTTCCGAGCTGGTGGAGAGGGCTTTCCGGGCCATCGATCGTGCCGATTACTACTTGGAGGAGTACAAGGACAGTGCCTACAAAGACCTGGCCTGGAGGCATGGCAACCTCCATCTGTCCGCACCCTGCATCTATTCAGAAGTGATGGAGGCACTAGAACTGCAGCCTGGCCTTTCCTTCCTCAATCTAGGCAGTGGAACAGGCTACCTCAGCACCATGGTGGGCCTTATCTTGGGTGAGTTGCCTAGGATGAAGATGGTGATGATGATTATTATTGTTGTTGTTATTGTTATTTCTATTACCAATTATGTTGTTGTTAGTCTTTTGGCTGCTACTGTTGAGGGGCTGCCACAGCAGATCATCTGATTCGCACCACAACTTGGCACAGGTTTTGCACTGGATGCCCTTTCTGATGCAGCCCTTCCATTTTATTCGGGCTGGGGACTTGCACTGCATCCAGTGACTGAAGTTTGAACATTGGGGGGAGATCAAACCCAGGTCTTCAGCATGGCAGTGGGGGAAACCTACCACTAAGCCACCAATGTCCTACTATTATGTTATTAATAATAATAATAATACCAAAAGCAACAACAACAATAATAAAAATAATACCAATAAAAATGTATCATAATGATCACCATTATCATTGTCATTAAGCATCAAAGACTTTATATAACAGTTGAGAATGTTTTCTCTAAATAAATTTGTCCTCTGCAGCAGAGGTGAGTTTTGGTCTTGCTTTCCTGGGATGGTCTTCATGAGAACCAGTTTCATCATGGTGCTTGATGGGTTTTGCAAATGCACTTAACGAAACTGTTCTTCCTATTTTAGAACAGCTGATCTTTGTGTTTTAAAATAACAACTGAATTTTGACTTATAACTGAATTATGACATAAAACATATTTACAGGTTCATTTGGTGTGAATCATGGTGTTGAGCTGCATGCAGATGTTGTTCAGTATGCCTACCAAAAGCTTGACTACTTCATCAAAACCAGTGACAGCTTTGACAGGTGAGCTATGAGCAAGAGTATATTTTAAACTTTTGATCTGGAAAATTTTTGGCACAGTGCTTGTATGTCTTTTTTTTATCATGCTTCATATGTGATATATGCCTTTGCCTTTGCCTTTGTTGTGAATTTGGTTTTACATAGAAATTAGATTTTGTTCTCATAATAAAATGAATTTATTTTTTGGAGTATTTAATTGCATTGCATGTGTCTTACTCTATGAGGCATTTTTCTAGTAAACTCACTACATTCCAGGTAGGATTAAGTTGCAAATTAATTCCAGGTAAATTCAAGATCAATTCCAGATTCTACAACAATGTTGCTTTGTTATGCCTTCATGTTCACTTTAATTGAGCAATTACTGGAATGGCGCTAAACAGGGCAACAGGAATTTCAAGAAGAGATGTATAAGTAATAGCATAATTTACCTTTTCAAAAAAAAAAGGTTTAAAGTATAATATTAAGTAATTTCCTTAGTCTAAGAGGAATATAAGACTTAATAAGTGGTGTGTGTGTGTGTGTGTGTGTGTGTGTAGGTTTGAGTTCTGTGAGCCATCATTTGTGGTGGGAAACTGCCTGGAGATTCCTCCAGAGAGTCGCCAGTATGACAGAGTATACTGTGGGGCTGGTGTCCAGAAAGAATATGAGAACTACATGAAGAACTTGCTGAAGGTTGGAGGAGTCTTAGTGCTGCCTCTGGAGGAGAAGGTTTGTGTGTGTGTGTGTGTATTCACGTGTGTGTATGGAGCTCACAAATGTTCTTCAAATTGATCATTCTGTCATATTTTTTTTTATTTCATTCAAGTTTTCAAAATATTATTCAAAAGTTATTTTTGCCCTTTTATGCCAGTTTTACCCATCATATTATGTTGACATTATTTAATAAACAGTAGAGTGAAAATTGAATAATTGAATATGATGAATTCATTATCACTTAAGGAGCTTAAGCAGTTTAAATCAGCTTAATTTTTCATCTTATAAGTAATCACTTCTATCTTTATGAATATTTCTTCCAAGAGTGTAATTCCATCTTCAAGGCATTAATGGACATTCAGTGATTTTATTAAGGATGAAAACAGCAGAAATCATTTTCAGATTTACAGATTACAGATTTCAAAGAATCAAAAGTGTAGAATCAAATTCTAGTAGGCTTTGAGTTTAGTAGACATCATAAAATAGCTGTTACCCATGCCAGTTTTACAGCAGAAGAAAATATCTGCTGATGTCAATTTGCATCATTTAGTTCATATTCTTCACTTGAAGTATAGCACTATACAAGGCTAATGTGGAGAGATTAATACAAAACAATTAGTGTGGCCAATTCACTATTTCCTCTGAAGCAAATTATCTTGAATGATGGATGAAATCTATCAGGGTGTCATCTGAGCACATGCCTTAGTAGAAGAGATTAGGCATGAAGAAGATCTTGCCTTTTTTTTTACAAAGCAGTTAATCAGTATTATAATTTTGTTTATATTTTAACAGGGAGTTAAAAATCCTGCAGAATCTTTATTATTAAATATTTGAATATTCAGATTTGAATTATAAATCAAATAAATAAATAAAAAATTCAGCACATTTTAAATGCAAATAAAAACCCATATTTTTCCCAGTAGTGTGAAAAAGGAACCCATTGTTGGTTGACTGGTAACATTTGTCTAGGGCCAGTAGTACAGGCATAAAAAAGGAATTGCAACCATGCAACCATCTCGCACTGAATTTTGCACATAGCCTGCTCACCTTTTTCAAGTTATGGGGATTTGTTTGGTACCCATGCTGAACCACTTTGCTTCCTTGACTCCTAGCTCAGAAACTGAGCTTTCCAAGAGCTTTGCCAAGACAGTTACTTAAAGCCCAAAGTTGTGAAAATCATGTCAACAACCAGTTTTTCCATTTCCATTTGTTCAAAATTTACAATGGCATCAGATTTATATTTTACAAAAATAATAAAAATAATTTAGCACAGAACTGTGGTTACATGGTTATGAGTGAACCGGCAGTATGAGCTCTGCAGTTATTTCACTTAGTGATGGCTTACTGGTCTTTTGCAGTTGACCAAGATCACACGCACAGGACAGAACTCCTGGGAGACAAAGAAAATCATAGCTGTGACATTCGCTCCTCTGGTTCAGCCCAAACAAAGCCTTAATGGGAGAAGCAAAAGTGTGCCACTACGTGAGTAGACTGTTACTACTATGTTACTAAATATAATGATTTAAGGGGGTAATATTAAATGATTAAACATTTTCAACATCTTTTTTAATGTAGCACATGCATGTTTAATCAATCAACCATCAATAATTGAAGACATTTTTATAATTACTAGATTTTTATAATGGTTAAACAGTTTGTGTGAATGAGCTGTCTGTTCCATACACTGTGATTCAACATGCCCACCAATCGCTTGCCGATTGGCAGAGGCACAATGACATGTATGCATAGTATTGGAAAGCAATCCCAGAGAAAAGAAGTATAAAATCCACTAGTCAAACACCCTTAGTAAACACATATCACGTACATCTGCTACTACATAGAAGAGCATAAGCCAACCGCATGTTAAATAGAAATCCAGGGAAACTAAAAGGATTTTTTTTTTTTTTACAGATAGTCGGTGAACTCAAGGCAAATATTAGAAAATACTAACACAAGGCTGCTGGTTTAGGTTCCTGAGGTTTTAACACCAAATGTTCTAAAGCTTTCATGATTGTTGGCCTGGTCAAGTCATGGATATACTGTACAGTGCCTTAAATATGCTTCTATTATATCCTTGCCTCATTACAGTATTTTGTAGTCTCACAACCTGGAACTGAAATGGAATTAATTAACTATTATGAAATCACACATAACCAGATATTGATTTAATAAATACACTCACCTAAAGGATTGTTAGGAACACTATACTAATACGTTGTTTGACCCCCTTTCGCCTTCAGAACTGCTTTAATTCTATGTGGCATTGATTCTACAAGGTGCTGAAAGCATTCTTTGAAAACGTTGGCCCATATTGATAGGATAGCATCTCGCAGTTGATGGGGATTTGTGGGATGCACATCCAGGGCACGAAGCTCCCGTTCCACCACATCCCAAAGATGCTCTATTGGGTTGAGATCTGGTGACTGTGGGGGCCATTTTAGTACAGTGAACTCATTGTCATGTTCAAGAAACCAATTTGAAATGATTCGAGCTTTGTGACATGGTGCATTATCCTGCTGGAAGTAGCCATCAGAGGATGGGCACATGGTGATCATAAAGGGATGGACATGGTCAGAAACAATGCCCAGGTAGGCCGTGACATTTAAACGATGCCCAATTGGCACTAAGAGGCCTAAAGTGTGCCAAGAAAAGATCCCCCACACCATTACATCACCACCACCAGCAGCCTGCACAGTGGAAACAAGGCATGATGGATCCATGTTCTCATTCTGTTTACGCCAAATTCTGACTCTACCATTTGAATGTCTCAGCAGAAATCGAGACTCATCAGACCAGGCAACATTTTTCCAGTCTTCAACTGGCTCTTGCAAATTGTAGCCTCTTTTTCCTATTTGTAGTGGAGATGAGTGGTACCCGGTGGGGTCTTCTGCTGTTGTAGCTCATCCGCCTCAAGGTTGTGCGTGTTGTGGCTTCACAAATGCTTTGCTGCATACCTCGGTTGTAATGAGTGGTTATTTCAGTCAAAGTTGCTCTTCTATCAGCTTGAATCAGTCGGCCCATTCTCCTCTGACCTCTAGCATCAACAAGGCTTTTTCGCCCACAGGACTGCCACATACTGGATGTTTTTCCCTTTTCGCACCATTCTTTGTAAACCCTAGAAATGGTTGTGCGTGAAAATTCCAGTAACTAAGCAGATTGTGAAATACTCAGACCGGCCCGTCTGGCACCAACAACCATGCCACGCTCAAAATAGCTTAAATCACCTTTCTTTTCCATTCTGAGTTCAGGAGCTTGTCTTGACCAGGACCACACCCTTAAGCAACTGCCATGTGATTGGTTGATTAGATAATTACATTAATGAGAAATTGAACAGGTGTTCCTAATAATCCTTTAGGTAAGTGTAAATTAGAAAAGGAAAAAAATAATAAATTTGCAATACTATTTAAATATTTTTTAAAAATTGCTTTTTCACTCCCCTTTGGTTGAAAGTTTATTGTTTATATCTGGTGTAACCAGTTGCCATCAAAAGTCATAAAGTTAGTTTTTTAATAAAGTCCACATGTGCCAATGTTTTTCTGCTGAGAACCTGAGCAAACATGGGAATTGTTTTTTCTAGCTTGATTCAATCATTTTTTAGCCTTTCCACAAAGAGGTATTATTCATTAATCTGAGAACACCATTCTCAAACTGTAGCATGGTGGTGGAAGAATCACACTGGATCTCCTTAACTGAGGTTTCTTCTCTGACTAATGCCCTTTGTACTTGTTTACCAATGTCGCTGGGTGAAGTCATATTTGTGATACTTTAGTGATGCCTGATTATATTGATATTCTTTGACGTTAGCACCATTCAAATATTTTTGAATCTCATCATCATACTGGGCATCATATTTACACCTCTATTCACAAGGAAGTCCCAGTTTCATTTGAACACCACTCATATTTGCAAATAATTTTGCAAACAACATTAAACTTCCCATCTCACTAAAAACAGATGTTCTGTGTATATTGTGATTTCAAATCCATGTTTCTGTTCCAAATTGTAATCCTACAAAATGTTTAAAGGGGATGTTTTTGCAAGATACCGTGTAAAAACCATACTTGTTGAAAAAACTGTCAATTATAATCACTATTCATCTGTCTTTATTATTCATGGCAATGTTAAGAAAAAAAATTCTGCAGCAGGTGAAAACTAGAACCTGGATGTATGAGCATATTGGCTAAGAAGTTACATTTCTCCGAAGGTCATCTGTGTTTTTTATTTAACCTAGCATATATGCACAAACCCAGGATAGAAGGATACTGTATATAGACATGTATACCTGGATCATATATAGATAATATTCATGCAGTCTTTTGTTTTGTAGCTATCTTTGAGGTCCGGACACTGCAGGATTTGGCACGTATCTCAATCCGCCATACGCTGCGCCAGCCCATGGAGCTTACAGAGGGACGTTCCAAAAGGCGAGTATCATTTCCTAGAGCTCGTGCCATGCAGCGCTATGGTCCTCGCTTTGAACGCCGTCGTTTCTGTCGCCGCTTCTACCGCCAGTGCATCAGCTCCACAATTCTTCATGAGTCCATGATGCCCATGGCAACAGATGACTGCACTTATCCAGGAGGAGTGGAAGAAGAGGAAGAGGAGGATGTTGAGGAAGAGAGGAACTGCCACAGAACACGGAGAGACCTGCAGGAAGAGGATGAGGAGGAGGAGAGCACCACTGTTGAAGAAGAGGAAAAGGTCAAGCGAGTTGAGGCACCCATCAATGTTCTGAGGCAAAGGATCTTGGGACTGCCATTGCCTGAGCCACTCAAGATGTATCTCTTATATTATCGTGAGAAATGAGTTAAAGAAAGGCAGTGCCAGTGGTCTTAAGTCAATTTTAAAGGTTCAATTTAAGAACCCACCCATAATTTAATCCCATTAAGACATTAAATAGCTGCATTATAAATGCACCAAGACTCATATGGGTTTCCTGCACTTCCTTCTTACCACTTGTTTGTGCAATTTCTTTGAGTCACATCTGTGATTTCGGTCTGATTTTAGAAACTGCAACACCTATACAAAAAAGACTTTGGTGGACTATTTTAGCAAGATTAATGTGATGCCTTGATTTAACTGACAGTAGCATCATTTTTGGATGTTTACCAAGATTGGGGTGGTGGACTAAACCATTGTATATTTTTCTAGGTTTATGAACGCTGTTGTCTATTGTTGAACTGCTTTCCTTGTTACAGTCTCTCTTATCATAACTTACTAGATTCCATTTGCATGTGTAGTGCTACTGTGCACCTGCATTTTAGTGTGATGTGTTTCAACACTGTATGCTGTGCAAATCAATTTATGTTTTGGGTTAAAGGTGCAATTAATATGTGATTAGGTGATTGTGTACTCAGCGTAAAGAATAACTGGTAAGAATTGTACATCATGTGTAAGATAAATGATTTATTGTGCCCCTAGATTCCAGCATGCACCACTCTGCCACATGCACACATAAAATGCTTATGAGCATGAAATGGAAACAATACTCTCTAGAGCAGTGGTTCTCAAAGTGCTATCTGGAAAATTATAGTCATGCAGCATAGCTGGAGGTCTGCAACTTTATAATTTTTTTTACAGCCCAGAGTTATCAATCATCATATATTGAACTTGTTAGTTGAATTTTAAATGGTTTAACCAAATCTCCAGTAGTTTCAAAATGAGTAGGACTATAACTAATGTTCCAACCAGTGTATTATGTATATGGATAAATCATTAAGAAAAAGAGCTATGACTGCTATGTATTATTGAACAAGTTTAAAAAGTGAGAACCCCTGGCCTAGGAAAGACAACCATATCATTTTTGGTCCCAAACTAGTTTATGTGTATTTCAGCTCATCTTAGTTATATTATAAATGTAACACAAACCGTTCAGAAATTGTGTCCCTACTCAGGAATGTTTAACTTGGAGGTAATTGAATTGACCAAAAATTATATCAAAATGATTATTTTTTGACCAAAAAAAAAGACAAGATTGTTAGATTTTATACTATGCTTACTGTGAAAGAGGCTCAGCTATGAGAAGTACATCTTCTGGGTTACCGTGCTTGCTTCTACTACAATGCATTTTCACAATTTTAAGTACTTTTTTATTTGATTATGGACACTGACATGGATGCTTAATGGCTCCTTAATTAAATAAAATCCAATATTAAAAGCTACCTACATGCCTGAAAACAGCATATAACTTGAAATGAGTGTAAATGTGGTAATGTATAGGCTTTCAATAAATTTCAGTTTGTGCAGGCATTTTTACGCATCTTGAAGCAATTACTAACACGTTTGTTAATGTATGCTTTTTCATATGCTGATGCAAATGCTTTATTAGTCAGAAGCAGAAAGATATGCGGACCCCATGATATAAGCATAATTTATGCTTTCCCATCAACACTTCATTATATGAAGATTTTGTCACTGTCTAGTGTTATTTTAAGATAAGATATGATCCAACTATTTGCATGTTAAATATACTTCAGTGCAGTAATGTGGTTTAGCTTCATGTTCTTTTTTTCCCTCTAGAAGACCATCTTCATTGCTTTGGAGAGCTACAGTAATTCAAGTGCAACTGCACAGTTGGTAAATGTGTCCTATAGCTTGCACACTGAAGCAAATAAGCTCTATTGTTCTATGTTGTACTAAGGACGTTCAGTCTTTACAGATATCATACTTTGTGTGTTTTTGTGATTATAACATTTTAATTTTTATTATTTTCCTGATGTCAGGAATATACTTATTTATTATTTTTAATTCATTCATTTTAAGTAAATCCTCCTGTCATGTTCAGCAGGGTGGTGAATCTGGAGACTCTCTTTGGAACACTGGGCAAAAGAGAGGAATACCCGTCCACACATGCCAGTCCATCACAGAGCACCATATACACGCGTCTTCACACACATATTTATATTCTACACATATTCACATATATGCACTTATTATCAAGTTTATTGGTGGTTGGAGGAAATATCATACAATATATAAAATCAAGCTGATAGCAGTTAATAAGTAATAATCAATGATTAATTTATTAATTATTCAGTTTAAAGTTTGTTTTAATGAAAATTTGCTTAAATGTTTTGGCTAAAATTTAAAGAAAATTATATTAAAACAAAATAGTTGTAAAAAAGAAACATTAGTTTGAATATCAGCCACCCCATAAATTTACATAAAGACAAGTAATCATGCAAGTCATGATGGCACTGATCATGCCATAATATTTAAAGCATTGACAAGTGAAAACCATTACAATGGCACCTGTCAAGGCAGCAGTATTAGATAGTTCTCAAAGTTTATTTGTTGTAAGTAAAAATGGCTATTGTAAGGAAATTAGTCAGAGCATCTCCAAAATGATCATTTTTAAAGTGGTGAGACCATTATGCAGTGGTAACAAAGGTGGTCCAAAAAGGACAACTTGGGAACTACCAGCAGGATCCTGGCAGCCCAAAAATCACTTGTGATGCATGTGGTCCAATCCCAAAGAGTTACTGTAGGACAAATTGCTCAAAAGTAAATTTTGGCTATAATAGAGAAGACGTCAGAACACACTGTGCTTGCTGCATATGGGGCAACATTGTCACAGACTAGTCAGACTACTCATGCTGTTCGCTGTCCACTACTGACAGCACTTTGCACTTAATCATCAGAACTGGACCATGGAACAATGGACAATGGACAATGAAGAAGGGGGCCCAGTTAAGATGATTTACATTTTCTCTTAAATCATATGGACAGCCAGGTGCATGTCTGGTGGCAGCAGGATATGCACTAAGGAAAGAAGGTAAGCCATTGGAGTCAGTGTAATGCTTTGTGTTCTGCTGGGAAAACGTAGGTCCTGGCATTCATATGGATGTTACTTTGAAATATACTACATTGTTGCATTCCATGTACAGTGGCAAGTGGTATTCCCTTTCATCAGTATAATGCACCCTGCCATAATGCAAAAATTATGGTTTGAGCTATATAAAAAAGTTTTTGATTATGCTTCCAAGTCCTCAGATCTCAAGCTGACTTAGGAGCAGCGTGATGTGTTGGATAAACAAGTCTGATCCATAGAGGTCCCATCTCACAACTCAAAGCATATGCTACTGATGGTGGAGCTGTTTTGGCTGTACAAGGGAGACCTACACCATATTAGCCAGGTATTATTATTGTTAGGGCTAGTCAGTGTAATTAGCTCTTTGTGAACTATTTTGTAGGATGGTAGGAGTAATCTTACTTTAGGCATATTTTTAGCATTGTTAAATATGCAAGCTGTATATTTTACCATTCATTAGTGTTATACAATTTTGACAGCATATCTAAAATGTCACTTTTGCTATTATGTTCCTTTTAATAAGTTTACCTAAGTCTCCAAAATGTGTGCGCTTTAATCGTCTGGACCTTTAAATAAAATGTCAGACATTTCCCACCAATTTTCAGCCTCTTCCTACTTGCATGTCTGACTAATAAAATAAGTTTTCTCAGTAGCCATTTATCTATTGCATGTGTATGTAAGAGGCCTTATTCTCACTTAAAGGTGACCTTTTATAAACGTTTCACTTTTCAGTCATTTTTAAACATTTAGTTGGGTTTGGATGAAATGGATGAAAAAACATTCCCTGCTATTTGTCCTTTTTCCATATTTGCATCGGCTGTGACAAGACAATTAGATTTTTTCCCCTTGATGTGAGATCATAAAAACTCCAACTTGTTGCTCAGCTCTGCTTTTCTCTGGCGGGGCATGACTCAGCAGTAGATTATTTACATAAACACTGAAACAGGGCATTTACAAAAAAGAGTGTAACACTTTGTATTGTGCTGAACTTCAAAAGTTGAGGATATCATCCCAAATGAACACCTTTACACTCCCAAAAAAGTATGCTACCTGTTACCTTTACCTGTAGACTGTATATTGGTACCTGTACCCTAGATTCATTTAGCTCATTAGGAAATGTACTGTATATCAATTGTGTTTTTTTTACAATGTATATACTGCTATTAAAAACAAATATATTGTTCCCCCACAAATAAAGCTTAGGGTAGTTACCAATATCCTTGATAGAAAACTCAATATGAAATTGGCTTAATTGAATTGTAAGAACAATAAATAAATAAAACTAATTGCATGGGACGAGTGGAAAAATGAACTTTTTTTTTTTTTAATCTCAAATGGTTAAAAAAAAATCTCAAAGTGGCCAGTGAATGTACAGCACAGGCTCCTATCCATAGTGTATTGTTGCAGGTTTTTACAGGGATGGTTCAGAGAGTTTTTTACAAATGTTAAGAAATTTAGAGCCACCCTCACAATTCCCAGAATATTCTGGAAAACAGTTATTATCTGGGCTGCTTTCAAAATACTGGATGCAATTAGGGGTAGCTCTGTAGAAGTAGGGGTAGCCTGTGGCCCATCACACCTGAAAGTCTAAAAGCTCATAACATCATACTTATTAAATGGTATGTGGCAGCACATCCTTATGAGTGCAGATTTTTTTTATGTACTGCCACAGATTGAGACCCTTTTAATGATTGATGAATGATGAAATGAATTTACTCATTTAAGAAACTCTTAGAAAATGTGTACATCTCTACCATTTTTATGCACAACAGGAGTAATACAGAATTATAAGAAAATACATTTTCATAAGAATTATAAGAATATTGTTTAGCTCTTAAAACTTTCTCCAAGCAGTTTTACATACCCTAACATCAGACATCAATTGTCACTATTGAATACCGAGTAATTTTGGGGGGAAGGCATGGTGTCATATTAGTTAGCACTATGGCCTTGCATCTCCAGGGTGAAGGGTCTGATTTATCCTTTTCTCCCCATGATTAGTGGGTTTCTGTTTCCAGACCGTGCAGAATAGGCTAACTGGCATATCCAAACTGCCCATAGTGTGCGAGTGTGTGCCTTGCAATGGACTGGCACCCCGTACAGGGAGTGTCCCCTGAGTCCACTAGAACAGCCTCTACGCCTTGTGCAACCGAGTAAAAGATAAGTGCCATAGAAAATTAATGAATGAATTTTATGGGGTTTGTACAACTCCACCAAATATGTTCCAGCCAAGTAGAGAATAATGCAGTAAACATAAATCCTCAATATATCAACCTTAAGGAGATTATTTAATCATTAATAAATAAAACAATCTTAGACACAAAGGGGTTTTTTTAATTCATGATTGAAATTAATGCAGTTGTGGTCTAAAATGAAATACAAAAAAAGCTGGGTTCAGGTTCAGGTTTTGATTTATACAACCAGATGAATTAAACAAGCATTACATATGAAGTGCATTTTCATTAGTGTTCTCCCTTTTTAACTTTCATTTCCTACATCTTAACCAAATGGCATTTCCTGTTGATTATTTCTAAACCAATGTAACAATACACAACACAACATTGAGAGAAAGCAACAAGATGCAACAAGATGCATACAATAGAATAGAAATATGAAGAGATCACAGGAACAAGACAACATGAAATAGTCTCTAAAAATCATTAATGCAAAAATGTGTACACAACATTAAATAATACAAAAGAAAAAAAAACTACATTCTATGGCAAAGAAACACAAAAGGTATCTATAGTTGTAAATAAAAGACAGGTTCAGTACGATAAGTTAGCATTTTAAATGTCGCTATATGACTATTAATATTTTATATATGTATACACACACAGTATACATGGGTTTAATTAAACCCTACAGTAGCAGCAAGCAATGGTGTCACCCTTACTGGTAAGGCAGAAGGTGGGATAAGGAGTGTATTGCAATTTATCAGTTAGATTTTTTTTTCATCAATAGGGGATCTTATAGGGAATAATGAAGGAACAAAACCTCACCATCTACAGATGCTCTGAAAGGAAAAGCACAGTGATGTTGCAAAGCAACTGTGATGGTTCATTGCACTGGCGCTTAAATTTCTATTTTAATTTAAAGCAATCTGTTCGTTTCAAGGGACATTCTGAGTCAGATGCTTGATTTTCTGTGTTAAAAGAGAAGGTGAGGCGGCACGGTGACATAGTGGTTAGCACTATGGCCTTGCATCTCTTAAGGTTCACCTGCCTTGTGTCTGTGTGCGTGCAGTTTGCATGTTCACCAGCTTGGTGCTTTTCATCCTGGGTTCTCCGGTTTCTTCCCACAAACCAAAGACATGCAGTTTAATTGGCAGTTCCATTCCCAAATTGCCTGTTGATTGTGTGCGTGTTCTCCAGTGAATTAGCACCTTGTTCAGGGTGTACCCTACCTTGTGCCTACATTTCCTAGGATAGGCTTAATGCCTCCCCCCCCTTGACATGAATGAATGAATGAAGGGAAGGTAAGGCACCTTAGGACCCTGATTATTAAGTGTGTCTTGACCTGTTTTAGTTCCCCACTCCAATCCTTCCAACTTGGGTGACCCAAAAAGAACAGCATTACAGGTCTAATTAACATCAGTTCAATCCAGACCCACTCCTTTTTCCCTCCTTTTCTCACACCCATTGGCTCCTAGTGGTAAAAGGAATGGGAGGTAGGATGTAGGTGGTGTTGGAAACTGGACCTGTGGTGTAATGTGCTCTCTCACTCACTAGATAACACTACAGCGCGTATTTGGAGGCAAACAGATGGAAGGGTTGCTGCCACCCAGTGAAATCCTCAAGTGAGCCTTTCAATTTGTTAAACCTAAAAAAAAAATGTAATAAAACATATCTACCTACAGTAGATACAACCCAACATCTGTACATACAATAGAGTTGTTAACTGTGGTCTAAATATCTGTGTCCCCGCACTATAAGACCAGGAAGAGGATGTAGAATTTTAATCTCAGGTATCAGCAAGACCAGACACTAAAAAAAAAAAAAAAAGACAGAAACCAACATCTGAACACCAATGTCATGAAATCTGTTCACTCATTCTTTTCAGCAAAGCTCTTTTTTAATCAATCAATTTGCGATTGCACATTTAACCGTTGTAAGCGTTGTCAGCAGCAGAACCCCAGCATTTAAAGTAGTCCTAATTATGCTCAGTAAAAGTTAAGAAAAAACACAGACATGGTTTTTGTTTATCATTTGAATAAGAAGATGCATCATCTTGGTCTGCCTCCTTATTAATGCACACATTTTAAGTATACATTTTATAACCTGGAGATTAGCAACAACCTTCAGCCCGTAATCCAAGACCATGGCAAAAAACACACAGTCTGTCTATAGTAAGGATTCAAAAGTGTTATTTAGGCACAAGGCCACGAGACTGGGGGTAGAGGGGAGATCCTGAGCTGGACGGGCTGTGGGCTGACGTTGGGGTGCTCACCTTCTTGCCGGTCTTGGGACGACTGGGGAAGAATAAATCAGAAACAAATTTAAAAAAAGGAAAAGGTTTAAAATACATTATAATATATATATATATATATAATACAAAATGTAAAACACATACCTGCATGCAAATATAGGTAAATACATTCATGCATACATGTACCATTTACCATATCATCCACTTTAATAAGAACATATGTATACCTGCTCATTTACACAATCAGCTAATCATGTAGCAGCAACATATATGCATTATATAATGCGTAAAATTTTGAGATTACATTTGATGAATTTTTACATACAACTTTAGAGTTAAGGTAATGGGCAAGTCAGGGTAAAAAGGGAAGCAAATAAAGTAATGCACAGATCATGCATAGTGAGCACTGTACCATCAGTTTATTAACCAGGTTATCCACCAATGAACTGTGGTCTGAACTTGGTAAGAGCACAAAAACCATTCTGCCGAGCTAACCTTTCCTTTGTTTTTGACCATTTCTTTTTCTACACTCAAATGTCCCCCCCCTTGGGTTCCACACTGTTTATGTGGCAAAATGTGACAGCCTTGGTTCCGTCACTGACATTATCCTTTAAATGCGTCCTTTAAAGAGTGCAGCCCCCAAATTAAAGGGGGGGGGGGGTTGCTTCTCATCCAAGGGAGTGGGCTCACTCACAATTTTGCCTAAAAACACAGCCATGAATAAAGAATGGTACCAAAACACYCTCCAACAGCAACTTTTTCCAACAATCCAACAACAGTTTGGTGAAGAACAATGCATTTTCCAGCACGATGGAGCACCGTGCMATAAGGCAAAAGTRATAACCAAGTGGCTCGGGGACCAAAACGTTGAAATTTTGGGTCCATGGCCTGGAAACTCCCCAGATCTTAATCCCATTGAGAACAAAAACCCACTAATTCTGACTAATTCTGACAAACTCAAGAAGTGATTMTGAAAGAATGGGTTGCTATCAGTCAGGATTTGGCCCAGAAGTTGATTGAGAGCAGACCAGTCGAATTGCAGAGGTCCTGAAAAAGAAGGGCCAACGCTGCAAATACTGACTCTTTGCATAAATGTCATGTAATTGTCAATCAAGGCCTTTGAAATGTATGAAGTGCTTGTAATTATATTTCAGTACATCACAGAAACAACTGAAACAAAGATCTAAAAGCAGTTTAGCAGCAAATTTTGTGAAAACTAATATTTGTGTCGTTCTCAAAACTTTTGGCCACGACTGCACACAAGTACGCATGACCAAATAGAGGATACAATTAGTGATTTGTGTAAACACTTTTGTATGATCATCCATCTTATTTTGCTTGTTCTGTGACGAATGTTGCAATTGTTGGCTCCAACTGACCAGCACATCATACATGACTCTGAATGCCAGGATACCCGTACCATCAATTACAGTGCATAGTGGAATTTTTAAAAGCACTCTGGATATTGTACACAATTTATGTTGCATGTGATGGACATCATAATAACACTTGTGAAAAATATACAAAAATGCCTACTGACACCCTCTGGCGGCAATCAGTAAACATTCCACCTGTAGCTTGAACGAACAGGGGAATTTCAGACAAATGGAGAAAAAACGTCAAACTGACAGCGAATAGGAGGGCTTTTTACCTTGTTTTTGGTTTTTTGTTAAATCCACCTAGGCCCAAAGCTGAAGCATCCACTTGGATGTCATCCTCCTCCCTGAGTGCGTCTTCTAAAGCAGCAGCCACCTTTGGCGCAATCATGGGCTCCTCGTACTCTTTAGTGGTACGTGTGGGCAAATCAAGTTCCAGCATCAGAATATTCTCAGCCTGAAAGATAGGATGGGGCAGTAAGTAAAAAAGACAGGACAGAGCCGTTTCTTACTTATTTCTGATTTTTAAAAAATGCATCAAAACTTTTTGTTCTTTTTGTTAAACAGCTTTCAAGGAAGCTATGAAGTAAAACTTTTTTCAGACCTAACACTGATCTTAACCCTGATCTTTAGATAATCTTTGCCACCTAAACAGTTCACCTGCAGGTTACAATGATAATTCCATATAAATCCTACAAACATTTAAGCTCTTGTTCTTGGGATATCATGCCAACAATAATATCGTAATGAAAGATGTACAGCCCAAAAACATACTGACTCCACCGAATCTGCTACAATATGATACAGTTTAGTAGTCGCCAATTAATGTATGAACAACTTTGTACAAACCTAGCAGTGAGGCTTAACATTAATATCTGAGGGATGATGGTATAGAGTAGACAATCTTATGTCCCATCCTTGTGTATAAACACAATTATTTAATATTTCTCCCCCCAAACAACATTTGTTATTTTTCTTTAGAAATCAATTAGTAAGCCATCCTAAGTTGTAACGATTACTTTTGAATCAATTAGAATTAAATTTTTATTACTGCCACGATTCATTTAAATGGATTAATTCAAAATATGTTTTCGGTTAAATACATCCTTAATGCGGGCACTGTGTCTGTGTGTGTCTGCGATGTATCCTGATCTAGACACACCCTATATCTTGGATCAGGGCGCATCATCATGGCCATGCGTGCATGCTGAGTCAGCGGCCTGCTGTAGCCCACTGCAGACACTGGCCGTTTCATCATCTGCTGATCACTGAGCAATGGCGAGACAGAGGGAGGGGCAAAAGACAATAATCATGACAATAATACTGTTAATTACTATTAGTAATATTAGTTATTTTAAGATACATTAATGCTATAACTACTGTTAATGTTACTAATGATATATACACTATTCTCAAACTGTCTTCATGTGTACATATACAAAAGAAATCATTAAACCATTTAATTACATTAAATTAAAATAGAGAAAGAGTACAAATAACTCCCTTGAAGAAAACCAAAGTGAACTGTAGAAATCTAAAGACTGGTCCTAATACAACTGAGCTAGCATGCACATACACACGTTTACATACTCTTGAACACGAGCAATGGGTTTCATTTTCCAAGTGTCATCCTCCTCGTCAAAGGTGGCCCTCAAAATGATCTTATTCTTTTCCTCCAGGGGAATGAAGTTCTCAATGATCAAATGCCTGGTAAGAACAAGCCAGAGGTCAAATGCAACATGAGCCTTTTGCAACTGAAACAAGCAGAGCTATTAATGAACTGAAATATTCACCCTGACTTAAACTGGGTAAAATAGGGCAAAAGAAAAAATTGAGTTTCTATGTGTGTGCACATGTATCCCAGTCCAAATCCCTCAATTTTACAACAAAAATGTTCAATTTTAACAGTATAAGTAATAATTAAAAAAAAGTTGTCCAAAATGGGTGAAAAAGTGATTTTTTTTTTTTTTTACACATTTATATTTTTAGCAGATAAAAAGAAACCTTTGCTAAATACAATTTCATGCCCTTTTATGTAATTCAAATCAATACGTTGTGGATTTTTTTTCCTTTTGTGAATTCAACTGTCATTTAGATGAACCTTGGACTATTTAGATTTTACATAAACCTGAAAAAGTGTATTATTCTAAAATGCAAAATTGTTAGAACATTGCAATATGAATTTGACATGGTTACACACACTACAGAGTTTTTGCCTTTCAGGCTTTTACTAAACAATTTATGCAACATTTTTTACAGGGCATATTTCATTAGAAGCTTACATCAATTTTTGTATCAATACTCAAAGAAATATGAATAATTTATATTTTAAATTACTATTGTTTGAAGCGAGACCATATAATACTGAAAGATTGTTTGGGGGAATATATAAAATCCTCTCTCTAAAAAAGCTTAATTTAGCAACTTGAAATTTTTAGGTAATCTCATGTTGTATAAATTTCAGAAGAAGCTTCTTTGGCACACACATTTTCTACATTATACGTATAACATTAAAAACAAATGAAATTGGCACCAATATTCTGTTTTGGACGAGAATATTCCTCCCTGCACTTTTACTAAAAACAGACAGACAGACAGACAGACAGACAGATAGACAGATAGACAGATAAATAAATGTGAAAGAACAAAATCTTCATACTTTAGTTTAAGTTCTCTGGTCAGTTCATTCTGTGTCTGCTCCAGCTCTTGTCTCTCTTTAATATGTTCCTCCTGGGCATCATGGATCTCTACCTTCACTGCTTGGAGCTTGGCAAAGAGCTGAGAAAGACAAAGCACAGAGATCAGCACAAGAGATCAGAACTATTTGCATGCTTACACGAAAATAATTATCTCCCAGGTGTAGTCACAGATGAACGTGAAAGAGGACGCTTGAGATTTTCTAGGGACAGCTGGCCAAAAAAAGTAGCAAGAGTTGCAATTAAACCTAAAACAAGTGGTCACATACTTGATCTTATATAAGCGCATATTCAATATCAACAGTTAACAACACATGGAACCAGCAGGTAATAAATAAATCATTCATAGTAATTATAATAAATTAAACATGTTAAATAAGGACAGAACACTTACATTATCTTACGCTCAGGAAATCATCTAACACAAAGCCTATTTTATAATAAACTGTTACTGTGTTAACAGTAATATCTCATGTAGCAGATAACAGATGTGTGACCAGTGTTAAATTCCCAGTCAATGAGTGTGGAGGAAGACTTGAAAGACAAGTCACTTAAAACTATTAAAATAGATCCCTCTCTCTGGCTGCAACTTGCTGCCACCCCTAGCATCAAGCCAGGGAAAAGATAAAACATTTTAACACTGCTTTAACACTTTGTAAAGCTGAACAATCCTAAGATCAACCATGGTGAGTTGGGGATCATGTGTACATTATTTTGCAGGACACCATGTACCCCATTCATCAGCGGAAAGGGTCAACTTTATTATTATGTACAGGATGCACCATTCTTAGCACAGCTGTGTAAATGATACGACACTGTATGTGGCACTGTGTCAAGTGCATCTGGTTCATTACACTACCAACAAGAAAGATCTGTCTAATAAAGAACGCAGTAATGATCCAAAATGAATGAAAAACTATTTTACCAACACCAGATGCACTATATTGTCAGTGTCCATGCTGTGGTTAGATTAGTGGACCCAAGCAATGTATTTGATCAGCTGTTCATTGATAAAATAAAATAAAATAAAACTTGCCAATACCTTTTTGAGTTTCTTTGTCTTTATGTCAACTTCCTGTTGCAATGAGCTGTACGTCTCCTTCAGCTCAAGCGTCTCTTCATCACGGCACTCCACTGCTTGCTGCATTTCCCGTTCACGCCTTTTCTACTCACACAAGAATACAAACACAAAAAAATATAAATATGTGTGTTCAGTAAGCAAGATATGTTTTTATCCCAAATCATGGTGAACATTTAACTCCTATTTATGAACTCCTATGTAAACTACTAAAAATAGCAATTTTGGTAAAATAAAATCACTACCATTCATTATATAAAATCACTGCTACTGTAACCAAGGGAGATTTAGAGGAACGCACTAATTACAGTAATAAATATTAATAAGCTCTATTGCTCAGATATATAATCATGTAGATAAGTTTTTGAAAAACACAATTTTCATATTTTGTCTTCATACATTTTCATATTTTTATTTGAAATTTAGCAAATTTGAAATAAAGCAATAAAGATGTAACAGAAGTGTGGACTGTCATATCTAAACCATGTATACATTAAATGTTTTTATTACCATGTTTTAACAGTCCCTCCATTTTCACAGCTCAAAAATAATTGGACTAATTATTTGAAGTATAATTATTAGGATTACTAATGGATAAATATCCTTTCATATAGTAGCTTTACCTGTTCAGCAATTTCCTGCCTTTTCTGCTCCAAAATTCTCTGCTGCTCATTAGTGTGGTCAACAATGTTCTTCCCTCCAACCAACAGCTTGCTCTCCATAGCCTTAGGATTTAAAAATGGTAATCAGAACAAAATGTTAAAGAGTATAAAAGTCCAGGTTCTTTACTGCCTGATGTTTCTACTAAAGTAAAGCCTGTAAAGTAACATTATAAGAATGGCTGACCCTTTCAAGGGTACCTTAACTTTAGCTGCCAGCATTTCAGATGCCTCCTTTTCCCGACAGAGGTCATCCATCTTCTTCTCTTTCTCCAAAAGCAGCCGCTGTTTCTCCTCTGCCACCAGACTGTGATCCTCCATGATGGCTTTCTTCTCTTTCTCCAGGTTTTCCTGCTGCTCCCGCCAATAATCATCGGTGTTATTCTTATTCCCATCTGCCACTTCATCATCATCTTCGTCATCATCATCATCTTCGTCATCATCATCCAATTCCTCTCCTCCCTCCCCAACTCTCTTCTTCCGCCTTTTCTTTTTCTTTTTCCCTGATCGTTTCTCCAACTGCTGCTTCAAACGAGCAATTTCCTCCTGAAACTCCCGCAGAAGGGCATCCTTGGGGTCCTCGTTAATGCGTGGTTTGTTCTTTATGTTTTTGGCACGGTTTGAATAACGTAGTGTAGTAAGAGTCTCCTCTACATTATAGGAGGCAGGGCCAATGTTGGCCACCATGACAGTTCGGGCATTACCTCCCAATGAATCCTGGAGCAGACGGGTGAGCTTAGAATCTCGGTATGGAATGTGGGTGCTTTTGCCATCCACTAATGCAGAAATGACATTTCCCAAAGCAGACAGGGAGAGGTTGATTTTGGTTGCCTCCTTTAGTCGTTCTCCTTGCGCACCGGTTTTTGTTTGCCTTTCGCTTCCTGCCAAGTCAACCAAATTGAGTTTCCCAACACGGATATGGTTCTCCCCATCTGGACCCAACTCACTGCATTCAACAGTGATGACAAATATGGCATGTGAACGAGAACTATGTTCATTCATGTTGGTTGAGCCAACCGAACGGTTCTGGTTCCCTACATTCATGACATGTTCAATCTCCCTGACACTTTTAGTAACAAATGAAGAAAGGTCTTTGACATAAACACCTGTGTCAGGTCTCTCTTTTAGCTCGAGGCGACGAGACTGGTCCTTTGATAACAGGTCCCTGATCTCCTCCTGGTAGATCTCCAAATATGATGCCCTGACCAGATACTGCTGATTCTGTGATCGTGAGATGTGTGTGAAAATGTGCTCAAATGAGTTAGGAATAACTCCTCTTTTTTCTGGGTCATGGCGCACCCCTTCCATTGTGTACGTCTTCCCAGTACCTGTCTGTCCATAGGCAAAGATGGTGCCATTGAAGCCCAGCAATACCGAGTCCACCAGAGGCCTAAAGGTCTCATCATAGAGGTCGACCTGCTTCGACTTCCAGTCATAGACGGAGTCAAAAGTGAAAACTTTGGGATGTTCTTGAGTGAACCCACTTCTCGGATTACGCACTATAATCTGGCCTAGCTTTACGTCCATAGACACCACCCTCTCAAAGTTTGCAGCACGCTCTTTGTCATTCATAGGGCGACATCGTACCACCACTTTCACGGACTCAGAGCTCTTGCTTCTGGACATGATTGCTCTTAATTGCAACGCGCTGCACTTGCTGACATCAGTTTGTTTGTTTGCTTGCAGTGTTACTTCACAGTGATTGCACTGCCAGAATCAGAACCTGCGGTAAGAACAGAAAATGCTTAAACACGGTTGCCTTTCTAAATGCAGTAGCCTAAAGAGCAGCAGACCACATACAATATTATGATTAAGTTTAGGGACCAATGTGTTGCCATTTCCTAATTTTTTAAAAACATTTTAAAATCAATGAGTGATTACAAAAAAAGGAAAATGCACCCAAATTCACAAAACTGACAACAATTAAGACATGAGATAATTCACAATTTCATGAGAAAGGCATACAAATCCTAACAATTAAGACAAATTGGCTGACTCCATGTTCATTTTATATGAATTAGCCCAGTCAAAAAGGGCATGAGTAATCTTTGTAGCTTTTTATACAAACTGAACAGTGCGAGCTGCTATGAATTTTCAAAAGTATGCTGCTGTCAAGACTGTATCGCACCCTTTGTGTCACAGTGGAATTACATCTAAGGATATATATATTTTCACATATTTTAATCATGTAATGTTGTTTAATTTATTCAGCTAAAAACAAATAATCTAAATAAATTACATCCTGAAAATATACAGCATTTTATCAGCGTAAGCATTTGTGACATTAAACAAAATTTTATGACAGAGTTAAGTTTTTTACAATCTGTATTTTTAATATACTTGAATGAGCACAAAAAGTGTTTGGAGTTTTTGGAATAAATGTTTTTTGATGAACTGACGTTATGGATGTGACATTTTAACATTTTAAATGTGACGTGTCTGGTTCAGTCCTTTACAAGCTTAAAAAACATGTTTGAATAGTGAATTTAAACATGAGACATTTGAAATAGTATTTATGAAAGACTAACCGCAAAATGATTAAATCACTAATGATTGCTGATACTTTTTTTTTATTTGGTCCCTTCATCTCTCTTTTCCCCCTCCTTTCCTTTGTAGTTGTTAATTGTTTTGTTACTATTGTAATATAACGATATACCTATACTATACATTATTGTATTCATAAGCAATTACAGCATATGATATACTGCTGTACTATAACTAAGTTTTTATACATATTTCATGATATTTACTGTACTAGTTTTTTACTATTTAGTTTAATATAAGCAATACTGTCCCAATAACACTGAAATACAATTGCTCTCTTGAGCATATAGTAGCAATTATAGCCCAAGTATTCAGATTCTATGTAACTACAAATGAAAAACTTGTACTACACATAGATCATGCACCGTATTTTATGGCTGCCCGTACGACTTATATGTGTGAATTTCTTTGTTACTAGATGGCATTCTTGTCACTTCGCATTCTTGTCACTAGCAAAAAAAAAGCAAAGGTTTACATTTACACTAAATTATAACGCTCGTCATCAGACATCACACTTCATAAATGGTATTAACCTGCTCAAAGAATCAAAGACTGCACCTGTGTTCCTGCTTCGATATCGCAGTTAACTGGTGTTTTAATCCTTTAAGACCTGCCATGAAAGGGCACCGGCAGAGTGTATCTTAATGTTTTTACACTCTGTAATGTCATACTCAATGCAATGCTTACACGCTCACCTTCAAGAACATATATGTAATAAATGACAAGTAACTAGATAAACCGATTAAAAGTGCAATAAACTAAAAAATTTACATTTATTTTTTCCTACATACTGCATTTTTCTAAATAGAGAAGGCGCACATATGTCAACTGCAAACTTGTAAGTAAAAAAATACTTTGATTCATATATAGAACATATATACAGATTTAATTATACAATTATTAATGGCTGTATATAATTATACAGCCATTAATATATGAACAAACATCAAGCACAATAAAGCTGTGAAAAAAGGCACGATATTCCATGTCAAGATATTCTTATAACAATTATAAGGACTAAACTAAGAGGAGATCACAAATATACAAAACACACAAACATTGGCAATCTGGAGCAAATGAACAGCGGGACAAATCATCCTCCTGCTCAGCGAGTGTTACTGCAGGAGCGCCTCACATGCCGTTGTTTATGTGAGGACTGTATAAAAGTGTAAGTGTGTGTGAGCCAGAGCGAAATACTGCAGTCATAAACAGAGCAAAGTATAAACGCTATGGATTATTGGCTAGAAAGTAGCAGAGAGCATGATAAGACAAATCTTGAGTGTTCATGACATCACTGCACATGAGATTTGTCTTCTTGTGCTTTCTCTGGTGCTACATTAGCTACCAATCCATAGCGTTTATTCTTTGCTCTCTTTATGACTGTAGTCTTGTGCGTTTACACACTCTTTCTCACACACACTTAAGGCATACATAAATAAAATGAGTTCCATGGATTCACTGATGCAGGCTAGTGCTTATTGTTATGCCTAGCCGATTTGTTCTGTATAGAATAATTTTAACTTTAATAGCTAACTATTTCTATTATCGTGTTTCTCGATTACTAAAAAAGCATTTATGCCGTTCATGAAATAAATACTGAGACTTGTATACCAAAATTATTTTTTTATTTTTTTCTGTTCAACAACATATTTTTTGCTAATAGCGACTAATATTCTGGTATGACATATAGTCTGGGAAATACAGTACCACTGAAAATCAAAAATTTAAGGCGGTTAAGAAATGTAAACATAATAGTGCTTTGCAGCTGTCATTCTTCTCGTTATCTTTTAGGTGCAAGACATTGTTTAATCTTTTTAATATCATAGTCTCAGTGGGATATTATCTGTAGCCCAAAGAAATTCAACCCAGAACCACATTAGCTTTAAAAAAAGCAGCTGAAAATGCAGGTATACCATTACTTTATGGTAATCTGTATGATATTGTGCCAAATCCCGCCTTTGTCCACTAGGATTGGCACGTCTGTGAAGACCTAACCATTCTCGGATGAGCCCAAATTATTCTAACCAATTATAATGCAAAGGGCAGGATCGTTTTTTTACCCTTTAATGCATCTATTAATGCTATTAATCCATCCTATTAATGCTATAAATCTATTAATCCAGTGGTTCACAAACTTAATATTCAAACGTCTGAATTTGATAAAGTTTAAAAATGTAATTTGCTCAACATCCATTCTCTTTTAAGACAGTCTAAGACAAAATGCATTCAAACCTAGTGGAAAAAATACCATTGTCTGACTGCAATCAGATGCTTAAAATATAGCAACTCTAACTTTAAAGCTACCTACTGTACATTCAAGTGTCAGAAAGATTCTAAATACATTCCAAGTTAGTGCAATAGAAATGGCACTGTTTGTCTGCAAATTGTTGCTTGTGTGCCTAAACAGCTCCACCTTTTAACATTAAAACTTTATAGGTGTTTTAAAAAAGAAATGAGAGAAAAACTTCTTTGACTTTTTCATGCCTAAACAAACTAAATGAGCAAAGTGTATTTTTAAACAATTTAAACTAATTAAACAATCTGACCTCAAAGGACAACATAACACTGTAATTTCAAAATCATTTTGAAATAAAAGTAACATGTTGCCCTAATGGGCTTTTCACGTGGCGTGTCAAAAACTGCTTGGAAAACACCAGCCACTGCATTTCTCCTTCTTTCCAAAGCACTCTGCAGCTTGTGCTCTTATGGCATCTGCCAGTGCTAAGCAACAATAAGCTGCACATTGCATGACCATGAAGTTGCATAATCTAAATGCACTTCCAGCACTGAAAATACCTTGCAGTCCACCTGCTACCAGGTTTATTTGTGGACAAGGTGGGAAAACGCAGTGTTCAGGTTGCACCCCGTCCTACAAGCATGAAGAAAGCATGAAGAATTTCACCAGCTGATCCAGGAGAACCGAAAGAGTGGATTGGTTGCCGTATTCTGAAAGGTTCGGATTTCTCAACTCAATTTAAAATAACAGATAAAATAAAAGATGCGACACGTGAACACCCCAAGAACAGGCAAAAAAACAGCAGCCTAGTGAAACGGCACATTCTGACTTCATTGAGCTGCCTAAACCTTGACACAAAAAAGGCGTGGCCACTAGGTGGAGTCACTGACCTTTTCTTTGCACATTTGCATCGTGACAGACATCCTTATCCATAGGGGACGTGATGTACACTGAGAGACAGGAGACGCAAAAGTCTTGCTTTTCAGTTCCCTCAGGACAGAACGAAAACAAAGCCTGTTATCTATATCGTTCATATCGAACAGGCGCCTGTTAGCCGACAATTAATTGAACTCTGTGACGTTGAACGCCATACGTTCGCCCTAACAACGGAAACCTATAACGTGGAACCGGAGAAACTATTATGTTTAGCGTCTCGGATAGCTGTAATGATCTCTTTTATTTCAAAGTATGAAAGATGCACTTTGTTACATTTTATTGTTGCTAATTTGCTAATGTTAGGTGTGGGCTGGGTCCGGATTAACTGCTCTAATTACGATTTAATTAGTAAACAATTCATATCAAATAACAACCAATACTGTACTTTCTATGCATGTGAAAATGTAAATACATTTATGTTAATCCGAATTTGCTCGGGTTAAGGTTATAACTGGTCTCTTTAGGAGTCCTACTAACCACCAAGACAACTGCAGCTACACACTAACAGCTACAGTATTAGCTAATGAACAGGTACACATTGAAGTCACACTCTCCCTCAGGGCAACAACACTATCACTATCGACAACCATTCCTTCAAGCTTAACTCCATTTTAAACGGTCAATTTATCTAATTTAATTTTACGACATTTTTCTTTTGAACTGGTCAAAGCTGCTAATCATGTATACAGGCTAGGCTAAAAAAAAAAACAGTCTCGTATAGGAACATTAAAAGCTGATATAAGCCTAGTGAGTTAGCTATTAGCTGCTGTCTAACATTTTACTACCATTATAGCTGGACTAGTGTTGTTACCGTCGCTTATAAATCTCGGACACATTGAGCTAGCTAGTAAAAATGCATAACGGTTTACAAATAGGAGGTAACCGACACGCTAGCTAGATGAAACAGGACACAGCTCCCGGCAACCTCCCTCTACAGACAGCGGCCTGGCAACGGCAAACATTCACTGGTTTACGACCACAGCAGTTAGCCGAGCGAGCTAGCTCCATCCTCTGTACACAACAGCTTGTATTGCTATGTCACGTTGTTTTCATTAAAATACCACTTGAATACGCAAAGTTAGATATCTACCTGCGCGACCTGTCCGTCGGCCATTTGTGCAGGCTGTAGCATAACCGCTAGTGCTGGAGAGATTAAGTGTGTTGCGGTGGATACAGTGTTTGGATTAGTTATGTATCGTTTGTAGGAGAGTCGACTCTTTGAATCGGATCCTTTTGCGAGCCGACTTCGTTGCTGAAGGTGTACTGATTATAGTCCGTAAAATGACCCGAAAGGTTAGTCATACCCTACATTTTTTCCAGCATGTGTGTTTAAATTTGTCATTCCCAACTTTGTGTTAATTTGCTATGTTAACACCTACTATGCCCCTTTCATCTTTATTTTCAATAACCCAAACATGATATAAACAACTAAGTGGTAAAATGCTCTATACAAAAAATACAAAAAATAATTAAATATAATACAATTAAAATAAATAAATGGATGGCAATAAATAGTGGTTGTCACTGTAGCCTCACGCCTCCAGGGTTCAATTCCTGATCTCCCCGTGCTTGGTGGATTTCCTCTCATACTCCAAAAACATGCAGATCAGGTTAACTGACATTCCCAAATTATCAGTAGTGTGAAGGATCAGATCCGCACCCTGTCCAAGGGGTACCCCACCTCATGCCCTAATCCTACATTGAAAGGCTCCTGGCCACCCACAGCCCTGTACACTGGATAAGCGGTATAGAAAATGAAAGAATAAAAAATAAAATATAATGAACCGGTCAATTTGTTATACAGTATTTCTTACATTCACCTGATAACAAACCTGCTGCTTTGTTTACCTCAAGGTGTACCTACCATTTTGAGGTGGCCATAAATGTTTAGGGTTGTTTATTTCTAATATTGCTACTTCAACTTAGTTACATCCATTGTTGAAATAGATCCGTCGCTAAATCGTGATCAGAACACAAGGGTCATTGATCAAGATCCGCAGAAATTTATGTTCTTATTAATGCCCAGATACCACAAGCAAAAAGATGTATACAGGGATGCTTAGGACTTGTGTCATTGCCTTTAAAAAACATTTAAATAAAATGGAATTTGTTGCTATTGTGTTAATTAGTACAAGTTGTTAACATAGAATACAATTTTTATGAAAGAATTTCAGCTAAACAACAATCGCTGGTCAAAATAAGAAAACCCTGCGGAAAAATGTATTTAAGAAACCTGGGTACCATACGCACAGATATCACATACAATGCAACTAAATGGTATAACAATCTGCAAATGAAAAGCCTTACAGACATCCGTTGTAATGAAAATTGCTTTTTAAATTTCACACTAAATGGCTTATGATGACTTATTAACTTAATATCTAACTCAGTTTTTTAATGCCAAAAACAGTTTTTTAATTTAATCAATTACTTATTCTTTGGTAGCTGCTTCATCCTGGTCAGGGTCATGGTGGATTCAAAGCTTCTTCACCAATCAGTTGCAGAATACCATATATTAACACTATTCAATTCATCCTTCTGATGCATGAACTCTGCATACTATTGCAAACATTGCAATTTCTTCCCATGCTTCTCTTTATTAGCACATGATAACTTAAAACGTAATATTTTCAAGCAGGAAGAGGCTTGGTAAAATAATAATATATAATTATACCTACAGTATACAACAATTCTAACATTCCTCATATGAGGATCATTCAAGTAAATAGGCAATTTATCTCAAAATTCTTATAGTTGGAAGAAAATGTCATCTCATCATATAAAGACATTCAGCTTTCAAAAGGTTAATGTAGCCAATCCTATAACTAGCATATTTTTCTGAACTTTGAACATGCACAAAAACATGCACTGTAAGAACATGCACAAATACTCCACACATGCACGAACCGTGACAACAAAGAATCTTTTTTTTTAATGCTGGTATGGGTTGGTTGACATATAAAGTACAATTTATCAGTCAGCTTTAAAAAAAGATGCATCTAAAGAGTGTATTTGCAAATGTTTGACATAAAAGATCCTGACATCGTTGACTGGTAGTGTTCGGTTTCGTTATTATGCACAAACCAACTGATTAATTTGGGTTCATCACTTCACTATAATTAGCATCTAGAGGATCATTTACTGACATTTACTGGTGTGTTGTTGGTTCGCTTGTCAATAAGACAACTAACATACACTAGATACTTACAGGTTTCTAATTTTACAAACTTGTACAGTACTGTGCAAAAGTATTTAGCCCCCCTCTTTTCTTTATGTGTTTCCAAAAAGCCAGACCTTTTTTTATGCTTCCTGAGGAAGTTTTTGGCTCTAATTTTCAGTCCATACCCTTTAACTGATCAGTTTTAGAGAAATGCTTTCTGTTTCAACCACACAGTGACCTCTGAATCATTCAATCAAACATCTAACTCAAGGCATGAACTATTAAGAAACAGGTGCAGATGATGACAGATGATCAGTCCGGTGATTAGTACAATGGTGATGCTGAAGGCCAAGTGGTTGGAACAGTTAAGTGGGAAAATGAGGTTACTGCTAAGGCTATTACATAAACAACCAATTCCAAAATTGTATCTTTAGGCATTATGCAGGCTCTCACAGTAAAAAAAAATGTTCCCATTTTTTGTATTTAATTAATATAATTTAATATGAAAAGGTAAGGGGGTCACTCAAGAGTTCTGTACTGTACGTTCTATTGTATTTTACTGTTTACGTGAACATGAAGCACATGTATATATCAGCATTTGTTTTATCGATTAAACAACTAAATTAACAGAAGTGCTTTAGAATAAAAGGCAAAATCCTGTGAATACTATACATACATGTTGCTATTTTTCAACACGGTTATTTTTAAGCATGGAATGTTCTAAACTAGTCTGAAACTTTTTGTACATCAAAGACCTTTCTAAACCTTACTCTTCTGTAAATTATTCACCTGAGATCACTAAAGAAACTGATCTTTAACAGTTATGAACACTTAAGTGCAAGATGGTTTCTAAAGTTCCTCTTTTCCCTTCTTTTTGACAGGGAAGTCCATGCCAAAGAAAGAGGACGATTTGCCATGGATATCTCTTTCACGCTTAACAAAGGCTGAAAATGATGAGACACAGTTCCCTATAAAGTGGTCGGCTTGGCCCAAGATGTACAAGTCAAGCTGAGCCACATCTGGATGAACACTGACCACTTTTACCTGTGTAAGAGAAACCAAAAATGAGGCTATGAACAGGATGAAATAAAAACAAGGTAATTAAACCAAAATTACTTGTTAACCAACATATGACAATCTCAGTTTACATAGATAAATAAGTCTACAATGAAAAAAAAAAGATCTTGAAATAAATAAACCCCAAGATGATTTATGTTAATCAGCTTCGTATCACTGGGCTTCTTGATTCTGATTGCCAGAGTGTGTTCGGCACGAGCTTGGCAAAAGTTCTGGTTGCCTAAAGTAATCAGGTTTATTTTAACATGCAAATTGTATTCTATTTTTGTTTTTATAGTAAGAGCATACACAGAGATCTATATGTACATTTTGAAACGTATGCAACATATGATCTTTCAACGTATGATCTTTATTCTGTATTTTAATGTCTCCAATGTCAACATTTCAGTTAATGGTTAATTATATTTCTTTTCGAACACTGAAAATTATTCAGGATAGAGGATTTTGATTTCTCAGTAACATATTAAGCTGCATTTGCTCTTATTAACTTCAAGCAAGAAAAAAAAGCGAGGGGAACTGTAAGTGAATTACTCTTTATGGCTGTTCTAACAGGTGATAACGCAAACTAACTAGTTTTATGGATGTTCCAGAATATTAAGAAAATAAAATAGAATAAAACATCTTATGCACATAAGCAATTATTAGCGTTTGCAAGCAATTTTCTGTCCACTGGTGTTCAGTAGGATTTAGATCTGGACTCATTGCTAGCCACTTCAGAACTCTCCAGTGCCTTGTTGCCATCCATTTCTGGATGCTTTTTGAAGTATGTTTGGGGTCACCGTCCTGCCGGAAAACCCAAGATCCCAACGCAAACCCAGCATCCTGACTACACTAGCCCTACACTGCAACCCAAAATGCTTTGGTAATCCTCAGATTTTATGATTTGGCACTCAGTGCCAGAGGCAGCAAAACAAACCCAAAACATCTTTGAACCTCCACCATATTCGACTGTAGGTATTGTATTCTTTTCTTTGTCGTTTTCGGTAAACAGTAGAATGATGTGCTTTACCAAAAAGCTCTATCTTGGTCTCATCTGTTCACAAGACATTTTCTCAGAAGGATTTTGAAACTTCTTGATAACGTTGTGCACTGTGGACAAAGGCAACTCTAGATCTCTGGAGATGGACTTGTAACCTTGAGATTGTTGATATTTTTCCACAATTTTGGTTCTCAAGTCCTCACACAGTTCTCTTTTCCTCTTTCGGTTGTCCATGCTCAGTGCAATGCAAAGACTAAGTGAACTTCTCTCCTTTTTATCTGCTTTCTTGTGTATTTTTTATATTGCCCACACCTGTTACTTGCCCAAGGTGAGTTTAAAGGAGCATCACATGCTTGAAACAATCTTATTCATCCACAATTTTGAAAGGGTGCCAATATTATTCTCCAGCCCATTTTTGGAGTATTGTGATATGTCAAATTAGCTTTTTTTCCGTTCTTTTTTCTGTTTCGTTCCAATACTCACAAAGGGAAAAAAAACATGTAACGCATGCAATACGTTTCTGTGAGAAATACTTGATTTTCTGGAAGAATTTCAGGGGTGCCAACAATTTTGGCCATGACTTTATGATGTTGTATAAGAATCATAATTATTGCCATACTAAATTCTCATATGTGAGCCATTACTTCAAATCAGGTATTAAATCACATTTTGGGTGATTTGGGTTATGGTTTTCGGGTTGCTGATTCCATTACTACATTTTGATAACAGATTTATTATTGTATCATGTCCAGTTGCTGAGATATGGCCAGTGCAAATTTGTTTATGAGAAAGAGCTTAGGGAAAAAGAATATTTGAAAAAGGATTCTGTGAGACAGTAAGAAAGAAGAAACCCTCAGCCTTCAGGATACCAGGATTTCCCATCTATCCTTAAGAATAACTTTGCTAGCAGCACAGTTTTATTGTTTTATAAAAAATAAATCTTTTTTTTTAAGTATCACAACTGACGTAATCATCTCGAATTAAAAAAAATATATCAATTCAGTTACATATCACGATTCTTTTGTGCAGCAATTCAAGCATCACCATAGAATCAATGTTTTAAATTAGTTATTAATGTATATGCATTTCTATTTGATTAGGTAAAATGCTGCAGTTCCTCTGTGATCCTATAGGTGGCGCCCTCTAAATTGTTAACACATTAGCAGGTGGCAGAAACAAATTATTTGCCAAGTTTGTTTATAATAATAATAATAATAATTAATACCAAATCAGTATACTTAAAACATACAAATCGAATCAACACCTATATGTTATATGTAATATCCAAGGGTGATTAATATCCCGACTGAATAGTGTTCATTAAAGGGCTTTAATCCTCTTCTTTTTTCATTGTCTTTCAGCTGTTCCCTTTAAGGGGTCGCCATAGCGAATCATTTGCCTCCATCTAACCCTATCCTCTGCATTAAAGTTCTTTAAACCAATTTTGAGAATTAAATTTCTCAATTCTGCTGAACGATCAGGAATAAGGAATAACTGATTTTTTCCAGAACTGAAGATGAGACACATTTTACCAAATGCATACTATTAACCATAATGCAAAACTACCCTGCGTGATTTAAGACCTAACTTGATACGACCCCAAGACACAAAAGAACTACTACTTTACTACCTCAACATTTATACAGGCTTAATACATTTAATTTCTATAAATACATTTATATAAAGAAGGGAGACAAAATGGTTAAATACCTGCATGCTACCTACTGACAGTTTACCACAGAATGAGCAAATAACATTTTCTTTACCTCCTAGGCTAGTAAAGCTCAACTGGAGGTCAACTCACCTTTCCTTTGAAGAGTTTCTCAATATCAGAGCTGTGAGACTCAGAATCAGTGGCAATGTAGACAGACTGAGCGTCAATCTTTTTCACCCAAAACTTGACGGCGCGCAGGATTTCCTTCAGGTCAGGCAGACACATAGTCAAGGTCAGAGGCAGTGCTGTCTGTCTGTCATAACCCACACACTGAGGTGAAGCCATGAAGTGGGGACCAGCATCACCCGTCTCCAGCATTTTGCAGGCATTTTGCTAGATGTGGTAAAAAAATTTAATGAAAAAGAGAATGCGCTGTTGGTAATGTTTAGAGCCTGAAGGATTCAAAAGCCTCGTTTCACACCAACATTAAAGACTGGTGGCAATAGTAACAACTAAAGCACAAGACAACATGTGGAGCAACACTAAACTGCCCAATTGATTAATTTTATAAAAATTAAAGAATGGGCAAATATTTTAACAGCCCAATTATATTTGGCCCTTCATTTTTATTTAAATCTTTTCAAGAGAATGATGCCATTTGCAGGAAATATATTATAAGTTATTTCCCTTTCTCTCCCTTGCTCCTGTACTTGTTTGTTCTGCACACACATGAAGGAAGGAATGAAGTCTATTAAAAAAAAGCACCAACTATGTTATGTTGGCACAAGACTCTAGTATACGGAACACATGTAACGTAGCAAAGTTGACCAAGCTAAATTTCAGAACGGTTGGATCTATTTTTTCTCTTGAGGCTATGTCAACAAGAAAGTTTCAGACTAACTTTAGCTAAAATTAGATTACTGTACTCATTTTTCATATATTCACTCAGCATATGAATTTCAAAAAAATTTTTTTTAATGAAGCAGGGAGATATATTAGCAATATTAGTAATATTAGCATTTGGTGTGAAATAATAAAAAAGAAAAAGTAAACTAAAAAAGTAAAAAAGTAAATCTATTGCCTCATGAATTACATATTTTGTGAAAATATAAATTACATAAAAGGGGATCATCTGGCTGCATGTCTGTAAATACTGGAAAGTGGACCAATATTTACAGACATGCAGCCAGATACTCCCATTTTATTCTGCTTCTCAAGTCAGTTTTTACTTAAACTTTCGTGCGAGTTAACATTAGTGTACAAAATGTTAGGTATACAAACAAGCACGGTCTGATCCTCACCCAATCTGATCCAATACGGAGGTGAATACCAACAAAAGGTCTGGGAAGCAGTGTGCTAATGTGCTTCTCCCCATCCTGCACCATCCTCTCATTCCACACAACATAGCGCTGCAGGCCCACATGCTCCTCTAAAACAGGGAATTGGGCTGGAGCTCCAGGAAGAGCCAGCACTGGGTGCTCCGTTGGGGGAAACCTGAGGTAATGGATTTATCTGCACCTTTGTGATTGCTCACTGAATTAAACACTTGCTAAAATAGTGCAATGAAATCATGAAAAATACATTCTCAACTCATTCATACCGTTTAATCCAATGTGGAATATAGTAGGAGCTGAAATACAGGCCACCAAACGGGACAGAACGGTCAAAGTCCACTCCAAGGTGGTCCCAGAATGGCCCAAAGGGATTTCCATCCTGTATAGAAAATCAGTAATTATCCTAAAAAGGCCAGTAGAGGGTGGGGCATTACTACTGATACCAAGAACACTACTTAATTATTTTACCAACCTACTTCTAATTAAATCACCAAATTAAATAAATGAATAGCATGTCAGACATATTTAGTTCTATCTGCATATTTCTTTCCACCTGTGTCTAATCTGCAAGTATTTTCCAAATACAGGGAATAGAAAAACTTCTTTACACCTACATCTAGGCATTTGGCAGACGCCCTTATCCAGAGCAACTTACATTTTTATCTCATTATACATCTGAGCAGTTGGGGTTAAGGGCCTTGCTCAAGGGCCCAACTTGGTGGTAGTGGGACTTGAACCTGGGACCTTCCGAACCGTAGTCCAATGCCTTAACCACTGAATTACCCCTGACACTACCTTTACATTTAGACAAAAAGCCAAAACCATTACATTAAATAAAACTAATTTATTATATTGATACCTTGTTAACATAATTATGCATATATTAGAATCCATGTCATTTTTCTTTATCAGGATACAGGTAGGAACACACAGCACACACAGTCACTTAAGGTCTTTTATGCGTACGGGCTATCTTAATCAGTTCTTAATACCAACACAGCAAAGACGTAATTAAAGAAACAGCACTTAATGTAATGTGGTTCTGCAACATCCTCCCATCAAAACCCTTCACACCTTCATAGGGCAGCTCTTCTTATCTGAACTCCGCTGGACGGCTGACTCGAAGCAGTAAGCCGATCTCTGGCCCGGTGGCCAGTGTGTAGGAGCCAGATGGTCCATGAAGTACTCAAGACTCACCACACGGTGGTACTGCTTGAGCGTCTCCAGCTGGAAATATTCACTGTATGGAACATGCACCTGTTACAGGGGAAGCAGAAAGAAAACAATGTACTACAGCCAAAAAATGTTACACCAGTGGACAGAGATTTATAGATCTATCTTAATTAAAGTATTAACACATACATGTATAATGCACAGTCTAGTAACCTCTCCAATAATAATAATTATTATTATTACTATTATTATTATTAAGGGAAACTGATATTTTCACGTATCCCAGTTAGGAAGTTGTCAGCCACGATACAGCATACCTGCCGCAGATAGGGTTAAGGGCCTTGTTCATGGGATGCGAACCCCCAACCTTTCAATCAGAAACCCAGTAACCTACAGCCTTAACCATTTAAGCCACCACTGCCCTTAGTTAATTCAATTCCTTAAAATGAGCTCAGACAAATCTTTGATCCACTGGTAGCACACAAACAAAGATCACATTCAAGTAGAGATCAAAGGACTGGTTTAAAAATAAACCCCTTTAAGGAATTTAGTGCCGCATTTTGTAGTTTGTAGTCTAAATTTGAGCAAAGACAAGATGAATGATATAAGAAATGTGGAGCTACATTTGTAGGAAAGCACCACTACCTGTTGAGTTTCTTTCTGGGTTTGTAAGGAATGTTTGTTCTGCGTTTGTTTGCGATGTTGGTTGGCATTGCCCTATTATGATCCCATATAATTTAACATCCATCTAGGAACCTTTGAAGTAATTTCCAATTTATTCCTATTTTATGACGGGGCAACATTCACACGGTGCAGGCAATTTGTGAACGCTCACCCTCATCATCTATACCGCTTTATTCTGCATGCTAGGTTATGGGGGCCTGGAAACTATTTTAGGATACTTAGAGCACGAGGCATGGTACACCCACCCTGGACAGGGTGCCAATCTATCGCAGGGCGCGCGCGCACACACACCGTCACACACTATGGGCAGTTTGGGTCAATTAACCTATTCTGTCTTTGTGCTGTGGGAGAAAAGCGGAGCACATGCACAGACCCGAGGCGGGAATCGAACACGGATCCTGGAGACACACGGCAACAGTACTAACCAATAAGTCTCTATGCTGACAAATTATTAATTAGGTCTAATTAACATGAGATATTCAGTATCTATACCGTATATAAACCGTGTGAGTGAGCAGCACTTACATTAGTGTACGGGGGCGCGTGATGCCGATAAACGATCCACGGCGGAACCGCCAAAGTCCGGTTCACCAGTTTGGCAAAAGCCAGCGAGCCGAGGAAATGGTCCGCCTGGTTCCCGAACCGACCTGAAATTCCCAACAAACACTGCATTATGCAATTCTGGCGGAGTTACATGATCTGTTAACAACTCTGAATATATAACGACTGTTTATTTGACAAACATTCTGTCACTGATACGCGTTTACATCTAGCATAACGTTCATTCCTGCGCTGATATACAGACACCTTTCTCTAAAAGTAGCGCAAAATAAACAGTTACCCATGCACGGACAGTACACAATATATCCGTTTTCATCCCACGTCAAGTCACTAGCATTATTAAATGTGTTAAGAAAAAAAACCGTTCCGTATAGCCAACTTAGACAGAAAAGTTTTAATTGATTTGGTTTCGCCGCCATTGTGAATCCCCTACAGTCCCACAATGCACTGCGAAAAACGGCGAGCGTGTTTAACCCTTAACACGCTGCTGCGAAACTGAGACACTGAGGTGACTACAGTTAAATACCAAATGATTTTCTGCTGACAACTTTTGCAGTATCTAGAATGTAGCAGGTTTTTTTTTTTAATTAATATAAAACATATATAGGTAACATGAAAGTATTAAAGTTTAAGAGAGGCTAAGTGCAATAATAGCATTAAGAGTTTACTTATGTTTGCCCAGGAACTACCTGTGAGTGTTAAATTCTGTTCAGGATAATTGGTATAGAAGATGAATAAATATGATAATAATTATGTGTAAATTTGTATATGTTTTTTTTTTCACATTTGCTTTTGTACTTTACCTTACAATTCAGCTAATTAGATCAGGATTAAGGTACTTAAGGTACTCCAGCAGTGCCAGTTATACTTTACTTGGATTTGAGCTCACAACCTTCCATTCAGTAGTCCAGTGGCCTAAGCAGAGCCCCCACCACAATGAAGCCAAAAATTGTGAAAAAACACTGTCAGTTGTTTTTTGTTTTTTTGCATTATTATGTAGTTAGAAGCTTGTTTTCCAGAAAAAAAAAATACTACTACATTATATTAAATAAAAAAAACCTCTAACATGAATTTTACCCTAAGCTTGGGTTGTCTGTGCAGTGGTTTGCATTGGATTCTCCTGCACTGGTGTCCAACATTGGCGATATTATCAATAGATTTGCTGTGTCCCTGACCAGGAGAAAGTGTCCAAATTTCTGTAAATGAAGAATAATTATATTATCTCTCTTATATGTAAAAATCAGGAAGGGAGATAAAACATTTGGTGAAAAATGAGCAGTAAAAAACATTGCTGTGGTTAATAGTGAAAGTAAGACCATTTCCAAATGCACACAATGTTACTCACAGTACTGGGACTAAACAGCTGTGTGGCTATAGAAAATCACTTGTTAGTGAGACTCATTGAAAAAAAAAGGCTTGAATTTGCTTTGGAGCAATGAAAAAGGTCATGTGGTCTGATGGATTCCAGAGCAATGGCTGAGTCAGAGTAAGAAGGGAAGTGATGTACTTTTCATGCATAGTGGCTACTGCACAAGCCTTTAGAAGCAGAGTAATGATCTTGGACTGCTTCAGTTGGTCAGGTCTAGGCTCAGCAAAGTTATGTGGCAATAAAATGAAGTTGATTAACTGAATGTGCTGAATGAACAAGGTATCACATCAATGTAGTTTTTATTCTGTAACGGCAAAGGAATATTCCAATACTTAAATTATGATATAGTGGTTCTGGGAGCATGAAAAATCATTTTCACACATGAACGGGAACCAGATTGATTCTCAGAGCGTACATACGTACATTAGAAGCAAATGCAATTTCCCCAGAAACATGCTGCAGCACAAAAACACGGAAACATAGTACACAGGACTAAATAAAGTGTAGATAGATGATAGTATGAGACCAAGTCCAAATAATACAATTAATATGCAGGACAATAAAAATGCAAGACAGTTTATGTTCATGACACAGGACAATTAGTTCCGTTGATGTGCAGTATTAAGTGGTCACTGCGTCACCTCGTTCTTCTATGCTGATTTATCATTCTTACTAATGAAACACAGAATAGTTTCTCCAGCCCACTTATTGATATGATTTGAACTGAGTCAGTAGTCTACACACAACGGACTAAGACACTGCTCTGTGGAGTACTGGGCTTATGTTTAGTGGTGCTCCTCGTTTTGCAAACCCTGATGGACTGGGGATTCGAATTTGAAAAGTCCAGTTTCCGGTTGCAGAAGGTACATCCCAGCAGGCTCAGCTTTTTTGTCAATTGCTATGGGATTATTGTGTCAAATGGCAAAAGTCTGTGAATAGAATCCTTGCATGCTTGTCGTTTTTTTAAGGACCAGCAGCTTTCCAACTTTCTGTGGTTTAACTCTGGTTATGGGCAATGTGTCAAGATACTTGCATCAAATAATGTAAGTGTGGTTCTGACATCGTCTGTGCACAGGTAAAGTACTTGTTTGGGAGCCATTTAGGAGCTATTTACTGTTGGTATGCTGTTTTTTGGTTAAACAATGCAGAAATTGTTAATTGTGTCTTGCAGCGAGACATCACAATTACAGAGATGTGATGGGACTTTATAGTAAACAATGGCCTGAATACCTTGCCACATATTATTCCATGGGTCCATAGTGTTCAGAAACTGACTGTGAATTCTTTGTGCATAGTTGCACTTTGGCTGTCCGATGGCCTGGGACAGATAGTGTCTTGCTGTGCATAGGGCTCGCCTGTTGTCCAGCCAACATTTAATTAACAGTTAACTGTTGTCAACCGTACATTTTATTTGACGTTGTTTCTGAATAACAAGATTGGAATCTGATGTGGGCCTAGGCTATTGTAGGTCATCCATCTTACTTGTACCTCATCCAAATCCTATCAAACTATTCTGTCCATTTTTCTCTGACCTTTCTGATCAGTTATGCATTTCAGCTCACAGAACCACTGATCACTGGATGTTTTTTTTCTCCACATCATTCTGTGTAACTTCTAGTCCCTCATTTGTGAAAATTCCAGGAGATCATAAGATTCTGAATTACTCAAACCTCAGTCTATGACTTTGAGAGGCTGGAAAGACACGTATCAATTCTTCTTCTTCTTATAATAATAATAATATTATTGTTGTTGTTGTTGTTGCCATCATCATCATCATCATCACATTATACCTCATTCTTATGTTTGATGTGGCAATTCATCTCTTCACCTGTGTCTTGTGAATTTATGCATTGCACACCTGCCGTATGGTTGGCTGATTAGAGAACTTCACATATGTATAGTGAAATGTTAAATATAAAAAGTAACTAAACTCCTGAAGAGTTATTGGATGCATGTAAAACAATAATATAACAATATACGTATTATATAATATACGTACGTATTATACAAAATATTCAGACTATGCCTACTAAAATGTGCCTTTTGTGTGCTGTGAATATTCTCATTTATAGCCAAGTGCAAAGGTTTACATTTCCTTAAAAAAGTGAAAAAGTCAAGAAAGTAATATTTACTCTGTATTACATGTATACTGTACATTTTCAGTGTTTAATTGTTGATATGAAAATTGCCAAACAGTATATATATATGGTAAGAGTCTAAAAGTTAAATGAATCATTTCTGTTTTAAAGTTTAAAATTCTACCTTTCTGAAAACAATATGATATTCTCTCCCTTTGTTGTTATAACTAGCTCCATATTTCTTTAAATTTACAATAAGGGAAAGTATTTGGATACCCTTATACAGTATATAGCTAAATGTTCCTCAATCTGTTGCCAAAAAAAATCTAATTGAAAAAAACACAATTGTATATAATCAATTTGTATGCTATAGAATTAGAGTTACAGTCATCTTCTGCCCAGATTCAGTTTCTTGATAGGTGAGATCATATTTTCTTCTAATATGTAACATTTTTTCCATTCATGTCTTCTTTGATGACACTCAATGCCCCAGTACCTTTTGCGACATTTTCTCTAACTATAATATATTGCTAGTTTATTGTTGTTGTACGTTGTTTCTGTATGTATGTACCATATTGTGCAAAAGTCTTGACCCACCCCACATTTCTTTATATTTTGCTCCCAAAGAGCCAGATCTTCTTTCATTTGTTAAAATGGTCTTGAAAAATAATTCTATAGGTTTTCTGAAGGACTTCTTGGCTCTTATTTTTGGTAAGTTTTTGGCTCCCATTTTCAGTCTAGAACCTGTACCTGAAAATCTGTACAATTTTTCGAAATGTTTTTCTTTTTGTTAAGCCACACAGTGAGCTATGAATCATTCAAGCATCAAAGCTTTCTAACTCGAGAAAGCTGCACGAGATGATGAAAGATGATCAGGCCTGTAGTATACTGATGATACTGAATGATGAAATGTTGCAACAGACATAGTTAAATTTAATATGAGAAAATGGAATGGCTCAAGAGTTTTGCACAGTACTGTATGTATGTATGTACAGTGCCATGAAAAAGTATTTGCCCCTTCCTGATGTTTATTTATTAATTTATTAATTTATTGCATATTTGTCATAATTAAATGATTGAGAACTAATTGTATTTAATTTAAAATACAAAATGCATAATGTTTTCAAACAACAATTTTATTTATTAAGGAAAAAATGCGGTCCAAATCTACCTGGCCCTATGTGAAAATGTAATTGCTCCCTTGTTACATCATGAATGACTGAAAGTGATTTCTGGAAAGCTAAATTAAATTTCCTGTTCAATCAAAAAATCACTGAAATAGATGATGAAGTGCAGCAGGCTAAAAGATCTTTAAAAAAAATTTTTTTTAAGCATTATGTAAAGAAATTGCACATTCATGTAGTTACAGTAGGTAATCAGCCAGTCATGAGGCAATACAAAAAAGTCATAGAGATTCATGTGAAGAACTTAATTTAATGTCCACACCAAACATCAAACTTTGTATTTCATTTGGTATTTCATTTTCATAACTGCTGAGTTCCTGTAAATTTCACACACAACAGGCTCTAGTATTTACACAGAATTGTGGAAAAACTATTGAGTGAGCAAGTGGGCATGTGTGCAAATGCCTTGTTGATAATAGAGCTCAGGAAGTTACCCAGATTGGTTTGAGCTGCCAGGAAGGATATAGTGACTCAAATTTACTCTTTACAATTATGGTGAACTCAGCACACACAAAACACCAACCTTGTGTTGGATGCACTACAAAAGCAGAGTGCCGCATTCGCGGCCGGCCAGGAACAGGAATCTGAGGTTATCATGGACACAGGTTCATTGAAACGTGACAAAAAGAAAAAAAATCACCTGGCCCTTTTCCAGTCCATGACCGCATCAGATTTAAATTTTTGGTTGACCCTGGTGTGGTCTTCTGTTTTTGAAGCTGATATACCTTAAGGTTTAAAGTGGTGTGATAACTGAGTGTGTTTCTGCTCACCATGGTTGTATAGAGTGAGGCTCCCATCTACAAGGTGTTTCAGGCTGCAGACTTTCTGCACACTGTCGCATATTTTTCCCACATCATCATATATAAACTCTAGAGACTGTTATGGTGAAATCCCCATGACATCAGGATTTTACTGAAATACCTACAACCACGTTATGGTCAGAGTCACAAAGATAACATTTTTACTCATACTGGTGTTTGATGTGAATATTGTAGGCTGATTGGTATTTCCAATATGTTTGTAGTGCGTGATTGGATGTGTTAGTGTGTGTACACCTGCTTGTTGGCAGAGGTTGCAACATATAGTAAGTTCCCCTATAGTAATGACTGTCTCCTATAGAGAAGACGTAGGTCATGGCAGCCAACCATTGCTTCCTGATGTCGATGGAGGAAGGAATGAATGAACGAATACTATAAAATATGATACAATTTATGAGGCAGAGACATCACCACTCTCTTTGTGCAATAAATTAATCATGTATGTTTTCTTTTAATGGTTGAACAAAACTGAATGATTACATTTTCATAGTAATAGTTTAAACCAGTATATTCCTAGGAAACGGTTAGATAAGTTTTTTCTCTAGCTGTTTAAGGTAGCAGCCTCTCCCAACCCCCTGCGTAATCACCATATCTTTTGCTGTTTCCTTTCTCTTTTGCTGTTCCACTGTTTCTTCTGTCTATCACCTTCTTTCTGTCCCTTCTACCCTACACTGTGGCCCATCCCCCCACACTGAAATGTTCACTTACACATGCACACGCACACTCACACACACATGCATGCATATACACACATGTGCAGACACCAAGTCACACCAAGTTTTTCATTCTAGAGATGACGGCAGAGATAAGAATGCAAAGCAAGCCTCATCTGTCTGCTTGTGTCTTACCTGAATTTTGAAAAAGTCGGGCTGGTGAGGAAGCGAATCAGACCTTCAAAGGCCATGAGACAGAACTTAAAACAATTGCTTTTCATTGTGTTTCTACATGCAGCTTGCAGTAAGCATTTACTTAGCGAAAGATCAAATGTTTCCTTTTTCCGTAAGTCACGTCTACCATGTGGCACAAAGACTTCTGTCTACAAAAGGCTTCTGTCATCTATTTAATAGGTAATAGTATAAGAAATCAAGCATTTATTTGCACAATTGACATGCATGTTTCATCATGCGTTCTGAGAACACTCATATGCATACGTCTACAGAGTTCTTGGTAATTTCAAGTTTGCACTAAAAATAAGCAGTATCTTTATATCCTTGCCTGATTAGCAGTGTTAGTAGTGCAGGGTTTGGAACATATGACGTAAATAACCAGGACATTTCTGGGTCCACCCATGCGCTTTATCAGCTTCAGCCAGATCCAATACATCGACTGTCAAACACATGATACAGTACCAGTCATAGGATTAGCCTCTCTCTCTCTCTCTGCTCAATTTTTCCTGTTATTCCTCTATCATATAGTCATGTCACCCCACCGTATGAAGTTGTATTCTTTATTCATTGCAACCACAGGAAACCATTCTCTCTAATATTACCCAAGGCTATTTGCATTGATGCTCAAAGAAAGGAAGAAAAGTGGCACTATTTAATTAGTCAATATATATGGGCAATTTAAGTCGTAAACACGGCTCAGAATGAAAGGAAGAGATTAGAGAGTTCCTAATCACCCTCTCAGATGCATCCAGACTGCGGTTGACTTCATTTGCTCCAACTGTTCCTCCCAGCCAAACAAACATCTGTGGCTTTTTTTTCCCCCTGTGTTCACAAACTTCACATTATCCTGTAACTACACATCTACAAGTGCTCATCCAGTGTCGCCTGGAAAAAGAGGGTTAACCACAATCAACAAATAAAGCAAATGCTTATTTCCTAAGATAGGCTTCCCACACTTAAGGGTAAAGGACTAGTTTAGTGGTTTACTATGTACAAAGATGTGAATGGGATATTAATATCGCCGGGAAGTCACAGGGCATCGGTTCTAAGTGATGAGGCTATGAAGAGTTCCCACACTCTCTGTTGGTGGTTTAATGGTACATATACTATTCAAGAGTTGTTTATCACCAACCCTCACTCACGTACACCTACCATCTGTTTTTAACCAAACAGATGAAAAAATAACACCCTAACCCTTGCACCCCCCACTCTGCGGCAGAGACAGAGAGAGCGGGAGAGAGAGAGAGAGAGAGAGAGAGAGAGAGAGAGCAGTCAATTCTGTAAGCTGCTGACTACTCTGGTGAGGAAATCCACTCCAGATGTGTACAAATCGCCCGCTCTTTTAATTGCTATTGTCATGTTTGGGGCTTGACCACTAGCAACTTACTCATAAAGAGGTACAGATGATTGCGCAGTCTCCTCAGAATAAATCATTACATTGGTTGTGTTTGACTTTCTCTTCCTATTTTGGCCATCATCACATTTGTGGAGGGGTGAAGGAGGAAATTGGCATTTGCATCTCCCATGGTTAATCAGATCCTAATTAGGAGCTGGTTGGGTTGGTGCAGAGGAGTGGTTGAGCCTTTGAAACTCGCCCTCCCCTTGTTCTTCATAATGGCTTTTTTTTTTTTACAAGCCTGTTTGAGGTGGAGAGAGCTGGAGTCGCTGGCAGAGCTGCCAGTGTGGCACATGGCGTTTCAAACAGCACTCTAAAATCAATCTAGAACTCTCAAATGACAGGCCACCCCTTGGCTGTAATCATTCTGAACCACAAAGTCCAAAAAAAAAAGGGTTTTTACATCATTAAATAAACATATGATAATGAAAGAAAGTTTCAGCATTTCATGTGTATTAAGCTTCACCTCTTAAGATAAAGCAGCCATGAGTTCTTTTGCCAAAAAATGTGATGTTTAAAAAAGGCAACAAATATATAATATATG
>QMIH01000820.1:119403-212334 GCA_003987875.1 Clarias batrachus | reverse complement strand
TATATATATCTTTTTTTATATATGAGAAGAAAATAAAAAGACAGCACTGGGACATGTGCTACTCAACGAGCTGTTTTTCCCTCCTCTAGGAATACCAATGCCATGCAATTCTATATCCTTCTTGTCTCTTTTAAATATTAGTAGCTATAACTGATTATCTTTGATTCATCACATACATATGCAGTGAAGGACATGGGAAGTCTTTTTACCTGAGGGTGCAGGAATTTTAAGCAGCATACATGTGGCATGTGCTATATATTATTATTATGTTAGCAGTTGCAGCTAGGGTTGCAGTTTAAAAAAAAAAAAAAAAAAACTCCTGAAAGTCAGAGGTCCTGCAGTCCCCTTAGCAACGCTTCTTCCTGTATCCTTGTATACAGTCAGATCTGGAATTATTGGCACCCTTTAGTAAAGGCTATAGAATCGTGTCTTAGTGGAAGCAAATTTAATTTCACTTAATTTCGCTTAATATGAACTTATGAACAGATAGTAACTCAAGCTCAGGTATCGACTGAGGACCATGAAGCTGTGTAGTGGCAATATATATGTTAAAAATATTCAATATAAATATTATACCTTACTCTTTAAAATAGTCTTAATAGAAAATGGCATTTCTTAATGAAGGCTAATGTCAATCATCTTACTGTATGTTCTTCTTAGATTATATTCTGATAGTTTAACTAACCACATAATTAAAAAGTTGGACTGTTTTACTTTTACTATCAAGATTTTTGAAAATATGAAAAGGCACATGGGAATACACTGAAAAACAGATTGGACCAGCCTGTTAATGTTTCACCCTAGTATACTCTTACAAACAGGTGTCAAAAAAAAAACTATTATAGACAAGCGGTTTTTTTATAGACAAGTTTTTTCCATGTAATGTTAACTTTTATAGTGAGATCTTTCTTTGTTGTAGTTATTGTAGATATTTGTGGTTCTAATTTAAATGGATAATGTTCGATCTAAAGAAGGTTAATAGCAACTTTATTTGTAGAAATATGATAAGGGTTCCAATCTATGAACCCTCCAAAAAAAAAACTCTTGAAGAATCTGTTTTTCCTTAGACTGTATTATAAATTATGATACGTAACAAATCATTAATCACTATACAAATTAAACAGCATTTGAGAGTCGAAATTTAAGAGGGCTCATGCAAACAGCAACTACAGCTTTCAGAATGTGTACAGTATATCTATTTCTCATCTAATTCTTCTATATTCTCAACTCGAACTCTTGATCCATTTATTTGATGTATTTGTAAATATTTATTTAACTAGACAAGTTTCATTAAATTATAATTATCTTTTTCACCTGAATGTAAAATGCATGGTTTATGTCAACTTAACATGTGCACAGAAAATTTCATTTACACAACATGATGTCATACATATTAAAATGCACATTAACGACAACAGCCAGCTTAACTTTACAATAGGTTTTATTAAAGCATTTAAAATGAATTCATTTAAAATATTGTTTTCTTCACAATATTTCCTAATTTGAATCATTTTAAAAACAAGTATTCAAAAATGAAATTTAGGATAAAAAGTTTACACACAAAAAAGGGTATATTCTCATCCTTTCTAGTTGTCTTTAACCTAACAAAAGTGAACAAAAGGTATTTAAATATCATCATACAAATTTACACAATTTTATTCCTCCATTTTTAATGAATGTCTAATTATTTTAAATTACTTAAGACTCTTCATTATCTGCAAAGGGAAGCATCATTAAGTTTTCAACACATTGAAAACAAACTTTTCACCTTATTGTATATAGTATATTGTGTTTGGCAAATTTATGTTTAGTTGCTTGTAAGAGTTTAAAGCTTCAGTTAAACATTATCTGGCCAATAGGATAGTTATAATAGAATTTTATTAAGTGATAACATTCCTGGAATTTGGCATATCCTGTCTTGATTTTGCCAGCAACCCTTTTGCTGATAAAATACACATCTTACAGATTTACTGATTTTAAATGGTTGTTAAGCATGGTGAGATTTCAAATGCCATCAACTTGTTTCACAGTAAAAAAACATTTGTAAATAATTTATTTTATATTGAAACACTTCACTAAGAAATGGTAAACAATTCCGAAATAGGCAACAATTGTGTTTTTGACCAGCTACAATTTTACCAAGTGGTCAAAATGTGTGGCATTTGGTTTCAAAGAAATAAATGTTTTAATTCGTTTCGGCAGACAGCCAATGTTTCCCAAGGAGTACTCCACACTCATGTGACTGCACAGCATGATGCATTTAATGGGAACATGTTTTGCACCTTATCAGAAACACAACATCATGTGTTTATTAGAACTCCTGTAAACCATCTACCTACAGATCTACCAAAGGTTTGCAAGTTAAATAACATACATTAATGAACGATTACATGAGTTAGAATAATAAGTTTAATTTTGATTATATATAATTAACATTTAAGTACTAAATAACTTTAAAACATTTGAGCTTGATTCACATTATCTCTACAATCAGTAAAAAAAAATTGCATGTGCACAATACAACTCTATCCTTTTTGTAGTGACATAATGATTACAATTTATAACCAAAAAAAAAAGGACAACAGGTATACACAAGAATAAAGAGAATTATTATTACATTTTTATCAAGAAGAGAGGAAGTTTAGGGAAAGACAAATAAATAGACCAAAGGATCACTTTATAATATTGTTATTTATTCCTATAGCTCCTAAAGTTAATGTTTTTTTTGCATCTGATTGCTTGATCTAATTAAGATAATTTTGAATTGGCCATTAAAGCAATTAATAATAAAAAAACAAGTAAAAAGTTAAGCAGATTCAATCACTTTAATTTTCACTTTTTGATTATTTTAATCGATCAACCAATTACTGAGGAGAATCAGAGGGATTTACATTTTCAAAATTACAAAACATTTTCTAATGAAAAATGTTGCTGTTTTTGGGGGGGGGGGGGCAGCCCACAGCAGCAGTCGTATCTGAGGTCGCTTCGTGCACTTTCAGCTCAATTAGATGAAAGAAAGATTTGTTCATTAGTAGCGAACCGATGAAAGAAGAAATATCAAAGTTTTGGCTTTAGTCCAAACGGACGCGCGGGTTTAGTGACCCAGTAAACAAACACGCAAAATCTCCCCCCCCCCTCTCTCTCTCTCTCTCTCCTATTTATTCCCTCCGCCAAATAAAGCGCGACACTTCCGTCTCAAAGATCATCGTCGGTCCAAAAGAGGAAAAGGCGTCCTGATCGTTTCCCCATCAGTCTCAGCTCTATTAACATTAACTTGTTTATAAATAAATGTGATTTTAACTGATATGTTCAGTGCTTCTCCCAGAGCTCGTGTGCTTCAGTATCCCGGGGCGGCATGGCTTCCTGGACTCAGTCAGCCTGTTGCTCTGTACATAAAACGTGTTCTCTTCGTTAACATGGAGCTTATGGGAGACCCCCGAGCTCCACTCACCTTCCCCCTGCCTCTGTGTCCAAACCCTGCACACTAACGCCCTACACAGGACACACAAGCACTCCGATACTTACACAACTGTCGTCCTTCACTGCATGCCAGTTACAACACTGTCTAATTCCAAACCCATTTTATCAATGACTTTATAATTATACTGTTTAGTTTTACCCGTGCTAGACTACTATTTAGACGTAGAGTACTATTTTGACACACTAGGTAGTACTGAAGTATACAAGTATAGTATTTAGCACGTATCCCCCTCTCCCCCACCTCTCTCTCTCTCTCTCTCTCTCTCTCTCTATGTCCACTCACTCATCCATCAGCAGGGTCACTGGTGTGGAGGGGGAGGGTTGGGGGCTGAGGAGCTGAGGAAATGGGCTCACAGTGCCCTGGAAGTGATTCCTTTTCTCCCCTGAAACACACAAGGTAAAATGAGATCAATGCCAAAATAAACAAACAAATTAATTGACATGTTCAGGAACTGCTCTCTCCTCTCTTCATCTTCCTCCTCCTTCTCCTTTATTATTATTATTATTATTATTATTATTATAAAGTGCATTTTAAAGCTTTATCAATAAACCCTTTTACATGCATTAAGTATTAATATAACAACATTATAAACGCAGATTTGGGTTATATTTGAAAAACGTTTTTTTTTTTTGGACAGTCTTATTAAAGAATGCATTTTAGATGTCGGATAAAATAATAAAAAATACATTCTTTGCAAACAATAAAGAAATAGGAAACACGCATAGAATTGAAAGCAATGCCAGGATCTCATAGTTGAATAGACTTTTAAGGTATTTAATGTATAGCAATTAGTAACACGACTGAATAATGCAGCTAAAAAAATTATACAATTATTAAGACCTCTAAAATGGAATCAGAATATTGAATATGTTTTCCGTGTTTAATAAAATACGTGGCTGGCTGCCTAATGGAAGAAATATAACATATGCAGAAACGTAATACGATTATTAATAGTTTAATGCATTTTCCCCAAATTGATGTGGAATCGCATACATTTTTGCTGAATGCTATCATTAACCCCTAAATATCTGAAACGAATAATTTTAGGAAGCTGTGCATTATGGATATCCCATGCAAGTTACAACGAACCACATACATACATACACACACATATACACACAAACGAGTTTAGAAGCCCCGGTAAAAAAAAAAAAAAGTTTGTGAAAGTGGCCTGACGTCACACTCCCACAATGCTCGCGCCCCAGAACTCTGGCGCTGCAGCCTGAAGAGAGCGAGCCACTCAGGCCCCGAAAAAAAAGCCAAATATTATAGAAAAATTGTGAAAAAATAATAAAACAACAGATCCAGAGGAGAAAGCCCGGAAAAGGTGTCGTGGGATCTCCCGCGGTAAGTTTGCGCTCACTCGGTGACGGAATGTTACCGGGTTTCCTTGTGAAATTGACTAATGCGGTGCTGGAAACTTTTTTGCTGGTTAACTGCTCGCATTTTTTTTTTCTGCAAGTCTTCAAAATGTGGCTGCACGTTCTGCCGTGTGCATGCGCGCTGTTTTTGTTCAACAAGAGCCGATAATCAGACATAATCGAACGGATCGATGCGGACTACAGAACGCGGGTTTTATTGACGAACTTAGGGTCGGTATTTTCCCTCTCGGTCCCACGTAATTTATTGTGTGTGTGTGTGTGTGTGTTTTTTTTTTTTTCTTTTCTTTTTGGCGAAAACCACCGAAGCGTCGGGCATTTAATTTTTAATGACGCGACCCCGCTCGAAAAAACAACAAGTTTGATAAACACAGCTCCGATATGAATAATTCAGTCAGTAAACAAAATGCATTGGGTGGCGCATGGCTTCAGCGCTGCCAGTTGATGTTCGGTGTGACTTTGGCTCGATCGGTGCTGATCTGAGCGTCTCCCGGGTCGTGTCTCAGCTCAGTCCGGGGACACACGAGTTCCTGTTGGCTCGCAGGCTGCAGTTGAGTCGCGATCGCGTTTGTTCCTCCGGTCGCACTTTGACTCTGTTGTCGCTTTGCTCGCAGCAGTGACTCAAAATCTAAAAACGGCTTTTCGCAGTTTACACTCTACTCTTGAGTTGGTGTACTTCTTCCATGCTGCAGTGGTACTCGATCTAGCAATGGTTCGCTGATTAAAAAAAAAAAAAAAAAGTAAAAAAAAAAAATATATATATATACAATTTAATTCTCTCTCTTCCTCTCTCTCTGTGTGCATTTCTCCAGGGGTAAATAAGTTATTAGGGATGTCAGAATTTTTTTTTTCTTCTTCTTTTTGCTAGTGGTGGGGGTTGCACCTCCTTATGCAGGAGATTACCTCATTCAGCATTCAGTTGTTTTTCTTCACTGTTGTTGCACATTGTGTGGCTGTTTTGTGGTTTTGCTTGGGTGACTCTGACTCTTTAGGTTATTCGAAAGAAGCTTCACAGACCAGTCATATGCTGATCCCGGTGAATCCGTAGTTTATCTATTTTAAGGGTGATCAGTAACCTAAACACTCTACGTTCAGCGTGTCCCTCTGAATGTAAGCACACACCGTGTCTCTTGCAAATGAAACGTGTCGGTTCGTTGCTGAAGTTTATCTACAGCCATTAGCCTCTGTCCTGCAGTGATCTGTACGGCTTAATTAACTGATACGTTACTATTACATCTTTATATTTATATTGCCCACAACACCTGTAGCTGCTTTCACAGATGATCCTGATGATGATGATGATATCTGTTTCTGTTTTGCGTCTTCTTCGAGTCATATGCAACCTCCTTCCCCATCCTTAAACGAGGCTGAGTAAATGCTCCAGCCTGTTAAAAAACATTTCATCACTGTCTCTCTCTCTCTCTCTCTCTCTCTCTCTCTCTCTCGAAAACTCTGATGGATCTGTAACGGGGTGCAAGCTCGGTTTCCACTTCCACTGCCTCGAGCTGCAGAATAAGGAAATGGAAGCGAGGCGCGTGACGAGACACTGCTTTTGTTATTGAAGCTTTTTTACAGTGCTTGAGAATTTATTCATTTTTTTTTTGTGCTCATCGTAAGAGTTCTTACGCCTGTTTAGTTCAAGCCAAATCCTAACTGTAAAATCTGTTGCATTTCTTGCTGTGTCCTAAAAATTTATATGGTTCTGTAGAACACATGTGCTCGTTATAGCCTTTCACTGATTGCATACTGAGTGTATTTATATGGAGGAAAGATAGGTTTTTTGACTTTCTATGTTTTTGGCCGTTGCCGGCATTGCCTCCCGAAACATCACAAACTGCAAAAACCTTGTGAATCCTACAAACATAGAAATGAAAAGAAAAACCCACTAACCTCAGATGCCTGTGCCATAGGAAACCTTAGTGTGTGCACAATAATGCACCCTCTGAGACATATGTTGTAGGAGTTCTCCTCTCCTGCAGAACATCGACACTGGTTAGTGTTGTTAGCAAATGGCATGCAGATTTTAGTCATCATAACAAGTGTAAATGTGTTCCAGATTTACTTTCTCTCAGTGTTTAACCAACACAGGATCAGATAATTTTGCTCTTTGTTTGTAACGTTGAGTTTTTATTTATTTATTTGTTTTTAAATGTTGCTCATTTATACATTGTTATTTTGTTCAATAATGTGTGTAGTATAGAGGGACATGTAAGCGTTATAGCACTACATGTGGGTAGTCCTATTCACTCCAACAAAAACTGCCAGAACTTTTCATACCGCATCTGTCCATGTGCTCCCTGAAAAGGCAGCACATTACATGCCTGATTCAGTGTGTATGTGTGAAGACAGAGATTTAGAAAGAGAGAGAGAGAGCGAGAGAGAGAGCATGTGCATGTGTGTCAAGTTTTTTTTTTTTTTTTTTACTGTTCTGAAGGCTTTGCACAATCCTGCAGCACCTCGGTGGGGAAGCAGGCTGATTATCATGAGAAAAGAGCATCAGAGGGGTTAATGGGTGGAACAGGCTCTGGAGCACACAAGCGCTAGTTAATAACTGAGAACAGAATTGGGAAGAAAACGCTTCATAAGAGTCCTCACATCCTTATTTTCTGACTGGACGTAGAAAACGGAGAGTGCTGGAACTTGGAGTGACATGGGCATTACTGGTGCCACTGAAGAACCTGTCTTGTTTTTTTTTTTAATGGAGTTTAGATTCGACAGCATGAAGAAAGATATCGTTGCTTGGCTTCGGCCGTTTAGATATTGTGTCTATAGTTCTGTGCGGATCTGTGTATCTGGTCAGTGAGAACATGTTATGCATGTCAGTTGCTATTTAAACAGAGCACTGGGGAGTGTTTATTTGGCTTAGTCCAGTGTCACTGTGTTATGAACAGTAGCAGTGACTGTTGAACCCTGTGGGTGCCCTGGGTCACCCCATAAAAAAGAACAAAAAGGACAGAGGGAGGAGGAAACAAAGAGGTAGATAAAATCAGGCCAAGTTCATAAAGCCAGTATAACTCTTCTTCCTGTCAGGATTTTACTCTTTTTCTTTTTTTTTTTTTCTTTTTTTTTTAATCTGAAATAAATTAAAATGTCACCGGTTCCCCTGCAGTGTTGAAATATGATACGATTTACAGCATATACTAATATATTTTTCAGGATAATTATTTTGTTAATAAACAAACAGATTCTGGCAAATTGTTGTAAAGACGATAGAAACCTGAGGTATTTCTTGTTTTGTTTTCTGAACAACCACTGAAGTGTTTATACCGGCCGAATATTTATAAAGCGGTAAAAACCCTTCACTATAAATTCCTCCATGTAGCTCATTGTAGCATGGCTACAAATTACGCAGCGAAATCAGGGGCTGCTCATTAGAGGAGCTGGAGGAATTCAGATTACATATTGTAATTTAAGATTCATCTGGATCATATAGCAAACATGAATACAGTACAGGACGTCTGGCATGCTTTTTTCTAATATATTTTGTATATAATTAGGTATAATTTTATATATAAAGTCATTTCTGTATTCAGTTTTAGATGGTGTGGTAAGAGATTTTCGATATGTCCTCATCCTGTTTCTGTACCATCTCCCTCTCTCTCTTCACTATAGTTTTTCCACATGACTCTAGTACAATTCTTTGTTTGTATATTCTCAAGGAAACCATGTAAATCAAAGTGAGAACGAAATCCTGAAATAGTTTATACAGGAAAAAAAAAATGCTGTTGACCAAAACCTTGCATCATAACTATTATAGATAACACCATTTGATCACTATGACTTTGTCCTCATATTATAATTTGTTTGTAGTATATTAAAATGTTACAGATTAAACATGCTTTTAAACATCCAGCAAAGCTTCACGAAAAAGATAGAAATCAAACGACACATTGCTAAGCACACTGATTATAAAATTCTAAGACTTTCGTGGTCATGACCAAATATTCTAATGAGCACATTTGATTGGCATCCAACTGTCCAAGATTAAACCCCTGCTATGGCACTCAATCAGAATGACACCTAACAGCCCTCGCTGGAGGAATTGTGATTGTGTAATTCTACGTGTCTGAATTATACAATCGTCTGTTTGGTGTGTGTTCCAGCTTTAGTCTGGTAGTTGCTTGCTTTCGCTGAACAGTTCACTCAGACTCAAAAAAAAAAAAGCTCATTTCAGTGTGAATGCATAGATTTGGTAAATGCTACGTGGGAGGGACAGGCAAAATCAGCCTTGTGATTAGAGAGGATAAAGCTTAATTAAGCCTTACTCAGGAGTAGGACTGCCAGCTTGTATCAATAGGGGTGGAATTCTGGCAAGTAAATGTAGACATTGGATAGTCACCAATTATTCATACTTTATACTTGCATATTTTATGCCCACAAACCCGACAGTAAACCTAATTAGAAAGCAACCATACATTTAGGCTTTAAACACTTCAGTCCCCCGGTAAATTAAATAGCTTTTGTAAACAATTCATTATGTTTCGTCAGAATGGAGGATTTTTGTACCAGCACAATCTGTCTGTATTTATTTCTGTCTGAACAAGATGATGCAAACATTTTGAGAAAGCAGAGAATTCGGAATGGAAATTCATTTGCTTTTTTATATGGCTATAATGCATAATGAAACAATTTAAATAAGTATGTATGATACTATTTGTTATTATATTGGAAATATTTGTATATATCATTAAACATGTTAAAGGATTTCTACAGTTAACTGTTAAAAAGAAGATAATAAAAGTGAAATATAGTGTTTAACTCTTAATTGGGTGAAGAATGACATTTTGGAGAAAAGAAAAAATTTTATATAAGGTATTTTTGCACGTTTAACTTTATTTGTTTTATATATACTGGATATACATTATATATACACAATTTGTGGAAAAAAGATTACCCTATATGGGTGAAGAACCTTATATGGTAACTTCATTGTCCATGATTTGCAACACACAAATGACAACAATGCATTTTTTTTAATAATCTCAAAAGTAAAAAAAAAAAGCCGTAAATAATTACATTGAAATGATTTTGTTATTTTTTATTTTAAAAGTTTGAATTTCCATGTAGTCTTTTCAAAATGAGGTTTAACAGGAGGAAAAACCTGTTTTTTAATGTATGCCTTTATACTATCTTCATTAGTTTATTATTAAAATGTAAATGTAAATACTTTAAAATTGTAATTAATTGAAAATCCAACTTATTTTATGTTATAGATGTAAACAGTTAAGACTTGAAGGACCAGCGGTTTTTTTTTTTTTTTTTCCATCCTTATTTTCCAATAATGCTTGTGGTCTTGATAAAAAGCATGGTATTAGAGAGTCAGCAGAAGGAGTGAGGATCAGCGTTTTATGAGGCATCTCCGCAATGGTGTTTAAACACTGCTGGCCACAACGCCAAACCCGAACCCAATTAACCTCTTTATTACGAGAAGAACATCCTGAAGTAAATGTGCTTCTTTTCTGACAGATCTCTCGAGGTTGAGAAATTAGGCCTCACATATGCAGCAATTTCCTTATAATTTATTCTTCTGATTACAAAGTTACCTTTTTCCCACAAAACAATCAGATCACATGTTTCGAGCAAACATCCACTAACAAGCACCTGGAAGTTATACATGCCTAGCTTTAGATGCCCCCCTTCCTGGACTGGCACACATTCTGACTGCACTTGCAGTATGTGATGTTCAGAGGTGGTAGGAAGACGCTAGATACTTGAAGTGCATGCTGAGTTGAAGCCCATTTTTCAAACACAAACCACCCAGCTGTGGCTTTTTAGGGGCTGTAAGGTCATCCATCATGAACCATCATGCCAGAGATAAAATCGCTATTTCCTACATGCAATGCGTTGCTTTGCTGTGAACCTAACCTTTAATGATGGTGCTGTTCATTTAAAATGAAAAACAAAAACAAGCCGTACGCCCGGCGCTTTCTGGTGTTTTATTCCGAATTTCTCAGTTGTTGGGAGCCTGTAATGTGTTGCGCAATATGTTCAGAGCAGTCTAGGATTTCACAGCATTCCATGATACGTTTAGGAAGCAGTGCATGCCACATGGTTTAAACGCGAGTGTACGTCTGCCAGGAAACACAAACCCAGCGAGATGAGCCATCAGAAATGTTACAAGATGTTGTCAGGTTGAGGTTGTTGAATGAAGGAATTATTCACATGCTTAGAATTCACAGCAATGGGACAAAAATGTAGCATCACAGAGACTGATAAATGAGTCAATTACATGCGGATAATTTCGACGGAAATTGTTGGTTGTCGCCCGAGAAAGCAGGTATTAGTAGAAACTTGAGCTGAAATGAATAACAAAAGAGCTTACGGTTTTTCGCATCTGTTTACCATTCCCTCTGGGAAAGAAAGTCATCGAAAGAGCTGCAATAAGAGATTAGAGGATGGGCAATTTTTAAACAAAACCACCCAAAAGGAGCAGCTCCATAGTTACAGGAACACAGTCATGCACTGAGAATGTGGCAGAATTCTAGTGCCCCTATGAATCACCAAGTGGAAGGAGAAACTGAAGCGAGGGAAAGAGACTAGGAGGCAGGTACAGTATGGAGAGCGCCACAGTTGCAGTGTCAGTCGAATGCATTCGGCAAGTTCTGGGGACGTCATTTCAGATTTCTTTTCTTTAATGATTAACAAGAAGGAAAGCAGGTGATTCCTGAGTGACGCCGTTTAGTCCCATGTCGGACACGCGTTCACATTTTTTTTTAAAAACTGTCCAGATTTCAACATTTTTTAGAATTTCAATATTTTCTTGCAGAACGTATTAAAATGAATCACATGTTACTTTTTTGAGGGGAATTTGCAGAGTGTTTAGGGACAGGAATGTGAAATTTACCATGAGTAAATGTGAAACTGAAGACTGAGAATGAGAGAATTCAGTAAATAGGGAAGGATATATGGATGTCAAGCAACTACATAATGTTACTCTCAGATTCACTAGCGTTTGTGCACATCTATTTCATAGGCAAAACATTGACTGATTAAGGCGTTTTATTTCGGAACTCAGTTCCCACGGCATTTTATGCATTTTCCTAGAGTGAGACGGACACAAATATGAAATGCCGAGATGTGTACACTCTTAAAAATTTGCTTGGAAATGAGTAGTTAATGAGCGTGTCATGTTTCTTCAAGGTTTTTTTTATTTTTTATGTGGGTTTGTAGTGTGATGGTCCAAAAGTTATATTATCGAAAGTTGGAGCGTACATTCCACAGAAAAGCAGAGTTTTGTGCTTTCATTTGCTACTCTTTTCTTTGGCTAACACATCTTAGTAGGTACAACTTAGTCATAATGGCTTTGAGAAGGGGCTGGACACAAATGTAATCATTCATCACACAGTCGAATGGAGATGAATCACAACTCTTTTGTTTGTCACCACCTTAACAAAAAAATATTTATTACATTTCTAATCGAGATTCATGAATCGTTCAGTTATTGACTGGAACTGGCTGTTTTTAGCAGGATCAGGCGCGTGACTGATGGGTGGACAAGCTTCTGCGCGGTGCAACAGAAACGCATTTTAATGCCTTTACGTTATCAAAGGTTGTGAGCGTTAAAAAGCATTAGTCCGATTAGTCTTTTCTACAAACTCAGAAAGAAAATTAGTCGACACACGCTTACAGAAGTCTCTAAACATCACGAGTGCTGATCAAAATAGTTTCAAGAAACGCTCAAGACTTCTGCTCAAGGTGTTTGAGGCGCTAAAACATCGCTGCTTATTTATAATCCTAAAAAGGCGGAACACTAAACTGTTTCCACACTGGCATCACGCGTGGGATTTGCTCATTTCATTTAGAAATAATAATTATGGCAAAAGACAGAGATTCATGCTTCTCAGTAGAAATTTGGGTTTTTAAAAAATGATAAACTCTTGCATTTGAATTAGTTTGTATTGTTTAAATGCTAACACTGCTAACAGATTTAATTCATGTTCAGTCCAGTTGAGAAGCTATTGAATAAAACTTTCAAGTTAGGACAGGTTCAAGTTTTTTTTAAGGTTCAAAGTCGTAAAATTTTAACAAAATTGTGACAATATAATATGGAATCAGGATATTTATAAAATTTGTGATACAGAATAGCAATATTAATCAATATCTATATATTATAGCAATATTAATCAATATCTATATATTAAAGCAATATTAATCAATATCTATATATTATAGCAATATTAATCAAATCTGCTCCACAGTATTATCATAATATTGTATCGGGTGGTGGTGATTCCCACCCATAATATCAACCTTGCTATATATGATCAACATTTTGGAGATATTGTGAATTTGGTAATACTTTTTATGACATTTAAGTTTTATAATTATTACAAATTGATTGCAAGCAGTTTAATATGAAAAATGTACAGTATAACGTAAAAAATATTTTGTGTTTTTTTTTTCTTATTTTATATAAAAAAGAATGTACGATTTTAAACATAAAACATAAGGATGATATATTTCTCTGTTAATAATAAGTGACTATTATTGTCATTAATAATTTTTTCCTTAAAGCAACACTATTTTTATTGGTCAAATTTGTTATAAAATATATTTTATCATACTTGTCAAGCTTCAAAGAAATGCCTTTGAAATGCCTTTGAGACTCATGATACATTTGAATGATTTTGAACATTAGTTAATAAGTATTTTTTGGCTTATAATGTGAAATAAATGAAGGAAAATATCTGTTATTTAATTTAATTGGATGCAAGTCAGAATGCAGAATATAGAATATGGTTGTGATTATCAGTCAGCCTCCATTTTACCAACAGATTTTATTATAGTTAAAAATATAGTTTATTACCACAGTTACTTTATATACAGCATATGCAGTTTATATACTACAAAATGTCGTATACGGAAATTTTGTGAAGCAAAGATGCTATAAAAAATTACAAAAATGGTTTGTATACTGTATATCAACACATTTTTCCCTAAAAAGCAGTTAACAATAAAATGTCTTTTAATTGCCTTTAAATTGGTGCCAGTTCTCTCAGGTACACTGATAAGCAATTTCTTACAGAACATCAGCTGGTATATTGTTTTAAGCATCTCAGATAACCTGCCACATTTTTTTCAGACATTCCAGACATCGGCTGTCTCATCGTTTCTGTTTCTGTAGGCTGCATACAGCTTAATTTTTTTTCTCTCCCTCAAACAGATGTTATTTCCTTTAACAACCTGCAAATTAATTCTCCAAAACATCAGTTTCCTAAAATTTTAATATATAAAATATGCAAGTATATGTATAATATAATGCAAGTATTTTTATATTAGCTAAAGTCCATGCATTTTTTTTAAATACAGGAAAATGTATATATACTTCCCAATGAAAAATATGTGCATAAAAAATTATTACTAAATTAAAGTCATGTTTGAATTCTGCAATCACATTAGATGCTCAAATTGGTCACCATTAGCATCCAGAAACATTTGATTTTCTCAAACTACTGCATGAACAACACTGACTGGATTGTCCAGAGGGATTTCTCTGCATGATATTTCAATTTCTTCGAACTTGTCACGATTTTGTAGTCTTGCTGGTGGTTCTGTTCTAAACATGCGGTATTGTCATTGAACTTCGCACACTTTTTTCAATTTACAGGGCTGAGTTTGCATTGCTCGAAAGTAAAGCGTGCCTCCTGACGGTCACATGACAGCATCAACGATGGTGCGATTACTGACATCTTTAGAGGAAACATAATACTACACATTTCTCCCATAAATACATTTTATTATAATTTTTTTCTTTCAAAAAAGGCAAAAATAACAGCTGTTAAAATGTGTATACATTTTTTGGACCTCTCTGTATAAAAACATTCATGCAATGACTTTGTGTGGTATTAAAAATAAGGAAATAACTAATTGCTAATTCCGGGTTGGTCATTTTAGTGGATATTATTCATGTTTCTGTTTGTACCTGTTAGTCTCAAATGCAAGACTTTAAATAGAGTCTGTTGCATCATCAGTAAGTCCCAGGCCAAGAACCACGTACTTTCACAGAAAGAGGCAAATTTAACTGACATGGCAGATGAACAACCACAAACCTTTCCTTTCAGCCCATCTGCAAACATTAGATTATCTCAGTGCTAATGCAGTGATCTTTTTCCAATCCAGTGACTGAAAAACGTCTCACTCCAAAAAGCTTAACTATTGTCTTAAGCCAATCAAATTCCCCCCTTCACCATTCTGAAGCTTGTGACTAGAAATGTGTACGAAAGATATCAAGTGGAAAGTCAGAGGCTTAAACTAGGTCAGAGCAATGCCAATATCTCTGTCATTTTCATTTTGCACAGGTATTAACAGTTATACTTGCGTGATGTCCACAAGGATGATTGGTTATGTGTAAAGTCTTAAGTCCCATTATATGTTTACTATAAAAACAATCTAAAAACAGAGAAAATGAAAAAAAAAAAATCTAAAAACAAAGAAAATGAAACCATTAGCACCAAAAATAAATACCATGGAACACGCATATACCTGACAATAATAGTAAGAATCCTCATTAAAATATAATTTTTTTAAATTAAATGAATACTATATTATCAGATTTCGCTGCCCTTGTGTTAGCCATTTGTTCTCTTTTGCACTTAAAAAAAAAGTAAAGACGTCTATTGTAATAACTTGTTTAACCAAGCAAATATAATAACTTTGCTGGTTTGTATAATAACTTTGCTGGTTTCCGGCCAGATTTGTCTATACCAATGGGAACAACAACATACTCCAACAGCATAAGAAAGTATTGTAAACTCCCTTAGAACTTCCAAACTATTAGAATTAATATTGGAATTAATGAGAGAATCAGTAATCATTCCATAATCAATCAACGGTTTGAGTAAACCAATCAATGATTGGATAATAATCGATTTACCCGCACAGTACAACTCTTCTTTGACAGTTCTGGTTTTTTCAAGTCTGTGAATCAAAAACAAATAAAATGTTGCTGTAGCCTCCCGCAGCCGGAGGGCCTTGAGAGAGCTGTTCGGCCGAGCATTTAGCGCTCTGACATCAATCGCAGATCTACAGCCAATCACAGGCGTCCGTGAGCTCAGATGGGTGAAAGGGGCGGATAGTGCTGTCCTCCGAGTGTGGAAAAGATGCAGTTGGTGGCTTCGCCCTCCCTGGCTGATGGTTGGAGCCTTGATGTGGGAGTGCGGGTGGGAATTGGTTATGACTAAATTAAGAAGAAAATCATGAAAATCCTAAAAAAAAAAAAAAAAACCCTATATATCAAATTTGAGATGTGAATGTGAGTACAATGTAAGCAACCCTCGATCCAGGCAAAAACTCATTCAGCTGAGACTCTTATAAAGCTTCCTCTGTCCCACTGAGCTAAATCAAGTTGGTATCTTTTAAAGTCACAGTGTATTTAGTCTAAATCTAGTATAAATATAACTCTTTTCCTGTTACCTGTACGACTAGTTTCCATAGCCATATGAATAGACAACCAAAAACAACCAGGTTGGGAGCATGCACAGTTATCCACATTATACACATGCACATTTTCCTTCCACTTGAGGCATTTTTATGAATTTGTAATTATTAAAATCAATTGGTATTTTTTATAATTGATTGCTTGAAAGGAACAGGCAATCACCTCCACAGACAAGCACACTCGTCGACTATAATCTCAGCAATGATTAGAACTACTTAAACAATATATTTTGAAAATTAAAAATTATTTATATATATATATATATATATATATATATATGAAAAATGTAAAGAAATGCTGCAAAACAGATATCATTGCTAAATAATTAAATTATATTTGGACACACAAATATACTCTTAACTCTAGTTTAATTAACACTTTTAAATTAAAGTTAGAATATATTTATGTGTACTAATATAATAGAAGTAATTAAGTAAAGTCAGTTTTTGGTGTGACAACCCTTTTGATTTTAACAATGCATCAGCAGTCTCAGGGAAAATTGTTTTATAATGAAATTTGCTGGTGAAGCATTTTGAACAATCTGCCATCGTTCTTTTCAAAACTTCAGTTTCTCTATTTGCAGGTAAAATTGACAGGCTTTGTAATGTTCTGTCAATAAACTGGTAGTTTTATGTTGCTTTCGTTACTGAAAAACACACTTTTTTTTTTTCCTGTAAAAGATTTTGTATATATATGAGGCCGCGCATATGTAAATTCCTTTTTTTAATAACCACGGGAAAAACCCTAAGAGCTTGAAACACAAAAGAGACAGATTGTTTTTTGGCCTGTACAAATCTTGTAATGTATAATACGTAATAAGTTTCATGTCTGAAAATGTGCCAGACATTGTTCCTATGAGTGGTAAAAAGAAAATTCCTAAATATTACAGCTTGTGATTGCTTCAAGTTTTAAAATCTGTTAAATGTCACATTCATAACAGCAGATTGTTGAAAAGTCTTGCATGAAAGAACCTCTTCCTGAGATCATCTCACAATATGCAAAATCTGAGCTCTTCAAGAATCAAAAGAACCAAAATATGGATTTTCAGTTGAGACTTACAGTAAATCGAACTTTTTCTTTGGTAGCGGAAATGAGGCTATATGGCTGATGTATGAAAGTGTGCTCAGCCTTTAAGTTACTGGGTGAAGCTACAGCCATTATGTAGCCGACAGTCCAGATAGCAGATTGGCTCTGTTCTCAGGGGGGGGGATTGGGGTTGGCAATGACAACGACACCGGTCAATTACGGTCGTCTGGGAGCTTACACAAGTGGACAGGGTGGATAGCGCTTTCTCAACATTGCATGAGCAGCAGTTCCGGAAGATGCCTCTTTCAGGTCCCACCTGTCTCGGAGGAAGCATGTGGCATGTTTGCCCTCCCTGGTTGGTGGATGTTGCCTTGATGGGAACGTGGTCTAACAGAAAGATGGGTGGGAGTTGGCTATGACTAAATTGGGGAGGAAAAAAAAAAACCTGTACATGCTATAAAATACGGGGGTGGATTATGCTTTGCAGTGCAGTGCTTTGGCACTTTTTTGTGGCTAGTGGTTGTGAAGATTGATGTCATCACTAACTACCATGATATTTCCTCCCAAATCTTGGTTGCCTCTTGTCAGGAAGTTCTAACTTGAACTTTTAGCAAATGTATGAGCCAGGTGCATTTATCAACGTTGGAGTGGTTAGATAAGCAATTAGCCCTCGTTCACATAACCAGACTGAATTTATATTTTTTACTCCAATGTGACACAGATCTGATTTTTTTAGGGCAGTCTGAATGCATAAGTCTGATGTTTTTCAGATCAATTCTGACTCACTTTTATGTATAGTCCAAAATCGGATACATTTCGGATGCATGGTCATGCGACTTGAATGAGAAACGGCAGATTGGAATTTGTTTGACTTGTTGACGCTGCACATGCGTGGGGCGCTGGCTGATGTGTGGGGTTTGATAGGGGAGGGGTAGCTCAGTGGTTAAGGCATTGGACTACGGTTCGGAAAGTCCCAGGTTCAAGTCCCTCTACCACCAAGTTGTCCCTGTTGGGCCCTTGAGCAAGGCCCTTAACCCCAACTGCTCAGATGTATAATGAGATAAAAATGTAAGTCGCTCTGGATAAGAACGTCTGCCAAATGCCTAGATGTAGATGTAGATGATAGTAGCTAAAGCAAGGAATCAACAATTACAGAATAACTAGTTGCCGTCCTCCAAGCATATTTCTTGCTAAAATCATATCCATTGTACATACAGTATACCACACCCAGCTAATCACATTCACATGCATATAAAGAAATGGTCATACCTCTAACTTAAGTTACTAACAAGTCACTTTGTTAATCATAATAATTCTGCACTATAATTGTTTACAGGATGGGTGTTGATTTGTCTTTCAATGTGTGATGTTTACCTATGTGGCAAATCTAAAGTAATGGTAGTAACTTTAATAAGAGATCTATAAAATGTAAAAACATGCACTGTGATGCTTGTGATTGTAAATATAAGCGGCGCAAGCGACTAAAACAAAACTTTAAGACGTGTGTTGAACCATATCCACATCTGGGCGCAATAAATTCATAATCAGATATCAGCTTTGAATTACAGGTCTGAAGCCAATGAGATATTTGATATCATTGTTCATCCCAAGTTGTAACTCTTCTTTCCTTTCCTTGCAATAGTACCATATCAACCACAGCTCACCCCAGTGGTAGTAGTGCGGAATCATGAAAAGGGAAGATATATGGACACCCTACTACCCTGAGAGGCAAAGGGGGTGGGGGGTAAAAAAAAAAGAAGGAGGGAACAGAGGGAAAGAAGAGGATAAGAAAAGATAGGACAAGTCCCAGTGTTAACAAATGGCCTTTCTTTCTTTCTTTTTTTCTTTCTTTCTTCTCCCTCTCGCCATCCCTTTCTTCTTCACAAAATCTGGAACAACAACAGGATGAGGAGGGTGGGGGTTGTGGAGAAGAGCGAGAGAAAGAGAGGGAGTGAGTAATGAAAGTGGAGAGAGGACTTTGGGTCTCTTTCTGTGTGCCCTCCAGTGCCAGTGTGAAGTTTTCAGTTTGATTGAAGGGCCCTTTTCTCTGCTGTGTGGTGTGAAAGCTGTCCTAATTGAATGATAAAGTGGCCTGAGATGGAGTCCGGTGAATAGGCAACAATGCGCAGCCTGTGTGTGGTAGAGGGGTTTTTTGGTCCTTGTCCAGGCTTCTCTCTCTTTTTCTCTCTCCCTCTGCCCACCACTGCAAGAGGGGAGACCTATTATCAAACTCTCGGCTGGATTTGGTCACGTGACTCCCCCCTGCCATCCCACCGTTCCCCTTCCTAATGCGGAAGAACCAATCGGATGGCAGCAGTGCTGGTTCTCACCGACCATGTGGTTCAAAGGCCTCATTTAGCAAGTGGCTGACTCGCAGCACATGTCCCGCTCGCACCTAAGCTGTTAAGCATTGGTGACGGACAGAAATCTGTGTGCATGCACTTTCAGTATGTGTGCCCATAAAATGCTCTTTGGTAGGCACTGCCGATGGATTATGATGTGCAAAAGATGCAGGAAAGTGTATACTAACTGTGTGGAGTATTTTTTTTTTTTTTTTTACTTTTTATATACATTATGCTGTTCAATGTCTCTTGAAAAGCAAAAACCTGTGGTACATTTTATGGAAACTGTATTTATAAAGATTCTAAGATTATACATTTATTACATTGCCTTTAGTCTGCATCAGTTCAATAAGGTAATACTCATACTTTCATCACAGAAGAGCCATTCTGACACTGGATGGCACTGTTAGAAATGTGTAATGCACAATACCGTATCCACTTTGATTGCTACGATATCTATTATTATACTACATAAACATAAGCAATAACGTGGAATATGTAAAATCTTCAAAATGAACCTGGCTAAAATGTCTTTTATCATGAGTGTACTTTTTTTTATTATTCATTTACTTAAATCATTTTATTTCTTGATTCAGACTCATCAAATCAAATCAGGCATTAAGTCACATTTTTCGTGATTAAAGTTATGCATATATGTTGGTTTAGTAAGCTCCACTTTGATACCAAGTTTATTACTATTATGATTTATCATGTCTGGTTGCTGAGATATAGGCGGTGCGAGTTTGTTCGCGAGGAGGGGCTCAGACATGTCAGTCGAAATCCTGTTTTTAGAATATTTAAATGAGGATTGTGTGGTGTAGCATGCTAATCCTACGCCTACTCCTACTCCTAGAAATATCTTTGTGAGCAGCGCAGGTTTATAGTAATAAAATTGACGTTTTTCTAGGACTACTGGAGTAACCATATATCATTCATTAAAGTGCTTTAAAACAATGTTTAGGATTAAAACCTGTTTAAATCTGTTGATGATTATCAACTGATTTTTTTTGCCAAAATTGAAAATATGATACATTTCACCTAGTGCACACTATTGGCCAATGTGCAAAACTCACCTGTGCTAGTTATACAGTACATATACAACGTCTGTCCAAAATCATTGTTAATATAAACAGAACGGTTTGGGTGACATCGATGTAACCTGGCAGCCTGGGAGAGTGGACTGGAATGCGCATGCATGAACAATGACGATTTCACTGTACCAGTCAGACGCCGTCGAGTGAGCATGTGTACCGCGTGACCGCCGCGTCCAAAACGACCCAGCGAGTAGAGCAACAAACCTGCATCAAATTTCACCTTAAGCGTCAACATTCCTCTGAGGAAACTATTCGGGTGATTCAGAAGGCTTTCAGGGATGCAGCGCAAATAAATATGTGGCGCAAACGCTTCAAGGATGGTTGAGAATCTGTTGAAAGTGATCCTCATTGTGGAACGCCTGCAAGAAAGGGAACACCTAAAAATGTTGAATGTGCACGGGCGGCAATCAACAAAGATCAGCGACTGATGGTGCGAGAACTAGATGCGTAATTAGGAGTTTATCACATGTAATCCAGTCATTACGTGGCTGGATGCTTTCCGGGCAGACCTGCTATATACTGTACACATATGTGTTTGTGTGGGTGTGTGTGTAGTGTGCGTAAGTCTTATCTATATCTTATTTCAATACAAAATTTTTCAGTACAAATTTTGTTATAAATTTAGATCATGTCTGCATTATTATGTACAAAACCTGTAAAAAAAAAAAAGCAGCATATTATATTACGGACCGGTTTTCAGATGGAAACAAAGAACCTAATGTAGGCTGCTGGGTTTTGCATGAAAATAGAAAGAGGCAAGTGTGACTTACCAGGAGAAGAAAAGGTATATTTTCTAACCTCTCAGCTGTTGTACTTTTACAGCTGCATGAATCTGTAACTAACACTGCTGATTATTTTTGAGTGAAGAGTTTCACCAAATATGAACTGTGTATATTTTACTACTCTTTAATTAGATAAAAATGTTTTCAAATGTATCTTTATTTATGGCCTTTTTTTTTTTTTTTGCATGTGCCCAAGATGTTTGCACAGCACTGTAAGTAAAACAGCTGGGAGGTTTTACTGAGTGTGCTGGAGAATGTGCCCGAGTTCTTCTGGTCACTTTGTCACACTTGCTCCTTTTTACAGTCATGAAAAACCCAGGAGGCTTCATTTCTGTTTTTCGTTTCAATTTGAAAAACTGTTCTGTAATGTCATATGTTACTTTCTTTACAAGCATGCAAATATTCTCCTGTTATTTATTTATTCCTTTGCATAATAATGTAGACATGATAAACATGACAAAATGTGTTCTAAAGATGGTGCCTAAGACTTTGACACAGTACACAAACACAGACACACACACACACACACACACACACACACACACACAAACACAAACACACTCAGACACACACACACTACTGCTCAAAAGTTTTGGATTACTTGCAGGTTTCTTTGTTTTTGTTTAGTGATTTATTTTTCTATATTCTACAACAATACAGAGGACTTAAGAATTATGAAATAACACATGGAATTAGGTAGTTATGTATCAACAACAACAACGGTCAGTTGGTATTTTAAGACATGGAACAGTATTGTCATACACACCCGTATACACTGTATATATATGGAAATCTGGATAAAAACACGTATACCATTCATAGTAATGAGATCTAGAAAAAAATCAGTTTAAATCACAGTCACAGTATGACAAAATAACTGTTTTTTAAATTATTTTTCTATTAAATTGTGCACCCATACCCAGCACATATATTTTTGCCTTTATTTCGTCACCTGTAAAATAAGTATTTAATACATTAGACAAATTTGACGAATAAACAAGCACACAAACAAATAAATAAATCTACAGAAAATTTTATATTATTAAATATTCAAATTAAACATTAAATTAATTTGACTACTACAGTTAAAACTGTTGAACTGGAAATATGTCACAAAATCAGGATGGTTGATAAAAAAATCCAGCGCTTGGGGAATTAGTAATGCCTTGTATTATTATTGATGAATCTACAAACAGAATATGCGTATATCTGTTGATTGACATGATGTACTATGACACATGCCAAACCCAATGACCTCATTAAACTCCCCCGCTAGGCTACTTTAGCTAACATGCCCTCATTTATTTATATTGAGTCTTAGCCACTTAGCAATGCTAGCTAGAGTGCTGAAACAGTATATGAAACTCAGATTGCACTTTAAATGTCTAAAACAGCAGCACATCATTTATATCAGCAGTTTTGCATCATACAGTGCGGTTAAACTTGGTTTTCAGTGATGGCTACGTTACCGCTACTCATCTCCCCTTTCAGAACAACCACAGGCGCTGTTTCCTCTTAAGGGTGGTTCACTCAGGCAAGTGATACAGGCTAATTTATGTGTAAAAACTATACTAAGATACTTTTATATACCATCATATAGAAGATAGTCACTAATAAAGTAAGCAGTATTCTCAGAAAAGGAAAAATGTAAAGTTTTAATCATCTATCTATATAAATAAAGGTAAGAAAGGTTTTGTCTGTACATTGGTCAGAACTCGCTTTCATTGATATCTTTATGTTTCATACATTGGAAGAAACCAATCTCAGAAAAAAAAATCTGTCTGTATGTCTGTATGTCTGTCCAGCTGATTTTGTCACAGTGTCACTCAATACTGACTGGATAGAATTTAATGAAACATTGCCAGTCCTTTGGTATTTGCCCGAAGTTAAATCTGTGCCATTAATGAAATCAAAATGTTGCATAGAAGGGATGCTATGAGCCATTTTGTGCCGTCACAGCATGTAGCTCTTTTTTGGACAAATATAGCACTTTTTCCCCTCGAGGTAGGGGTGCGTACACTCATCACTCAACAGATCCAGTCTACACCAGAGTTTACTGTGTAAAGGCGGAGTATGTGGAAGACACAGAAAAGAATGTAAAGCACCTTTAAAGAAGAAAGCGTGACGCAGCATGGCTCAGGAAAAAAAAAAAAAAAAAAACGAAGCAAAGTAGACTATGAAAACTGAATCTTCAAAGATGAATAAACGGATCAATGTAGGGAAGTTTAAAACCACACTTTGCTATTTGCCTGAAGTTAAATCTGCACCATAAATGAAATCAAAAGGTTGATAGAGCTGAAGTTATGCCAGATTATGAACCGCAAGTTTAGACAGCGTACTGCTCATGCGTCAAACTGTGGCGCGTCTTAAAATGACCGCTGGACGGAATTACACGAAACTTTGTCAGTACTTAGATATCTGCTTAAGTTTAAACTGCACTGTAAGTAAAAATCTAAATGATAAGTAAAAGTGATGTACTGAACAGTTATGTGGCAAATTTAAGATTCTGCTTTTTTTTTTTAAAAAAAAAAGCTTTTAATAAGCTACTTGCTCAATGTAAACAAACACCTTCATCAATAGATAATAATTAGAAAAGCTAAATAGGTATTACTGGTTCATATTTTCACCGCTGAAATACCAGTGAATTTTAATGAAAGAAAATACAACTTGGCGTAAACAAGGAGTAAGATACACAACCTTAGAAATGATTTTTTTTGCATTAATAAGTTATGCAGACAGTTCTGCCGTACAGAAAGACAAGCAGACGTGCACGTGGGCATCAACCTGAAATAATAAGATCACTGATTACATTCAAGCTGATCAGCTTATTTGCAGCATTAAGCTTTCATTAACTCTTCCGAAGTATAGTTATACTAGTTAGAAAGATATCAGTATAATTTTTTCTTAATGTAGCATTTTGCTCAGGCTTGTTTCATCATTTGGGTTGGGTAATTTTTTGTGACACTCACTCCTCAAATACTTGAAAAAGAAAATAATCAACAGCTGCAACTCTATAGGGGGATTTCATACAACTAGTGTTGATGGAGTCGTGTGAATGTGAAGAATGTGAACATATTTGAAGTTGTTTAAGTTTAAAGTTGCTTTTGTTGAATGCTGGGTTTATTACATGCAGTGCCTATCTCAAAGTCGGTTCTGATTTCTGCATTCCATTAATAGTTTTTCTTGCCAAGTATTTTAGTATTATTTCATTTATGACTTATGAGGTGTTCCTTCCTTTCTTCCTTCCTTCCTGTCTTCCTTCCGTCTTTCCATTCCTCGACAGTAACTGCCTCATCCCGGGACAGGGTTAAGCTGAATCTGGAGCCTATTTCAGGCACTAGTACGTCCTCAGTGGGATGCCAATCCGTTACTCAGCAGCACACACACGCACGCACACACATTCGCACACTTATTCAAACTCAGGGGCAATGCAGTGTAGCCATGCAGACACCCAGAGCTCATGCAAACCTCGACACAGGCCGTAACCCGAACTCGGGTCTGATCCGATCCCAAGATGAAGCTCTGATCCCCAAACACTACGTATCGTTCGCCACCATGCCGCACTGTTATGAATTCATTTAGTGTTCTCTGTTACTGATCTACTTGGGTGCTTGAGCTTCGTGAGATTATTATAGCGGTTTACAAGAATTTGAACTCAATGTGAGAGAAAAAGTGTGAGAAGTTCAAGAAGTGTGACATTCTTGTTAAACCTGTTTTTTTTTTCATTTACATCAGCTAGATGGCAGTGCTCATCTCATTCAGGATTAGTTAGACTCTGTGTGTGTGAGCGTGAGCGAGAGAGAGAGAGAGAGAATATACAGACATATCCTAAATCGGTGAAAAAAAAGTGTGTGTGTGTGTGTGTGTGTGTGTGTGTGATGCGGTTCACCTGGCAATTAAGGCAATCTGTTAACTATTTCACCCATCATCTGAAAGCTAAACCTTAGCAACTAGCAACACCCCCCCCAGCACACACACACACACACACACACACACACACACACACACACACACACACACACACACACACACACACACATAGATACTATAGCTGCATTTAAAGTCACTTATTCACTTTCTGGTTGTCTTTACACACTTCTGTAGTCACACATTATATTGAATCTTTTTTTAATCTAAATTCACATGAAAACAGAGCACTAGTATCTGTATGTGAGTGTGTGTGTGTGTGTGTGTGTGAGCGCAAGAGCTGGAGGACCACCCTGGGTTACTTAGCCCATTGAGCGGCCTGAGTGTGTTTTTATCTCTGGAGACTGAGAGAATAGAGGGGGAGAGAGGCAAAGCGCTCCAAAGGCGTTAATGAATAACTGCACTGCTACAGGGGCTTTTCCCCCCACAGTCCTCAGGGAGCAACGCACATACGATTACACACACACACACACACACACACACACACTGAAATTTATGCATTCGCTCATACTCAGACATGCATAAAACACTTTGTCTCCTTCCATAGGATTTTGTTGGATATATAAGCATGAGGTGTGTGTGTGTGTGTGTGTGTGTGTGTGTGTGTGTGTGTGTGTGTGTGTGTGTGTGTGTGTGTGTGTGTGTGTGGAATGAGTATACCCCTCGCTTGTGTGTAAGCTGGATAGTGGTGAGCAGCAGTGTGTAGCTGATCCCTATCTGACATCAGAGATGCTAGCGGTAGCCGGGGCATTGCTTTTGGGAGAGGCAGTATAACATTATACTGTGGCGAGTCACATAATCGGCCTCTTCTGATCAGTAACTCTATATGCAACGACAGCGATGATACAATGACCCACTTATGTTTGCGCATGGATGATACAGCCCCTAGACCATACATGACTTATTTGCTCTTTGTTGACTGTGTCTGGGTTTCTTACTCAGACAGAGTCAACAAAATATGATCAGGACCATCTGACAACACACACACGCACACACGCTCACACACGCACACACACACGCACACACGCACACACGCTCACGTACCACTCGGAAACGAAACGCAAAGAACGCGTCATGTTTTCACCGCCTTCTTATGCAGGAATGTTATTTTTCCGACTCCTGACCCTACTTCAGGAGCAGGTATGAACAGACAGAAGCAGTAGGTGGGAGTCTTCCACACTGACACCAAACACCCGAATATGAAGGAGAGGGAATCGATTGACCCGAGGGAGGCAGGGTCTGTCGAAACATGTCCGACTTTTTTTTTTTCATTCTTTTTTCTGTAAACAAAAGGGTCATTTCAACAATGTCAGTTGTTTTAGGCCGTGCTGACGATGCTGAACCCAGTGTGTGTGTGTGTGTGTCTGTGTGTGTGTGTGTGTGTGTCTGTGTGTGTGTGTGTGTGTTGTGTGAAAGGGAGAAAGAAAACTGCAGAAAGACAGCAGACAGATGGAGAGAGCGGATTTTCTCGTGGCGCAATTTCATCTTAATTTACAGGAACTTTAACTTTTTTGACTCAGTATGAAAGTCCATTGCATAAGAAAGAAGAACAAAATGGTGGTTGATAATTATAACTAATGAACAGCCACTAGTTAGTGACCATAGGCACGCATCATGTGTGGTATTAAGAACTCAATATAAAACAGTAAAGGAGTAACTGATGGCTATTCTGTAGGCTTTTTTCCCTGAGAAGAAAACATTTCTAACATTTCTATAGTATGCTATACGGCCTTTCAGATTCCAGATCTTAACCCGGTTGAAGATCTCTGAGGAACTTTATACTGACATGCTTGACAGCGTCCTCCGCCATTTATCAAACTGCTGAGGGAATGTGTTTCGGAGGAATGATGTTCATCTGTCTATGACCAATTTTGACGGCATCGCTTTTTCAATTTTGTCAAAAGTCGCTGATAAATACCTCATCTTCCTGATTCTTTAACAGGACTAAGAAAGATTTCATCCTAAGCATTGTTTTAAAGCACTTGATTGAAAACTATCCTAGTTGGTCCACCAGTTGTTGAATTTTTTACTATAAATTTCTATTGCTGGGGAAGTTGTTTCTAGGGCTCACAGGGAAATTCAGGTGTCAGTGCTTTCTTACTACTTTACAGAATCCTCATTTAAGTATTTTAAAAGAAGGATTTTGACTCATAAACAAATTCACCCAGTCCATATTTCAGCAAACAGAAATAAAAGAGTAATAAACTTGGTATCAAAACTAGGCTTATAGAACCAGGAATCTGAAATAGCGCAAAACTCAAATAACTGAAAATCTGACCTAATACCTTCTTTGACATAACATGTATGTTGGTTTTTATAAAAACTCACATTGCTGTTGCTGAACTTAGACAAAAAAACAAATAAAACTGAAATATCGAATTATAAACTGATTTGTGTCTTTCTTAGTGTTGCAGGTATTATATGACCATATTTCTTCTCTCGCATTTTAAATAATAATAATGTTCCTCGTACAAAAAAACGAAATTGAAATATGGAACCGTGTAATTATTTCGTCACAAAAGGCTCAAATTTATCATAAATAATGTGGTATAAATTCGTTAATTTATGTCATTTTTTAATAAATTAAATATTGATATTTATCAAAATAAATATTGATAAATTGATGAATATTGACAAACATCTTTGTTATCTTAATGAGATCATTAGTACATTTCTTTGGTGTTATCCTAGTTAAATACAATTAAACCCAAATATTAATAATCACAATGTGATTTCTAATATAGCTTAATTATTTAAAATATTATTTATATTATTATTTATATATAAATTAATTTTAAAAGTATTAATATCACTTTTACAATTTAATATATTTTGCCTGCTGACATAACATATCAGCAAAAGATTCAAGATTCAAAGAACTTTATTAATCCCATAAGGGATTGCAGTCGTTTTCCAGGAGGAAAGTTAGTTGCACACTAAACATAATTCTATATACCGATATTGCACATGTTCAGGGATAATTACCATAACTAAGTAATTAATACTATACTGCATATAACACGAAAATTATTGCCAGTATAAGTATGGTTTTAAACTGTATTAATAAAATTCTTCATTATTATTCATAACTTTTGTATTTTAAATCTAACAAATCTAATATCACAATATAGTAGATTACATACATTTAATTATTACATACATTATTTAATTACATACATACATTTAATTCTTTTTTTAAGACATTAAAGATACAAAGAAGTATATACAAACAGCTTTAGTTTTTAGCTTCTGTAATTCGCTAAACCTATAGAATAAGATATAATAATATAACTTTCAATCTAATTAGTCAACTTTCAATATTTACAGAAAATTTAATTAAATTTGATATTTTTCTAATTTTTTATTATTTTTTTGTTACATCAAATCAAAATAATTCAACATTTTCAGATAAAAAAAATACACAGTACCTGACCCAAAAAGTTTGGATTTTAATAAGCAAATACTTAAGAGCATTTGATTGGTTAATTAGCTTAATTAATAGTGATTAATTAAGTGATTTAATCTTTCAGGCGGCAACATTTCTTTTACCCCTAACTGATGCAGTGAGCAAGCCAAGAAAACACCTGAAAACAGTACTGGAATTGGGTTGAATCGTAAAAACCCGACAGCTGAAATCACAGCTATGTTTACTAATTTAGAACTTACAGAACTGATCACAAAGCTTGATTTTTCTAGCGAGCATAAAGATAGAACTTTGGAGCAATGGAAAAATCTGAAGGTCTGATGAGTCTATCCTACACCTGAGTGAAGTCAGAGTAAGAACGGGATCTGGGGTTGCACACAACTTGGCACAGGCTTTACACCGGATGCCCGTGCTGACGCATCCTTCCCATTTTATCCGGTGACTAGTGATTGGGTCTGGCACTGCATCCACTGGCTGGGCATTGGGTATCGGGTCGGGTCCCGTCTGCTCATTCATGCACTTATCCATTCACCAATATATGTATCATGAAATCATAATAGTACAGATCAAGAACTTCAGTTCACTGTTCAAATCAAATTCATATAATAATGGGAACAAGGGGTTTTCAGTGCATGGTTGTCGGTGCCAGATTGTCTGGTTTGAGTATTTCAGAAACTGTTGCTCTCTGTAGATTTCTACACACAACTGTCTCTAAAGTTTGAAAGGAAAATACTTTGTGAGTATTGATGAGAGAGGACGGTGGAGAATGTCGAGACAGGTTAAATTGGTGAGAAGGTTATGGTAACTCATATTGCCACTCTTTACAAACATGGTGAGCATAAAAGCATTTCTGAACGCACAACACATTAAACATTGGCGCAGATAGGCTACACAGGCGGATGCTCACATCAGATTCCACCTTTCCCAAGAACAGAAATCTTGAGTTCAGCTGTGAACTTCATGTCAACAGGCTGCTGCTGATGGTGTAATAGTGTGGGGAATGTTTCCTTAGCACACAGTGCGTCTTTAATAGCAATTTAGCATCGTTCTTGAATCTATCTGGATATTGTTGCTGTCCATGTTTATTCCCTTATGACCGCAATTTACTCATTGTATAATAGCTACTTCCAGCACAATAATGCACCAAGTCATAAAGCTCAAGTCATCCCGAACACATGACAATGAGTTCACTGTACTTCCAGCAGTCTGCCCAGATGTGCACGAATGGGGGATTCACAGCCTGATTGTGCAGCTGACAGACCTGCAGCAGTTATATGACGCAATAACATCATCATGGATCACAATGTGAAAGAAATGTTTCCACCGTGTTGTAGGACACATGTGATGATGAGCTAGTGCTTCTCTTAAAGCTAAGGGGGTTTCTATTAGGCCTTACATTAGTGTGGTGCTCCTAATCAAGTGGCTGTTAAGTGTATGTAATGTACATTAATATTAAAGCAAACAACCTAGGTTTTAGGTCCCGCTTGTGCAGTTGGGGCACTTCTGGCCAATCGGAATATGACTCCTTTGAGTGCTGTGGGTTATGGGGGACTTGTTTGTACGGCACATCCCGTGGATGCTTGGACGGATTGGGATCTGGGGAATTCGGAACCTTGACCTTTTCAACTACCTTGAACTCTTTGCCTGTTGGGCCGGCTGTAATGCACTGGGTGTTCTGATGCCTTTATATCATGGCCAGCATTTACTTTTTTCGCCAATTTGGTGCTGCACTGGCTTTGTAGATGAGCCTTGGTTGCCCATGACCCTGTCACTGGTTTACTGCAATATAAATCAATAGTCAGTGTTATGCAGTTGACCTAGTTGTGGTGTTAGTGTTATGGCCGATTGGTTTATAATATGCACGCTGTAATATTTCAAAGGAATCACAGACAGACTATATGTTGGCTGCTACTAGTGTCAGGCATAAAGTTTATAATGAAGGTGTGGATTCTGCTTGGATTTCTGTAGCCAAAAGTTCACTATTAGCATGAAAAACAGCCCCACACGATATCACTTCTGTTATTACCATTGCGATAGTATTGTTCAATGAAAACAAGGACACATCTGGCATGACATAATACCAAATACCGTTCAACAGAATACGCATGAAGTCATCTGTTAGCCTTTTTGTTGAAGTTGACAGTCGTACATTGCTGATACGTTTGGATTTATCGCTCGTCAGATCGTTTCTTGCCGCGCGTTAATGCAACATAGTGCAAGGTCAGTTTAGTCCGGTGAAATATGGCTGATAAAGTTCACGGCTTAATGATCAGAATGTGTAAAAGAGGGCGCACATGGCTGCCAGAAAGGGAGGAATGAATGAGAAAAGGTGATGAAAAGGAGGTTTATAAATAGAAACAAGAGGGGAGAAAGACAGAGAAAGAAAGAGAGGGAGCTGGCAGGTTGCCAGATGGCACGGTGCCGCAGCTCCAGAGTTCCATGTCATAGACAGCACTTGCAGCCAGAAGGGGTTCCCCCAACTCACCTCTGCACTGCCACACACACACGCACACACACACAGATTTACAGTTCTGCACAAAATCCACAAAATCCCACAAAAGCAAACAAGTACTTACAGAGTCACACATACACACACATGCGGATTGGAGAAACACAGATTCCAGTTTTTTCTCATGTGCGTATGAGAGCTTGGCTGCTGCCGTTATCCTCAAAGTACCCAGGCTGACTCTCAGACATCATTAAGGCAATATGTTTTAAGACAAAACGTGTGCTACGTTTATGTGCACGATGAAAGTTTACAGTGCCACATGCATTTTATTGCTATAAATATGAATATGGATACGGATTGGATTACAAAATATATGCTTATGTTTGCCTGTAATGCCGAGTTTACACTTTTTTCAACCTGAATTTTGGTGCAGAACAAATCGCACCTTCTGTGGTTGTTGTGTTCAGATCGGCGTTACACATAATGTAACGTAATTAGAACCATTACCACCGGGTTTGTATTAGAGCCAGCAGTAGGCTGATGGCACAGGATTATGCAGTAGTGGCAAACATGGAATATAAACAAAGAACAATCCTTCGTGTCGCTTCTAAATGGTTCATTTAGAAATGATACTTTTTTGTTCAGTTCGACTGTTCCCTCTCTTCCCCTTTTCCCAGACGCACTCAGAAAAACTAGCAAGCATGCTCGTCATGTCTAACGAGTAAACAAATTCCTTTGGCGAAAAAGAAAAAAAAAAAAGTTTCACTTCACAGGTGCATGGCTGGCTTTCCGACTGCCTCAAGATGAACTTGTGTTTTTAGTCGTAAATTATAATAGGGGAAGTCCCAGGGATATCGACAGCGCATCTGGCAACAGACTCGTACAAAAACACACACATGCACACAGCTTTTCCTGTTGTACTGGACTAAGTAATGGGTCTTATAGAAACTGTTGAGACACTTGGTCGAGCTGCTCTTGCTTGACTAAACTTCTCTGGTTTCCTCTCCCATTGTTAGGCGACACACAGGGGAAACCACCTCCAACTGACCTGTGTTTGTGGAAAATGTTAATTCTATCGTTTTTTAATTAGTCCTTTCATTTACGAAATGGCTTTTCTTTTGCTTAGAAGCAAAAACAAACAAACAAACAAACATTGTGCATGATATAGGAACAAACAAGATTAATCATCAATATATATGAATTTATTATCATTTGATATACACAGATAAGTCGTGACACTAAATCCAGCGACGTGTGATGGGGATAACTTCGATCATCTTGTTACAACGGCTTCCAGCAAGGGTCGGGATTGACTTGGTTCTACAGAACTGGATGTAATAGTTGTAGTATGTACTGTAGTAATAGGATGTAATAGTGTTCTACTGTAGTGTGCAGCGGTTAGTACCTCCCTACCAAAAGTGATCCAAGGATGGACAGACGGTGAGCTGGTGACATGATCACAGATTGCTCGAAAGATTAATGCTGTCTCTGGCAGAAATGTCAGGTGCATAACAGCTTGCTGCATACGATGCTGCTCCATGTTGTTCCATGTTGAAAGCACCAACAGTGAACATGTGAGCGTCAGAACTGAACCAGGGAGCAAAAGACGCGGAATGTTTGGCCTGTGGATACACCATGGGAAGGAGGGTAGTTGAAGAAGGCAAGTGAGAATATCCTGCTGGGAAACCTGGAAAGTATGTGGACGCTCAAGTGGCACATACCCAAACATGGATGCAGACTAATTACGCACATTCATACAGTGCTGACCTGGCATCCAAGTTCACGGAATCAATCAGATTAAACATCTGTGGGATTAACACAGGGCAAGATAATAATAATAATAATAATTATTATTATTATTATCATTATTTTTATTATTAGTAGTAGTAGTAGTAGTAGGTGGCACGGTGGTTTAGTGGTTCGCACTGTTGCCTTGCACCGCCAGGGTCAGGGTTCGAGCCCCGGTCAGGCTCGATTCCCGTCTCTGTGTGCATGGAGTTTGCATGTTCTCCCTGTGCTTGGTGGGTTTCCTCCGGGTACTCCGCTTTCAAGTCATGTATGTTAGGCTAATTGGTTTTCCCAAATTGCCCGTAGTGTGTGAATGTGTGTGTGTGTGTGTGTGTGTGCCCTGTGATGGATTGGCACCCTGTCCAGGGTGTACCCTGCCATGTGCCCTGCGACTCCTGGGATAGGCTCCAGGCCCCCTGTGACCCTGAATACAGGATTAAGCGGTATAGATGATGATGATGAGTGAGTAGTAGAATAAATTTTTTCAATATAGCACTTTGTCTTTATGACTTTGGACAAGGTTTCGGCTACGACATGCCGCGCTCTGGCCTTACACAGCTGGTGCTGGGACTCTAATGGCACAGTAGCGAAGTGCATCACAACCACAACGAACATAGTTTCCTTTCCAAAGTGTATCTCTGACGTGTCTGCGCTAAGCAGGGAAGTTACAAAGAAACTGCAGGAGAAAAGGAAAGGAATGCCTTTACAGAGTGAACTGATTTCTTTGTTTGTTTTGTTGTAATGAAGACAGGGTTTCCATAGCATCTGTATACTCCTTCTAATTTAATCACAGCCAAGCATGCACATAGCATTGAAAAAAAAAAAAAATAAATAAAAAAATAGGAATGGTTTGGGATCTCGATCTGAACCTTTCACAGGTCTCTTTTGCATGAATTTTGGCTAAAAGTCGGTGTTTGGGTGATTTTCTGCTCGTCAGTATTAGCGGATGTTGACATTAAGCAGTGGGAGATAATGATCAGTAAAAGAGTAGTAAGCCACTACATCCTGAATTGAAAAACATTTCGACGGAACCCTGATTAATGCCTCTGTGTCGAGTCTACGCCACAACCAAACGTCACGGCGACGCAGACTGCGACGACACGGTCCACCCGGTAATATCGCGTTTCCGTCTTCTTCTTCTTCTTCTTCTTCTTCTTCTTCTTCTTCTTCTACGCTTCCACTTTTGAGTGGAATTGAATGTTGCACTGACGATCTCCGTCGACGTCTTCTCTCGTTTCTGCGGTTCAGTAATTGCATCTATTCGCACCAAACCCAAAGATCAGCTCAGTTTTATTCACTATTATTTGTAGCATGCAGAAAAACAAAAAGTCAAAGAAGAACCACTCACCAGAGCGTGGCAAAGAAAGAAGTAGAAACTCTCACAGCGCAGGCTGCACATGGATCTGATGCAGAAGGCTAAAAGTTATAACTTCTTGTTAGATTGCCCTGGATGCTATGAACTTCACACCTCCCGTGCATGCAGGACAATTACTAGGTTAGTTCTGATCTGATTTGTGTTGGTTTTTTTTTTTGGTTTTTCGATTTACCTCCAATCAGATCTTTTCAAATCTATAAACAGTATTTTTGTCAGCGTACTCTGACCACACCAGCATTTTGCATAACAGTCACTAAGCATTATTTTTCTAGTTTTGAACTGTTATCATCAATAGCGATGCACATTTTATTTGCTCACTAAATTAATGATAAATGACACAGGATTCTCATTTTCACTCGGATTTAGAATCATGTCAGCCATATACGTGTGAGCATACTACACATACTGCATCTATCCAATCGTCATGTATTATAATCTCTCCAATCAACAGGAGGTAGGTAAAATAAATATTAAGGCAGGTATATTCAATCTTAATATCAAATATAAAACATATGAAATAATATTTGGGTATAGGATAATAATAATAATATAGCATTTATTAGCTACATTAATATGTGTTCTGTCTATGGGATGTTTTCACAAAGTAAAGCATGCGTGTGTCCATGTGCGGCAACCTGACAGCAGCTGCTGTAATATAAGCTCTAATGCCTCGACGCACCGAGCACGCAAACGCCATTGTTGTCATTGTTTAAAGCAGAATTTGGGTTTTAAACGCTGCTTTTGATACTGGAAGAATACATAATTATGTCACAACACTTGACTTCTAGGTCGGAACAAGCTGTAACCAATATACCTGGACTGAATTGTTTAAGTGCATTCAAGCTGTATCTCAGGAGGAGTGGGTCAACTTTCAAAGTGTGAAAGAACAGCGGATACAAAAATGTCAGTGTGTGTCCGGGGTTACAATCTTGTGTTGGCAGCCAGGCCTATTAAGGGATGTGAGGATTTGGCACGGTAAACACTGTGCGTGTGTGTGTGTGTGTGTGTGTGTGTGTGTGTGTGTGTGCGGGTCGGGGGCTTTCCACTGTTCACTCTTCTCACTGAGGTCCAAACAGATATTCATAGAGGAAATGAAACTTGTCCATTATTGCACTCTATACAAACACTGGGGCGTAATGGGTTTGGTGCCCACCCCTCCCACCGCGTACCTGCCCCTTTCAACTCTTCATCTGTCCGTCAGTGCTCGTCACTGTGTTCAGCAAGCCATGACTCTTCATCCTCCACCCTGGTATGGGAATGTATGCCATGTGAGTAGGAGCTCCTCCCTCGCCTCATTTTTCCCATTCTTTTATTTTTCACCGCTCCTTTCTTCCTGTTCTCTTCATTATCCATTTGGTTGCATTCACGTCTTCTATCAGTCCTCATGGACTCATGCCGGATGACAATAACAGCAGGTGGCTATTTTGAGCTTCTTCTTTTTTTTTTTTTCTAATTGAAAGACATCGCGAGTCTTGTGATCAGCTCTTCCTCCACACAGACCTGCTTTCAGTCCTGATGTGTCACTTGATGCCCCCTTGTCTACCGCCCCCCCCCCCCTCTTTTTTAAAACGATGTAATCGTAGCAACTTGTACGCAGGTTTAACCTGATTATGTTTCCCTGTGTGAAGTTAAACAGTGCACTTCTGCTAACGGTGTCACATGTTCGGTCGCAAGCTCAGGCGGTGTTTTCATCTGTTTTGCATGTTGGTGTGCGCCACATGAAGCTTGATCCACCATGTCACTCAGGACTATTTCTGTCCACTGGTCCCTCCTACCTGAGGAAGGTGGACTCACTGACCTTAGTGGGCTTCTCTTACTGGAGGACACGAGACCTAATTTGCATCCTCGGCCCTGATTGGATTGTTCACGATTCATTTCATGACACACGGTACTACATCAGTATTGTTTTGAGAATCATATTGGCCTGTTGACCTTTATAAGGATATTAGTGCCTTGCAAAAAGAAAAGAAAAAAAAAAAAACTATGCATGCTGAGAATATGCGGGTTGTACTATTATAGTAACCACCCACGACTTAGACACAGCAGGTCCAGAGCTGTGGGGGTGTTCCCTTATATGATGTGGGGTTGAAAGAGCACCTCTTTTTCCATTTAAGGGGATTTTTTTTTTGTTTTGGGGGAAAAAGGAAGAAGAAAATTTGTGCTTAACATTGAAATCCAGCTCTGAATTCTATTTTTTTTATTATACACACCCACATAACTAGGATAAACTTATATTTCTCATACAATAATTCAGGTATACGTCAAGAGCATTTGTGTGATGTTCATATCAAACATCAGAATGAGGATGAAGTATGGTGCCTGTAACTGTGGAATGGTTATTAGAACTACAGTCGTGGCCAAAAGTTTTGAGAATGACACAAATATTCGTTTTCACAAAGTTTGCTGCTAAACTGCTTTTAGATCTTTGTTTCAGTTGTTTCTGTGATGTACTGAAATATAATTACAAGCACTTCATATGTTTCAAAGGCTTTTATCGACAATCACATGACATTTATGTAAAGAGTCAGTATTTGTAGAGTTGGCGCTTCTTTTTCAGGACCTCTGCAATTCGACTGGGCTGCACTCAATCAACTTCTGGGCCAAATCCTGACTGATAGCAACCCATTCTTTCATAATCACTTCTTGGAGTTCAAGTTTGTTTCTAGGCCATGTTACTGGGTTTTTGTTTGTCCACCCGCCTCTTGAGGATTGACCACAAGTTCTCAATGGGATTAAGATCTGAGGAGTTTCCAGGCCATGGACCCAAAATTTCAACGTTTTGGTCCCCGAGCCACTTGGTTCTCACTTTTGCCTTATGGCTCGGTGCTCCATCGTGCTGGAAAATACATTGTTCTTCACCAAACTGTTGTTGGATTGTTGGAAGAAGTTGCTGTTGGAGGGTGTTTTGGTATCATTCTTTATTCATGGCTGTGTTTTGGGGTAAAATTGTGAGTGAGGCCACTCCCTTGGATGAGAAGCAACCCCACACATGAATGGTCTCAGGATGCTTTACTGTTGGCATGACACAGGACTGATGGTAGCGCTCACCTTTTCTTCTCCGGACAAGCCTTTTTCCAGATGCCCCAAACAATCGGAAAGAGGCTTCATCCGAGAATATGACTTTGCCCCAGTCCTCAGCAGTCCATTCGCCATACTTTTTGCAGAAGATCAATCTGTCCCTGATGTTTTTTTTGGAGAGAAGTGGCTTCTTTGCTGCCCTTCTTGACACCAGGCCATCTTCCAAAAGTCTTGGCCTCACTGTGCGTGCAGATGCGCTTACACCTGCCTGCTGCCATTCCTGAGCAGCTCTGCACTGGTGGCACTCCGATCCCGCAGCTGAATCCTCTTTAGGAGACGATCCTGGCGCTTGCTGGACTTTCTTGGACGCCCTGAAGTCTTCTTAACAAGAATTGAAGCTCTTTCCTTGAAGTTCTTGATGATCCTATAAATTGTTGATTTAGGTGCAATCTTAGTAGCCACAATATCCTCAACTGTGAAGCCATTTTTATGCAACACAATGATGGCTGCACGCGTTTCTTTGCAAGTCACCATGGTTAACAATGAAAGAACAATGATTTCCAGCATCACCCTCCTTTTAACATGTCAAGTCTGCCATTCTAACCCAATCAGCCTGACATAATGATCTCCAGCCTTGTGCTCGTCAACATTCTCACCTGAGTTAACAAGACGATTACTGAAATGATCTCAGCAGCTCCTTTAATGACAGCAATGAAATGCAGTGGAAAGGTTTTTTCGGGATTAAGTTAATTTTCATGGCAAAGAAGGACTATGCAATTCATCAGATCACKCTTCATAACATTCTGGAGTATATGCAAATTGCTATTATAAAAACTTAAGCACCAACTTTTCCAATTTACTGTACATGGGCTGTTTGAGTATTTTACCCAGAAAACGGTCTCTGATCAGTTTGATAAGAGAGATTAGGAGGAAACGACCAGATTGGTTGGGATCGTTTCCAGAGAACACTTGACTCCAAAGTCTGGTTTATTTTGATCAGTGAGAACAGAATCGTTCCCGAGCCTGAGTCCGCTTAATTGGGGGTCTACAGTGTACGTAGCGACATATTCAATCGGATATGGAAGCCAGATGTATCTGAGCACGGCAGTAGATCACTGTTTAGACGCAATGTCATCAGTGTTATCAGTCTCTCCACGAAAACTCTATGCGTGTATGCTAATCTCGCGCCAATCTCATCCTTTCTCTTTTACAAAGCCATAGCTGATATGCAAAGTAGGAAGGTACGCGACAGCATTGCTCTTGACATTTTCCCCAGTATTTCGGGGAACGGCTGCATTATATGGACAAAAATACCATAATGTAAACTTATTGCTGCTCACAAACCAAGTAGGTGCATACTGCCGCCAGCTGTATCCATGAGTGTGAATACGCAAGCGTAACAATATAAATGCTGGCCAGCAGGGGGGAGGGGAGGGAACAGAATCCATCATGCCTCATGTGGAAAAGGGAGAATATAGTAACTCAAGTAATCTCGTTTTACAACCGTGAGGAGCAGAAAAGCATACATAAAACATAGACCCTTGTGGTGAACAGTAGCAGAGCACCACGCCTGCTAGTCAAGAACAAGAATGCAAGGCTATATGCAATGCAAACACTGGAGGTGAATATCAGCTAAAACTCTTGATCTGGATCTTCATGATTTTTTTTTTTTTTGCATTGCTCTTCTGATACATTATTGGCTAATTTAGATAACTGCATGAATGGTCCAAATAAAGTGGATGATGAGCATATATCATATATCATATCATATCATATATTGAAGAACATAAGAGAATAAAACGAATTGTTTCCTGCCCTTGTTGTGATCCTGAACGGCAACGCCTGCATTATATGCACAAAAATATCACAATGTGGACTTCTTGTTGCTCATTGGAATGAAGAAACAAACCATATAATCCTATAACACTACCTAGGTATAATCTAGAATTCTTCACTACATACACACAACATATCAGGAAAATCTGAGATTTTACGATTTACACAAAACAGTTCCGGGAAATCGTTGGGAAATTGTTAAGACGCTCATTTGAACATTGCTGACTTTTTATGCTTATACTATGTTTATGATGGTTACATTTGCTGTGTATTATCCTGCTTACATTTAAATTCCAGCATGTTATTTTTGAAGTTTATCTTTATTTAGAATTGTGAGTCATTTATATTTGTCTGTGGATAAATGGGTTTAATCACGTCTGTGCAGCTATTTTGGAGCAGATTTAAATGGCGGATGTCTCGCAGTGTAGTGCGTGTTAAACGTGAGCGCATGAGCCTGACCTTTGACCTCCAGACGAAAGGAATGTGGAAACTCTTTAATCTCCAAACAAAATGTCAGATGCACTCCTGCAATCTGTGTGCAACTTCCAGATCCTCGCCCTGAGGGATCGTCTGCACCTATATATAAGTATTTCCTTAATACTGAATTAAAAGGAAAAGGTAAACATTTGGTTAATATGGTCTAAACATATTCTTCGAACGCCTGTGTGGATAAAGACTCTTTATTTGCCCTATACGTAGACAGATTGACTATGGCCTTTTTCCAACTTTTTTACACCCCAGTGGTTGTATTTAAAAATGGGTAAGGAATGTAAGTTTTATTTTCAAAGATTTCCTAGGATTGATTTTCTTATTGGCACTCAGTGAACTAAGCAAAGAATATAAACTTCTGCCATTGTGCATAGTCGTGTGTAAGTGTTTGGCCGGTTGTTGATGCGGGAATGAAGCAGATACTGAAAGCATCATGAAATAGTTGTTTCTCTATGTGTATGTTGGCATGTGTGGAATGCATGTGATGATGAAGAACAGTAATGCTTCATGGCCTGAAATGCAAACATTTAAAAACATTTTTACAAATTTATTTAAAAGGACATGAATGGCGACAAAAAAGTACTGTGATACTTAATTGCATGCCTTTTTTTTATTAATTAAAAAAAGATTAATCACATTGAGTTTTAGTATTTTGCACTGATCCATTTTAATCAGTCTTTGCAGTTTAAGAGATTTTGTGTTTGACTCCTTACTCACCACTTTACTTATGTAATAAATATTAATTTTTTATTACTACCTTATTAAGTACGTGATCATCACAAATATAATAAAATAATAGATATTTATAAACACAGATTTGTATACACACACTGCCTTGCAAATAAAAAGTTGCCATTTTTTAAGGAGATTCAAATTATTTTTGAATTACTATAAAAAAACAAGATTTAACATTTTTGGAATTGGGTTAAGAACCCTCCAAAACATATTTTTAGAACCTGTAGGGCTAGTGCTGTACAGTCCACTTCATGAAAGAAATGAGGTTATAAAAATTTCACATTGTGAATAAGCATCATAAAAACTCTACAAGAAAAATCACAGTTATGTTCAACAGTAAAAGTAAGAGTGATGGTTACATTGGGGTAAGAAGGCAAACCCATGAAGTGATGCACCATGATGCATAGAGCCCACTTGTACTAATATTATGATTCACTACATTGTGTGCCATAATCAAAGCTAAAGTCAGTCAAATGCACTCTTAGATTATGCAACATTTTTAAGCCAGGCAGTGTGTGTATATATAAAGGGCACTCGTGACTCACGGTGTTTCGCCTGCCGTGTGGAAGGCCCGGGTTCGATTCCCAGCCAGTGCCCAAACCCCAGCCACTGGATGCAGTGCAGGTCCCAAGCCCGGGTAAAATGGGAGGGTTGTGTCAGGAAGGGATTCCTGCGTAAAACCTGTGCCAAGCTGGTACTGAATGTGCGGACCGGATGGTCCGCTGTGGCGACCCCTTGCCAGAAGCTGCCGAAAGACTAACAACAACAATACAGACTTTATTGTCTAAATAACTGGCAACGAAAATGAAATGAACATGCGTAGAAAGTGTCAGTATTTTGTGTGAGCACCATAGTTATCTAACACGGCCTTAATCCTCCTGGGCATGAGAATTCACCAGAGCTGCACATGTTGTTGGTGGCATCATCTTCTACTGCTCCATAATGATATCACGGAGCTGCTTTATGTTATACACATGGCGCTTCGCCACCTTCCGCTTGAGTATCCCCCACAGGTGCTCAATAAGGTTCAGGTCTGGAGACATATTTGGCCATTTCATCACCTGCAGCTTCAGCTTCAGCTTCCTTAGCAAGGCAGTTGTCATCTTGGCGGTGTGTTTGGGGTCATCATATTGGTAAACTGCTGTTTGGCCCAGGGAGGTTACTATCAAGCTGACAAACACATGAACATGATGAGTAGGACATGTGACTTTACATGGTTAAACAGTGTACAGCTGTTATCATGTAGGGTGTACTCACTTTTGTTGCCAGCTATTCTGACAATAATGGCTGTATGTTGAGTTATTTTCAGAGTATATACACGGTTATACAAGCTGCACATTGACTACTACTCTAAAATATATCCAAGTTTAATTTCTATAGTATTTTCTTTTGTGAAGATATACTAAAATGTTAGCTGATACTAGAGTGAGATACTGTAAATTGAAACTTTTCTGTAATCACATACTTTGCTTGTTTTAAAACATATATAATCTATGTACTGAACAACATACTGAGAATTTGGAATGAACATTTTATTTAAAAAAAAATCACAATGGTAATATGGAGTGTTTGCTCTAATGTTTTTCTATGATTTCATTTTCCTGCAGAACAATCAAAATGAGCAGCACTTATATCTACTGGACCCCGCCCATGTCAGTTGGGACTGGGTGAGAGATAGTGACAGATTTTTTTTTTTTCCTGGAAGTTCTGGAAGGGTAAGTGGTAAGACAACCAAAAAAAAAAAAGAAAATAAATGACATATTCATGTGCTTCATTTCGTGAAAGGAGATTGAGGTACTTAAATATTGTCTTTTGTAGATTTTCTCAAAGAGGAGACTGCATAATACCTAGAACCCACAAACTTCATCCCCAGGCAGGATTCAAAAAGAGCCTGGAAGGTAGGGCAGCCACGGCCGGGGTTCAATGGCAACGGCACCATAGGGCTGCCATGGCAGCAGCTGCCGCTGATGCCCCACACCACATAACCACACTGACGCCGGCGGACGAGGATCGACGAGCCGCCCCCAAACTGTTTGGAGGTCCAGCTCAAGTAAGGACGGAGATTGAGAAAGCGAGGGAGACAGAGAAGGAGGAAGGCGGCAACGAGTGTTTGGTGTGTGGCACCATCTTCAGCTCACAGGATAAGCTTCAAATCCACGCATTCAGTCATACAGGGGAGAAACCGTTCCACTGTTCGCAGCCCCATTGCCACAAGGCCTTCAGTTCCAAGTATAAGCTCTACAGGTAGGTCAGTTTAAAAACGATCATCCTTGGGTAGGGAGCCTCACTTTATGTTGAATGTTGAAATGTTTATGCATGTAGTACCAGAAGAAATTTGGATACCCCTACTCATTTAAGAGTTATTCTTTTTTTTTTTTTTTTTACTATTTTCTACATTGTAAAACAGTACAGAAGACAGCAAAATTATGAAAAGAAATTATTATTTAAACATTAAAAAAATGTAAAAACAAAAAATACTTTTTAGATTTTAGATTCCTCAGTGTAGCCACAATTTACCTTGATAACAGTTTTCCACACTATTGGCAGGCGACAAGTGCTCAACATAGATGGAATCTCCTTTAAGACTGTTGAAAAACATTCCAGAGGACTACCTCATGAAGTTGGTTGAGAGAATGCCAAGATTGTGCAAAGCTGTCAAAACAATAAGTAGCAAAAATAAAGAAAAAACATTTAATGAGTAGGTGTGCTCACACTTTTGACTGGTACTGTACTACATGAAAAATCGCAACTGCCTGTGGAAGCTCATAATAACCATTGGATGATTAAGAGTTTGTATAATATTTTAGATCAAAGTTACTTAGCATACTTACACAATTTCTCTACCCCATAGGCATATGGCCACACACTCCCCACAGAAAACCCACCAGTGCTCATTTTGTGAAAAGATGTTCCACCGTAAAGATCATTTAAAAAATCACCTGCAGACCCATGACCCCAATAAAGAAGCTTTTAAGTGCGAGGAGTGTGGCAAGCACTATAACACAAAGCTAGGCTACAAGCGACATGTGGCCATGCACTCTGCGACAGCTGGAGACCTGACCTGCAAGGTATGTTTGCAGAGCTACGAGAGCACACCTGCCCTCTTGGATCACCTGAAGAGCCATTCTGGCAAGTCTTCAGGGGCCACCAAGGAGAAGAAACACCCTTGCGATCACTGTGACCGTCGCTTCTACACTCGTAAAGATGTTCGCCGACACATGGTAGTGCACACAGGTCGCAAAGATTTCCTGTGCCAGTACTGTGCACAGCGCTTCGGAAGAAAGGACCACCTCACACGACATGTAAAGAAGAGCCATTCACAGGAGCTACTGAAGATCAAGACAGAACCCCCAGATATGCTTGCTCTGCTTGGGTCTGGCTCTCCAACTTGTGCTGTGAAGGAAGAGCTCAGTCCTATGATGTGTAGCATGGGCCCCAACAAGGACTCCATGATGACCAAACCTTTCCGCAGTGGCACCCCTTTTTCTATGGGCATGTACAACCCACACCACCTCCAGGCCATGTCAGGCCCCGGAATGGGCCACCATCACTCCTTGGTTCCTGGGACACTGTCTGCTGCTATGGGTATGGGCTGCTCAATGGAGCCTCCTACAGCCTTACACCACCATCATCCACATCATCACCACCATCCACATCATCACTCCCCTCCGCCTCCACCACACCAACAACAAACTCCACTTCAACCTCAACCCCAGCAGCAGCATTCCCAACCTCCCAAGTATCAGCTTGGATCTACCTCATACTTGCTGGATAAGCCCCTAAAGGTGGAGATGGAGAGTTATCTGATGGATCTGCAGAGTGGCTTGCCAGTCCCACCTCCACCTTCAGGTGACCCCCATTCAGCTGCCTCGCCTAATAAAGATGGTCTGGAGCCTCCACCCGGCTTAACAGATGAGCTGTGTGGGGATCCCCTCCTATCTAAAAGCCCTGCCGTCATTGCTGAATCTCTGTGTGCTGCTAACATGGACTTCTCCCATTTACTGGGCTTCTTTCCGCTAAACCTGCCTCCCTATAGCACTCCCATGAGTTCGGGGGGCCTGGTGATGGGCTACTCCACATCCACTGCCTCTTCTTCTTCCTCATCATCGTCAGCATCTTCACATGCTGCCGAGTCTCATGCTGCCACAGCAACAGCCTCAGTGCCTCTTACCTCTTTGCAACCTCAACCTCAAGAGCAACCAGGCTCCAGTGGAGGTCTTGGTCTCGGGTCCCTGCATTCACTCCCGCCAGTGTTTAGCTCCAGCCTTAGCACAACCACCTTGCCTCGCTTCCATCAGGCCTTTCAATGAGGCTCCCACCCCACCCTTCCTTGCCACAGGCTGAGACAACAAAGGTGGCAAGGAAAATGGGAGCTTTAGGGCTCCCTCTAGGGGTGGGAGAATAAAACACTTGAACACATAGAAGCCTTAAATGAAGCGCACAAATGCTTTTCAGTGAGCCTGGAGAAAACCATTTATTTTTCGAAGGAATAAGGAAGTAAAATACAGGAAATAAGAATACCGTGGAGCTTTTATTTAGGCTTTTTTTTAATCTATATTTTAGTTTTAAAAATTTCCCCCAGCCCTTTGCTCACCAATTTTTAAATAGGAGGCAGCATTTTTAGGCCTTTAAGGCATGGTACCGCATACTTTAAGTAATAATATGTGTTTGAGAAAGGCAAAGGATAAGGTATAAAAAGTATAAAATATCTTTTAAGGCTCTAAAAAAATAGTTTGAAGTTATTATAATTTTTTTTGCTTTTACAAATATGAGACTGACTTTGTGTTGTCTCAGTTTTATTAAAGTTAGGAATCGTTTAATCACCCTTAAACTAAAACTGCCTTGGCAGCCAGGAGAGGAAAATTAGTGGAGGAATGAAGTTGTGATGTTGCAAAAAAAAAAAAGTTTTTTATTTTACAGCCCAAACGCAAATTCATTATTTTTTCTACATACAGTAAAATATATTATTTCCAGTTGTTCAGACCCTTCCCCCCCAGTATATTACATACTTTAACATTTTCAAAATACATTCATATAAATAAGCTGCCCCCTATAAATGCACATGGCTCTTCTAAAAGGTATTTATTGAAAGTACACAGTAGATTGTGTGCAGGCATTATGTAAGCAAGGTATACAGTGAAAGGAAGAAGGCAAATAAAAAAAAGACAGCAAATAAAACTGCACAATTTTACGATCCTGATTTTATACACTGAGCATTCAGGTTTAAGGACAGATAATGGATAATGTAAAAAACGTACAGGTTTGTTAGTCAAAGGAAGCACTTTGTTTACAGCAAAAGGCACTTGACCATTTTGGGTCCCCATGGTGACCCGCTGACCCTCAGTTCCCTTCTTCCTGACCCAGTACACCTTTTTCCTCCTAGCCAAGCTTTCCGTTACACCATATATTCACACAAGTATGTTATTCTCTAGTATTTAAATAATGAAATACTGGTTTCATAATGGTTTCCTTCTTCCTTCCAGTACTAATTTTAATATCTCCATGGCAAAAGTTTTATTACCTCCAGTTCCTGCCCACCTTATTATAATGTGTATTTTAGAAAAAACAAAGATTTTAGGCAGGGTTATAGAGTTAATAGTTAAATGGTAATAATCACCCTGACATATGTGAATAGAAAAGAAATGAGAGGATAGAGGGTAAAAAATCTACAAGAGTATTTTTGCAGTGTACGAAATACCACATCAAAAATAAATATATAATTGCTTTTATTTTTTAGTAAAAAGTACTTTAGATAGATGTATTAAAATTGCTGATGGAATTTTTTTTTTTTTTTTACAAAAAACAGAAAAAAATGTAGGTTTGCATAATATTGTAACCTTGATCAAAAAATGGATGAAGTAATTGCATTTCATTATAGTCTTCCCTGTATTATTTGTTCTATTTTTTTTTCTTTCTTTTTTGTATGCTGGTCGAAGGATAATATTTTGACCCATGTGTAATAGGCTATTAGTGGAATAATCAAGTAGATTAAAAATTAGTTCATTCTTTAGTGTTGCTTTAAGAGGCCCGTAATGTGACCCAAGTTCACAAATTCAAAGGGAATCAGAATTATTACTTTTCCTGGCAAATGTTTTCATACTGTGATCCCTAGAAAATTATCATTTTTAACAATTTAATTCCCAGGAGAGCATAGTAAAACCATAAATCAATGCACTACAAAATGAGGTGCTAACAAAAAAAAAAAAGGAATTAAAAAACACCACATGACCTGGTTCATCAATGACAATTTTTTAGAAGTATTTGAGTTGAAAATGGATTTCTCTAAACTGACAGAGAGATGATGATAATGATGGTGCTGTTTTTTTCATCAAGTTATTGCAGAAATCCATGTCAAATACAAACCTAGGGCCGTTCAAGTCAAACCTGGACTTTCTCGTGAATGAAGGCGTAAAACAGAGTAACATTTACAGACTTCAATGATGGGACTCTTAGCCTCAGGGAAACATTTGAATGGTGCAAACATTTTAAAGAAGGCTGTACAACCATCTCACTGCAGCCGTTCCCGTGAACATTCAGCGAGTGGAACGCCTGATCCATGAAAATCGGGGGATAACTTGGCACCAACTTGCGGAAGAGATGCATCTGTCTATGGGAACTGTACACACAATCACATTACAGCAACTTGGCTGGGAGTTACTGCCCCATCCCCCATATACTCCTGACCTTGCTCCAAGTGATTTCCACGTTTGGTCTATTAAAGGAGTCCCTGGGAGGCCAGTGTTTCAGTCGTAAAGCAGGCAGTCCAATCATGTTTCTGGCATACTAAGAAAACTTTTTCCCTTAATGGTATCCAGGCACTAGTGAAATGCTGGGTTAAGTGCATTAGTGTAGCAGGGGATTATTTCGAGAAATAAAAGTAGTTTTTAGTTCAAAGGTAGTTTCTCATAACGGTCTTCTTTTATTCTGCACAATCAACAGTCCCGGTTTGACTTGATCGCCCTCGTAAATGTCCATTACAAATGGCCAGACTTTACATTTTGCCCATCCTTAGAGTGCTAGTAAATGTGTAACATTCAAGTTAATTATAAAATTGTTTAAATGTGAGGCCACCTCCTAAAATGTATTTTAAAAAGTTATGATGCTGCTTTAGTGCTATGGTTGGCAACAGTCATAGACCACTTCTGCAGAAACCCTTCTGCAGAGACCTTTAAACTGAATGCGTGAACTGTTTGTCCATTTCTGTTCTCCTTTTACAGCTGCTTCTTTCATTCAAATGAACATTTTTATCAAAGGGTCTGAAGAAAGACAAATACCCAGAACAAATAAGTCACCAGACTGGTCTTTGACATTCAAAGCTTGGGACAGTTGATTGGGATATTGCCTAGTCGTTTGTTGTCATATATTATTTTCTGTTTGTTGAAACAGGACCTCAAAACAACACAACACATCACCTCATTTTAATTTTATTATACTTTTTTTTTCATACCAAAAACCTGGGGAGAAGAAACTTTTTTTTTTCACAATTACTAATGTAAGGACTATTATTGAGAGAATATTTGCATACAGTTTTTTCCTTAATATTTCACGATAATCACAATTGGATTGTATCAAATTTTGCTTCAAATTTAATGATGTGTTCGGCTTATACACTCGCTGGCTAAAATATGTCACACACTATAATATTTTATTTGGCTGCTTTTAGCTTTGATTACAGTCCCTGATGTGGTGGCCAGTTCACATGTGAAATTAATACCTCAATCTCCCACAACCACTAACAATTTGAGTCCTGGAATATAGTCACACTACCTTGTAAGAAAAAAAAAAATGATGGGATAACATGGTCATATTCAGCACATTCAGGTCATTAGCTGACTTGACCTGACTAATCATAACACAGTTGGTCCTTTGCAAGATAGACATTACCCTGACCTGTCTATAACCCTGGAATAGGGTCAACCTGGACTCATTAGACCACATGGTAGTGTTCCATTGCTAAACATTCTAATCTTTGTGCTTCCTAGCAAACCAACTTTCTGGTTAGTCTCACTAACTGTTGGTTTTCTTAAAACCAACACAACTGTTAAGTTCCAAACTTCCAATCCAAATTCTCATCACACAAATGCTCTTACGTTGACTATTAAACATAGCTGTGATTTCTCCGGTCAATTTTTATCATGAAACTTCAATTTAATTTAGATCAGTTTTATTTATGTAGTGCGTTTAACAATGGTCATTGTCGTAAAGCAGCTTTCACCAGTTTCACCTGGCGTTTTTGTTTTATTTGTTCGACACAGGCCAAAAATTCTGCGCTGACCCGATTGAACCTCATAGAATATATAATAATTTTAATGTCTCAATAAGTGAAAGATTTTGTTTAACCAATTTATAGCATGACACATCCACCTAAATATATGCCTTTTTTGAATTTTGGATTTTCATTAATTTGCATAAGCAAATGGCACATTTCCAAATGGCATAGGAATGGTCATTTAACAACAACAACAAAAAAATTAAGTTAGATGGCTGACATGTCAAGTTTTAAAAAGAAGGAATGCCACGAAACAGTACCAGATTTGTAATCATAGTGCATTTCATGTTGGACAGCAAACTAAGATTCTGACCATGTCATGCACATTTCAGACCAAAAAATACAAAAATCAGAACTTTACAATACCATTTTGTGTGTATTATTTTAAGTAAACGCAAAAATCTTTCTACAAGATAAGCCGGATGCATTTTAAAACAATGTTTATTGTTAGCATTCATTTTTTATTGTGATATTTTGGTGAGGGGGAAAAACATTTATTTGACAGGCACTTTGAAATGTAAAGGTGCTTAAATTTAAGTGCAAAATGTCACATTAATATGTGTAAAGAGTATGAAAGGTAACAATCCTAAAGTGGTCTAAAACTGCATAAGCAGTATAAGTCATAAAGCTAAGCAAAGCTATGCATTTTTTTACGCAAAGAAAAAAGGAAAGAAAAAGATTATTTTAGACAAAAGTTTGTCCTCCCCAGGTTTTCTGTGAGCTGATCTGAATTCTAGCACTTTTAAACCTTTAAAGAGTATTTTTTCATTATATTTCAGCCTTATGTTTTTTTTTATTTGATCTTGTACTTGTATGTGCCATTAGTTCAATGTGTAGAATTTATTAATCTATATGTAATTTTGCCTCCTCTTCCAAAGGAGTAACAGTATTTTTTGTTTTTTTGTTAGACTTTCACTAATACTTGCTGCATTTTGCCCCGGCTCTTCTTTCTTTGCCCGTGCTTAGCTTATCTTTCAAACCCTTGTAAAAGTCTAATAATTTAAACTTTCAGCTTGCTATTTCTGCAAACAACCAACAAAAAGAGTTGAAGTAAAAAAAAAAAAAAAATTCCTGCCATGATTATTTTTTATTAACTATAAATATTAGAGCTGACAGGTTAAACTTTTTACTGGTTTGAGTAAACCCCCTTCAATTTTTTTGCTTTAGATTAATATAAAAAGCACAAAAAAAGGACTCAAGCTCAGATGTCGAGGGGGATTTAGGATTTCTGGCAGTATTTGTATTTTATTGTCAGTTGTACCCTAGGTTAAGAGGAGGCTTGAAAAAAAAATTTCCTGTCCAATATCACTCACTGAGAACTTTTAGCCAAAGTCAACTGGACATATTAATCTGCCCATAATCGTAATGCCACATGGCAAGCCCCAGACAAAGTCAAGGAAGTCATGTTTGAAGTCAAGTCATCTTTGTTGGTTTGCAAAATCGATTGGAAGAGAGGAAAAAAAAAATTTTATTCTGTGTTGTGTTAAATGAAAAATATGCCTGATGTCTAAGTTGATACCCTCTCTATAATCATGTATCCAGACTTTCTTTATGATTAATTCAAGAAGGAAGTCCTTTATCTCCATTGCACCTATTAGGGATGCACTTAACATTTCCCCCAATTTGTGTAGGTGTCTAAGCTATTAAAAGTAAACTATTAAAATATCATTGATCCAAGGAGGGGAGGGGTTTGATCTAATTCTTAAGGGAAAGAAAAGCTTTGCTTTTTTGAAGAGAAAATGTGCTATCTGTGAGAAAAAAAAAACATTGAATTGTAGTTGCATTTATTTTAGCTTATTGTAAGTCTTGCATTCCAAGCTCTTTATGTATCTTGCTTAGCAACATAGTCCTTTTATTTTTAGTACTTGCTTATTACTGCCACCCCTGGGAAAGAAAAAAGTGAAAGAACAAAATTTTCATTCATGCATACCCTATTTCATATAGCATGGGATTTATCAGCGACAGGGAAAATTGTATAAAAGTATATGACAACCAGTCCAGTTTGTATCATCTACAATCAGTTGCTGCAATGTAAAGAAACAGATATGTATATTGGTTGATCCAAAGAGATGACATTACAACAAAACCTATTTACTTATTGTACAGAGCATTGTACCTTTTGACTTGTAATGTATGATGTTAAAATCATTAAAAAGACAAACCCACGGTTTTATACCTTTGTTCCCCGCCTCTGCCCCTTCTTTCACTGCTTCCTGGGGTGATTTCCTGCTGGCTGTGGTGGAAGAGGGTGCTAGAATAAGCAACCTAGGTTATGGCTGAAAACTGCCATTCGCATACCATACAGCCAAGGCAGGAAACCACACCGCCGCGCACAAACAAAATGGAGAAGGAAAAAAAAAAAGAAAGAAATGTGAAGGCAAGTTTCCAAGTGATAAAAAAGCAGAGCTTGGGTTTTAAGGCAGACCTAATTATACCACGATACCTCAAGCCTATACTTACAGGTCCCGCGGCTCTGTTTAAGCCCAACAGTCTTGCAAATGCATAAACGCATTTGCAACGTTCTTGCAAATTCGTTGGATAAAATAGCATGCCATCATTTCTTGTATGTAAAATGACTCGGATTTGGAGAAATCTGAGGTTTAACAGTCTTTCTCTGGAAATTGCTGGTGTACAGTCTCGGCCACTGCTGAGGAAAAAACTGGCAGAACAGGGCCAACAGCAGAGTCATACATTCTTTTTTTGAAAGTGAACCTGGAGGTTTTCCAATTTAGCAACAAGTAAATGTTCTGATGGACCGGATTTTAAATCTCTAAGTATCTGCACTTTTATTGTTTCATACGTTATAGAACTTGACATTTGTTTTAAGGAAGGATGGCTATAAGCGGTTTTGTTTTTAATATAAAATAAACATGCTTTCAACTTAAAACAAGAACATGACCTGTACATACAAAGATTCACAATGCAAAATACAAAGTGGTGTATTTACAGCTACTGTAGTCATGCGCAAGAATGCGCATACTCAACAGGCAAGAATACGTACATCTGTAAAAATATTTTTGTAATAATCCTTAACTCCGGATTTTGGACAGATCTCTAAGAAATGTCTGCAAAAAAAGCAGCCTCTCCAGATTAATACATAATGTGTAGACAGATGCTAATATCGTAAGTGGAAAACTGGGTAAACACGGGCATAAATGCACTGCTTGTAGTCACAGATTACACAGATTATCTCTTTGCCATTAAGTTTAAACACTTGTAGCTCTTTCAAAGTTTGAAAGATCTGCTTTGATACCTTCATCGGATAGTGGGTCTACATACCACCACCATATTTCTCTTTGTGAGGGGTGAGCATTAGCCTAAAGACAAGGAAATGAAGGCCACGCAGTACAGTATACTAACAAGCAGTCTGAATTTAATCTGGACTTAAGATTTAAGTTTTTTTTTTTACATTTAAAAACTTTACTACCTTAAGGCAAAGTGAGAATTTAATTGATCACAATCACAAAAAAATATATATATATCAATATACTGACAAAAGTAGTAGTTCACCTACACACCAAGCAGACAGGGATTTTAAAAACTGCTACCTCTGAGCACCCAATAGACTTCCTGCCCTTCCGCTAGCCTGAACACACATTTCTGTTAGGTGTTGGATGTTTCCGCTGACCTGCCATGGCTTTCTGCCTTCGCTGCTGTAACAATACCACACACACACACACACACACACAGACACACACAGACAAAAAGAGACCTTTCTAATACTATCGAAAGCTCTATACCCTTCAACAGTTTTACAGTGGACCTTCAATTGTTTTCCCCTGTAAGAACTAATATTATGAACAGTTTGGACAGAAATACAGAGAAAAATGAAAAAAAAAAATTATAATAATAATAAAAAATCAATATGTCATGGCAATGCCATTTATCACACCTATAATAAACTGTTGAGCGGTCATAAATTGGATCTGCAGGTATGTTAATTTGGAATATGAAGGAATGTGTTTTGAGAGCTCCAGAATTATTGGCACCATTTGTAACGATTTAACAAAGGTCATGAGAAATGCCTATGGATGTCTCTACGTGTCACAGTTAATGATGGTTGTATTGTAAGGCGTGCCTAAAAAGTAGATTTTAGTAGAAAAAAAAAAGAAGTAATTTTTTTGTGCATCTTTGAACTATAAAACCAGTTATGTTTGAGGTCATATTTCACAAAAAGATTAATTTTTCACTACTACTGGTCATCACCATTTCACCTATGCACCTTGACCAATATATTTGCCAATATCTCTGGAGCCACCTAAGATTACCTTAAAAAGTTTAGATCCTTTATACTGTAAAATAAGCTGATATTGACCGGGGCATGTCGATGTGCCCATAATTATAAGGCTACAGGGAAAACACCAGTATGACAAAGTTGTGGTTTTTAATCTCATTTTCTCAGTGCCACATGATTTTACCATCAGCTAACACTCCTTCTACTTACAGATTTCTGCCTCCAGCATGCTGTACACACACCCACACACAAATCTGTATAACGAACAAGTGTTTGAACCAAATATTTAGGAGCAGGTTCAAACTACATATTATTAAGAATATTTTAAAAATGACTATGGTCTGTAAAAGGATATACTATAAATCATTATCCATCTTTACTCTCCCTCACCCTTATTCCAATGCCAAAAAACAACAACAATAACAAAACAAAAAAACAGTAAATAATATCACATACTTTGGCCCACATGATGTGTGCAACAAGAAAGTCAAACTTAAATAATAAAAAGACAATTCCAGAATCCATGACAATCTGTTTCAGTGGAGGAGCCACTGTGCGATTCACTGACACTTCTGTGCACACACCACTTGTATGTTCTCTCCTCCAGTCCACAGGGGGTGTAGCTGCACATAATCTGCTTCAAGATACAGCCACAAACATACACCCACACTAGCTTCAGTGCTTTCTTGCCCAAACCATAAGGTAAAACAAAATAAATGAATAAAGAACAAAGGTAACAAACTGAAGCAGGTTTGTGGCTCAGTCGATTTTGACTGCGGCGTATATTTTGCGTATGAACATGTAGGCTGCGTAGAAGCCGATTGTTCCTGTCAGGAGCCAGAAGGATAAAACCATCAGGGTGGTGTAGCCAAAATACAGCAAGGAAGGAATGAACTCCACAATGTCCAGCTGTAAGACAGGTAAAGATGTTAGCATGAAATCGCTGAAAGTATCTAGCCATTGGTTTAATAATATTTAAGGCCAGAGCAATAAAAATAACTTGAAATCCATTTTTCTTTTCTTTAGAACTGAGGCCCTGTAAATACACACATGGTTTTGTTTAAGCAATTAACATTAAAGAGAGAGAGAGAGAGAGTGTGTAATTTTCCCTGTGGGTCCATGTTATAAACTGCATTACATTCATTTTAGTTATAAATTCTGGCTGCTTAAAAAAATGTTACTTCTTTGTCTGGTTATGTTACCGTGTGTGTGTGTGTAGGGTGTGGTGTGTGTATGTATTTACACATATACACACGCGCGCGCGCACATACAAGTACGCACACACAGTACAAGTCACAAGTTTGAACATCAGTTTACATTTCTTTTCTACATTCTAGAACAATACTGGATTTTTTAAAACAAGGGTCAGTCATTATTTTAAGACATGCAGTTCACCTGTTCTGGAATAGTTCTTGTAAAAAACAGTATTGTCAAGTGCATTTGCAAAACCCATCATGATGAAAGAGGCTCTAATGAAGACCAGAACTTACCTCTGCTACAGAGTTGTTGTTCATTTACAGTTACTAGCCTCAAAAATCATCAATTAACAGAATCTCAGATTTACTCATTATGAAGTCTTTTTAGAGCATACGCTTCAGGCACTTGTACCAACTGTTCAAAAATCGCTGCACAGTGTGGATGCCTTCAGCATTGTTTTATAATGTAGAAAGAAACAGAAACCTGGTAAGACCATGGAATTGGAAGGCGTGTTCAAACTTTTGACTGGTAGTGCGTTTGTGTGCGCATGTCTACACAACCTCGAAAAAATAACAAAATGATTGTATGAGGTTGTTATACTAAGTCAATCTAAGAGTATTGCATTACAGCATTTTACCTTATTAACAAAGTAGAAAATGGCGTAGATGAGCACATAAAAGGCGGAACCTCCAGACACGATGAACGTCCTCCACCACCAGCGGTAGTCCTGCAAAGGAAGGGGAGCGGAAATCTTAGCACCATCACTGCTAAATGAATCAGTTGACATTTGAAATCTCATTGCTGCTGTACTTTAATATACGAGTAAGGTTACTTTTTGTACTAGATCATACTGTACATAAATATTTACATCAGGACAAATGTACACGCTGATGAGACTTTTTTTTTTTTTTTACTCAAAGACACAAAATGCACATAGTGTTGAGTAATGTGACATCAAATCAAGATCAATTAAACAATTAATTTAACATTTTACCTTGATTATAATTAATGAACATTTTAATTAAATAGTAATTATTAACCAATAAAGCTGGGATCATTCAAATTAAAAATGTGAAACTTCATTTCAAAAAGTGAAACTCATTATATTATATAGGTTCATTACACATATACTGATGTATTTCGAGTGTTTATTTCTTTTCATTTTGATGATTATGGCTTACATCTAAAGAAAACCCCAAATTCTGAAAATTAGATTAGATTTCAAAGTTTACTTTCATCTGAAAAGAGAACAGGCCCACTGAGAAACAGTCAATTCCTTTTTGTCCTTAGCTCAGGTAAGACGCCTCTGACATCGTCTCTGGTTCAAGACTGTCGCATTCTTTGTGTCGCAACACAAAGAATGCGACAGTTGTAGCTCATGTCCTGGATACGTCTGTGCGTGGTGGCGCTTGAAGCACTGACTCCAGCTACAGTCCACTCCTTGTGAATCTCCCTCAAATTCTTGAATGGGCTCCATTTCACAATCCTCTCAAGGCTGCGGTTATCTCTGTTAGGTCTGGTGCATCTTTTTTTTACTACCGCATTTTTCCTTCCATATAACTTTCCGTTAATGTGCTTAGATACATTTTTACTGCCACTCTGTAAACAGCCAGCCTACTGAACCAGACTAAGGAACCCTTTAAAGGTCTAGGAAACCTTTGCAGGTGTTTTTAATTAACAAGCTGATTAGAGTTTGACACCATGAGTCTCTGATATTGAACTTTTTCTCAATATTCTAATTTCTTAAGATACTGAATTTTGGGTTTTCATTAGCTGTAAGCCATAATCATTAAATTTAAAAGAAATCAACACTTATTAATATATCAGTCTGTGTGTAAGGAATCTATACGAGTACTTATCGATGATATTCTAATATATTGAGATGCACTTGTATACTAGGGGTTCCCGATTCTTGATCAAATGTGAATCATGATTTTTATCCATGGGAATTGAGATCAAAATTCTCTCACACGATTGATTCTCTCTCTCTCTCTTTTTTTTTTTTATACTTCCAACAAAAAATATTGATTGCATTCTTAAGAAAAAAGTCTTGTCTGCACAGGACTTTTAACTCCCTTGTGTTAAAATTAAAGTCACCTGCCCCTATTTTAATGTAAAAATAAGGACAGGTGACTTATTTTAATACAAGCGAAGTGACGTTGTTAAACATAAATAAAATATTAGCAATAATACATAAAAATAAGTAATAAGTAGCACTTGTGCATTTTGGACACCTCAAACTACAGAACTTCATCATGTGTGTTAGTTTATATTATTATTTTAACAGCATGTAAATGGCAAGTAAATTTATGTTAGGTAGTTTGTTATTAAATAATTAGTTTACGGTCTAGAATTTATTGTTGTCAAAGGTTTAATGCTCAATCTTAATATATTTCCAGTAAACGCCTCTGTAGCTTTCGCTCTGCTCTCAAGAGTCTCTGTACAACAGCTCGAATCAACACAGCAGGTTTAATTATCTAATAATAAGTAATATTTAAGTTATAGCCCAATTAGAACTGCAAGTGCCTTTCTCTGATCAGACAGAAGTATGTATTTTAGTTTTTAGCATGTGTGTTTGAGATGCATAAATCAACTTGACATTTTCTTCGCTTGTTGCGTTTATCATGCCCCCCCATCTCACCTACACAGTTTCGTGCGGTGGCCGTAAGTATAGTTCATCACAATTCCCCATGAGTTTTGCCGTAGTGATTACGTCTTTCTGCGCGGAAAATTTAACGTGTGTTTTATATATATAACACACATACATACATTAAATTACAATACCCCTAGTATGAACAAATTGGTTTACAAACTTTTCCTCGGAACATGACCCAGAAACCGCCACCCTGAGCTGATGCTATCAGCAGAAGAAAGGCATGAGTGCGTCACCTAGCATTAGTTTAGCTCAGTCCGCTGTTGCAGATTGTGGACATGACGAAACAATTGATAAATGATAGAAAGAACACACACACATACTCACCTCTGCGCAGAGCTGAAAGTAGACCATAACAATACTGATCTGGGAACAGGACACCACCAAAATGATGAAGACCAGAAAGAGGAAGCCAAACAAATAGTAAAACTGGTTCTCCCAGATAGCCTGGTTGGAGGAAAAACAAAAAACTTCTCATTGAAAACTCCCACTGAATTACACAACCCAGGTAGACTAAAACAAAAAGGTTTAAACTAACTATATATATATTAAAAACGTTTTTTTAAATTTTATATATATATATATATATATATTTTTTTTTTAATAGGTTATATATTGCCATGGCCTGCTCTTGACTGGCTGTTCCTGCTTTATGCAAAGTTATGAGAGATATGTTCTCCTAGTGTTTCACTAGTGCTTGGATAACATAAATGTAGAAGGTTTTCTGAGTATGCTGGAGCCAGACTGCTTGTTTCATGTGATTGTCACTGCTGTACGATGGCCTCACTGGAACACCTTAAATAGCTGTTTCCGTTAATCGAAAAAATGGCCTGGTTTAATCACAAAAACCGTTCTGCTTTTGCAGGACAATACACCTCTACTTGCCAACTGCACATTACAAGAACTCAGCTGGAAGTTACTGCCTGACTGCTTTTCAATAAATTTCCCCATGTTTGGACCATAGTCCGATCAGAGCTATGGTGTACTTAAAATTCTTTCTACGTTGCTGACATCCAAGCACTAGTGAAACAATGTGATAAGTGCATTAGAGTAGTAGGGAATTGTATAGGGAATTAAATCTAGTTTCACTCTCATAACTTGTTCTATTTCTCCAAATAATCAAAAGTCTTTGTTTAATTTGAACGCCCCTTGTAAAAATCTTGAACGCAATTATTATTATAAAATCTTATAATAATATCCTTGCTCATACTTGTGCATATAACAAAAACCTAAAAACACCAAAAGCAGAGCGGCAGAAATGTTTGTTTAATGTAACCAATCAACCAATAAATAACTTACATGAATAATATTTTTAAATACAGTTATTTTAAGAGAAATAAAAAATTTGGGTAAAAGTAGGTCGATGAGAACTGTGTTAATTTGCGAGAGAAAAAAAAAAACTTACACTGAAGATGAAGAAGAGCTCAATGAACATTGCACCAAATGGGAGAATTCCAGCCATCAGGATCCTACAAATTAAGGACAGCAGATAACAGTGTCAATAGAACAATAAATCTGGCTAGTGCTTTTAGGCTCTTGACAATTTTTGTGAGAAAATCTTATATTTATTTAAGTTCACACTAAACACACCTGAGTAGCAAGTACATGTATGCTCTTCCAGTACTGTGTTGGTATAAAAAGGACAAACCTACCCTACAAATTTGTTCATATACCAGCGCTGCTCTGGGACCTGGCGTGGGATCTGGTTGGTGCGCACTGGGTTATCGTAGGGCTGTTTGCGGAACCCGAAGTAGTAGCCCAGATAGACCAGAGGCATTGAGATACCGAACCACATACACAACAGCGCCAGCATTGTGGTAAATGGAACCTGAGACATAAGTGAAATATTAGTACACGTTAAAGTAAGTAAGTAAAATGAGTGTGTAAATCAGCATGAAGTGTGAGCGAAGAGTGAGGCTGTACATATACTCACAGCTCCTGAGGAGTGCTCTCCCCAGATAAAACAGTTTAGCACGAAGCATATTCCAAACACTACTGCAGGATACAGGGTCGCAGTCTACAGAAAACATAAGCATACATCTGACATAAATTAGCAAGTTGTCAAAGAAGCAGTATACATAATATAACATGCAATAAAATGTGTTTAAATCTGCACTAGGGCACAGGTATACTTTATTTTCACTACACATCCCATACCTGACTACTCTAATGTACTATCAAGCTCCCTTTGTCTATAAAACTTTCTGCTATGGGGGTGATTTGAGATTTAACTCTTGACAACAATAGAAAGCCCTCCCTGTATATTCAAAAACACATACTTGTCTAGATCATCCAGAAGACCTCAAAGAAGGTCCTTAAAACTTTTGGTAGGATTCATCATCAACAAGTACATTCAACAAATGAACTCAATGACCTACTGCCGTTAGCAACAGATAGCATTTTGAATATGTGTGTGTTTAACATACGTGACCATGGTGCAATGTGCCTCAATGCTGTAAATAGCCATGAACTTCAAAATGCAAATCGACTGCTGCACTATATACACTACACTGCCAAATGTTTCCGGACACCCGAACATTAACTGTTCAGCCTTACCATTCTCACCACATAACAGTAACATTGATTACCAGTTCTATACCAGTAAACTGGTGACAGGATCATGGCATTCCAGGCCCATTTATGCCTATAGGAAGATAAGTCTAGCCTGGCCACCCCAAATCACACAGAAAACCCCAATGCAGCACAAACTACAGAAATATTTAAAGATTGCCATAAAAAAAGTCACCAGAACACCCACAGCACCATAGCTTGTTATACACGTGTAAGCCCACCCAACCCCCAAACTCCCTAGATCCCAATCCAATCAAGAGCCCATGGGATGCATCAGACAAACAAGCTTGCACCGTAGAGGTCCAACCCTGCGCAGCAAAGGATCGGCTGCCAGACACCACAGCACACCCACAGAGGGGGGCACTGCAGACGTTTATAATTCATCTACCCTTGAGTTGGAATGAAGGGAAAGTGGTTTCAAGATACAAACAACTACCAAAATCTTACAGTTTGCAGAAGCAACACACTGGAAAAATCTGTTTATGTAAATACATAAATAAATTTTTTGGCAGGTGTAGCTATGGAAAGTTTTTTGTATTGTATGAAGGTGCGATGACTCACGCAGAAGGCTCCTTTCTTCCATCTGTGACCTTTCAGAGTCCGATACAGTCGGCCAGCAAAGTAGCCTCCAAACACACTGGAGAAAAAAAAATGAAATGAAATTAAAAAGCCAGGAACTAATATAAAATCTCAAATGCATGCTCCACACAGAGGCATGCGTACATACACAAACACACAGCAAACCTACACATATATACACATATAACAAACACGAGCTCATCTTACCCCATAAACATAAAGAGGAAGCAGGCAGTGGTCATCAGAGCCCCTCGACTAGATGGAGACAACATGCCTAGCATGGCCACGACTTTATTGCACACACATACACGCACACACACACGCAAACACACACACACCACGCTGGTTATAAGAGGTTCTCTCAAAGGTAGTTTTTATGATCCTTCACATGAATCTGGATTAATGTATTACTCACAGATAACAATGAGGATCATGCAAAAGAGCTGAATCCCAGAGCCTAGCAGAGAACTAAGAATCATGGGATACTGTGGTGGCCGGAAAACATCTCCGTGGACGTTCTTCCAGCCAGATTCTTCCATGGTGTCCTCCTGAGAAAGAAGGGAATTATACATCATTAGAAAATACAAACTGAGAAGACTTTAAGGCAAGCACAGAGGCAGACATGAATCTCTTACAATGTCATCCTCCCTGTTGTAGTTCGCTATGTCTTTCCTCAGGGTCCTGATGATTATCATGCTCAGGATGCCTGCAAACACATTCACTGATGAACACATGAGCTGCTGCAACAAGAAAATGTAGTCTAGTGGCATTCTGGAATATCACTTTTTTGGTATTGCTAGCCCCAATTTTCTGTCAATGAGCTGCAGTAGAAGATTCTGAAGTACATACAGATCCATGTGAATTATACATGCACCACACTGACGCCCCAAAAGGACTATTCACCACATTCATACAATAATGACTTATGATCCATGAAGACATGGAAAGCTTCTATGCTACTAATTGCTAATAATAATAATAATAATAAATGCTCCTACAGCCTCCATAATGCTACATCATGTGTTAATGAAACTGACCCATTGTTTAGAATCTAGGTGTTACTTCAGTTCATAATTCATACATACATTTCATACAAGTATTTGTACCTGAGAGGAAGAATACAACCACCACCGAGTTGACTATGGAGAACCAGTGAATCTGAACGTCACTCATAGTGAGGTATGTGTCCCAGCGAGACGCCCACTTCACCTGACTCTCCTACACACCGGCAGAGGAGACACACAGACATTAGGAGTGTACAGGACAAATAGGTATGCTGCTGAAAACGTAGCCGATGTCTCACCTCCCAGTGTACAGAGTAAGTGAAGAGCACACTGTTTTCTTTGGCTGGATCAATCTCCTGAGGAGCAGAACTACTTGCCTCCGGTAATGTGCATGCACCATTTGATTCAGCTTTCAGGTCTAAGACAGATTTACATTTATACTCTTTGGTTAAATCATCAGTCTGAGAGAAAGAGTGCACATTGAAGCACAAGAGAGATGTAGAAGAAATGACACAGAATATTAAACATTTATGCTCACTTTTTTAAAAGACATTAATTATAAGTGTGGCTCGTCTTTCACTTGCTGTTCTACAAGACAACAGTCTATCTCAAATTCGCACCAATGCTCCTGGTTAGTGGATGCACAAGACGACAACAAAACCTCATGATATTTTCAAATTTGAACAAGAGTACACACAGCCAAAAAACAATCATATTTCGATTTAAATCACTCACTCGCTCGCTCACTCATCGTTTATACCACTTTATGCTGTATTCAGGGTCGCGGGAGGCCTGGAGCCTATCCCAGGAGATTTATTGCATGAGGAGGGGAAGAACCTGAACAGGGTGCCAATCCATCACAGGGCAAACACACACATACACACGCATTACGGGCAATTTGGAAACGCCAATCAGCCTAATCTGCAAGCACCACAGCGATTGAGCCTGTCTAGGAATCAAACCCGGACCCTGGAGGTGCAAGGCGCCAGTGCTAACCACTACACCACTGTCCTGCCTACCAATTTAAATTATGTAATACTAAAAAAAAAAAAAAAACATCTGATTGAAACATTACTGCAGTGATTAGTGTTTCAGATGGGAACAATCCTTTTAACCCTAAATGATGAAGTGAGCAACTTGGTCATACGGTTCATATTCTTCAATGATGTTAAAAGCAGCTCATTTTACTTATTCTTTAACCTGTTTGAGTGAAGACGTTACCTTCTAGCTTGACGCTCTGTGGCACCACCTCGAAACGTACAACACGGTAGTTATGCTCGTCTACATCCTCCACCTTTTCTTTGTGGTAGTACAGAATGAAGGATAGGTGGTTGTGCAAATAGTACTGCAAGAAACAGAAGACATGTTAATTTACTAAACCATACCCTCGTATCATAGCTCTAAAATGCCAAGTAAGACTTTGCACTTATCTTCTTTCAAATAGTAAATTAAAAGATCTACACCAATCACTATATAATAATATAGTTTTATTGTTTCTGATTCCCATAAAATCATCACCAGCTCTAAACTTAATATAGACTAAGGTTTCTTAGAAATATTTTTAAAGTTTAAAAAAAAAAACTCAGAGCGGGGCCTCCGAGTGGCGCAGTGGTAAAGTGCTCGCTGATCCGAAAATCACTAGTTCGATTCCCAAGCGATGCTGTAACCTCTCGCAGCCGGAGGTCTAGAGAGCTGATTGGCCGAGCTCTCTCAGAGGGGAGGGATGAGAGGTACTTAGTGCTCCCACATTGATCACAGCTCAACAGTCAATCAGGGGTGTTTGTGAGCTCACGCAAGCTGAAGGAGCGGATAGCGCTGTCCTCCGAGTGCGTTACGCCGCCCCCAACGGTGCGTGAGCAAGCAGTTCGAAAAGATGCAGTCGGCTGGCGTCACGTGGTTCGGAATAAACTCGTGATAGTCTTCAGCTCTCCTGGCTAAGTGGTAGTACTAGCCTTAATGTGGGAGACCCCTAGTGACGAGAATTGGGGAAAAAAAATCCCCCCCCCTCGCMAAAAAAAAAAAAAACACTAAGTAGAAAGAGTTAACGAGTTTCACAAATTATAGTCTCATTTGTTCCTAATGGACAGCAGCACTTTTGGCTTAATAACGTGACAAACACTAGATTTCACTTTAGAAATTCACTTTAGTATGCATTTAGGAGTGCTTTCAGACAAATGCTTTTCAACCCAGCTCTACTGATTGAACACAAAAGAAAGCAGAACAGGTTTCTATAAATATTGCACTCTGACCAAATATTTGTAAATCCCTCCCTGAGTGTACAGGACGTACACAGCTGATGACTTGTTAAGCAAAACATAAAATTCGGTAGAACTGAAGCTTTTTTTTTCTTTTCTTTTTTCTTAATGCTAACTAAAATAGGAATGACATTTAATAATAAGGCTTCACATTGTGAAGAGAATAATAAATATCGAATTGCAATTGTGATGTAAACTGAGACATTTAATTATTAAATGTAACATGTGTTCTAACATATTTATCCAGATGTACTAAATAATTGTAAAAGGATAGCCTTAAATCAAAACTGAATATCATTTTTTTATTTGATTCTTGTTATTTAATTTTCCAAACAAACAACAAATAAACAATTTAATGAGACAAACACTATGCATTAGGGAGCACCGATACCACTTTTTTGGAAAACGAGCATTTCAGTACTCGCCGATACCGATACCAAGTACTTAATAAAAACATGATTTTTAACAATTTCGCTGAGCACAATTTGCAGTCCGCCTTTGTTTTGTCGTCTTCATTCACATTGAAATAATTCCACACAGCTGACATGTCTCGTTTCGCCTCGCCTTCTCTCCGCTATGAGCTGCATCAGGGGGCTGGGGGCGGGCACTCGGCGCTTGTGATTAACCCCTTACACGCCGCTCAAACATAGACATTTCTCTGACCGTGTAATCGGTCCCTGGTATCGGGGGACTTTTAACGAGTACGAGTACTTTAGAAAATGTGGTATCGAGGCCGATAGCAGATACCGGTATCGGTGCATCCCTACTATGCATGTACAACCTGCAATAAATTGCAGCCATTTGCTATTAAATAATTAAGTCCATATTGCAATTTAGATTTTAATTGTAACAAGTTGTATAGCACTAGTTAATACTCAATAATGATCTGCAGTAGTACATACAGTACAGACCAAAAGTTTAGACACACCTTCTCAAAGAGTTTTCTTTATTGTGTTCTTTCTTGTGTTCTTTAGCCCAAACGCGTCTCTTCTGCTTGTTGTCTGTCCTTAGCAGTGGTTTCCTAGCAGATCTTCTAGCATGAAGGCCTGATTCACACAGTCTCCTCTTAACAGTTGTTCTAGAGATGTGTCTGCTGCTAGAACTCTGTGTGGCATTGACCTGCTCTCTGATCTGAGCTGCTGTTAACCGCCGATTTCTGAGGCTGGTGACTCGGATGAACTTCTCCTCCGCAGCAGAGGTGACTCTTGGTCTTCCTTTCCTGGGCCGGTCCGCATGTGAGCCAGTTTCTTTGTAGCGCTTGATGGTTTTTGTGACTGCACTTGGGGACACTTTCAAAGTTTTCCCAATTTTTCAGACTGACTGACCTTCATTTCTTAAAGTAATGATGGATACTCGTTTTTTGCTTCACTTAGCTGCTTTTTTCTTGCCATAATACAAATTCAACTTCTTTGAATGAGGAAGGTGTGTCCAAACTTTTGGTCTGTACTGTATGTCATTTGGCCTTTGTATCTGATTGTAGAGCTATGATGATCATAGACTGCTGATTTGTTTTTTTGGGGGCATTGTGATTCATTTATTTGGTTTCATTTTACCTGCATTCACGTTTACTGTCTGGTTTGTCTCAAGTAACTATATTTCCCACTGTTTTGAGGTATAAAAAAAATACTGTAAAAAAATAGTTTTGTTGGTGATTGTTTAAATGTTATGTCTCATAAAAAGAAGAGATAACCTTGTGATTTGTGAATTTGTTTAACTAAATAATAAAAAAGTGAATATGTTCTGAATTAAAAACTGACCAATCAAATCAATTAAATAAATAAATCAATCAAGAAATGATCGATGAAACTCCATTATGAATTGAATCATGCGGCTGTTTTTTTTAGCAATAGGTGCAGTGACGTGTACTTACCTTGTTACTGTCAGTAAAGCCCAATCTGTAGCCATGTTCAAACTGGACATCTTTTACTATGTCTCTCTTTTGTTCTTCATCTGTCCCTGTCTCTCTGTTCGGGTAAAACTCCAGCCTTGTGGCCACTGGAAGATTGTCTGCAATTCTGTTAATACACATGAAGCAGTCAGAGGTATTGCATTTAACATGATAACAAAAACATAAAATGTTTAAGTCTTATTCTTAAAAAAGTAATTGCACGAAAGGTGCATTATTTATTATTTGTTTATTATATGCATTATTTCTGTACAAAGGTGCATTATTTATCTAAAGTAATGGAAACCTGGAACTGATTTTCATATTAACTTTTTAAAATTAAGTGATATCACATGAGAGGAACTGCTGTTGTGCTGAATCTCAGCACCTTCATGCAACTGCATCACAGCTATGCTGATGTTTAGTACAACAGCACAGCATTGATGCTATGCGATGTTGCTTTTATGCTACGGTTCCACAAGCACCATTTATTATCAGCAGATTATGAATTGTTTGTTTATTAAAACCAGTTATTTTGCTCTGCTTTCACACAGACCGACTTATAAACAAAACCTAAGGAGACAAAGTGTGGTTTAAGACGACTGTTTTCTTCGTGAAAGTGCTTTGTTACTGTTTTATAATTTGGGTTTTGGCAGGCATATTTTTCAGATGTACATGCTCTTAATAGATAAAATACAAATTTTGATTAATATTACAGTTGCATTGTTTTTACATTAAATCATATTTCATTTTTTAAATGGAAATCCCAAACAAGAATTTCTAAGCATTTTTTTTTGCTAGTTAGTAGTAGATATGAACAGAAAATATTCATGTGCTGATCCATCATAAGCAAATAAATCTAAACAGTAAAAAATGGCAATACAAATAGTATCAAGATCAACCTTATTGCAATATCAACCTTATTGCACATGGCTCAAGACACTAAGCAAGACCTGTGTCCTTTCTTCCTGTGTCTATAATCACACAGACATTACACACATATTACAGTTAGCAGTTGGTTTGACAATCACTAGAATCACTAGCGGATGGGAGTGGGGTCACCCGCAGAAAGACATTAACTGCTATATATACACCACAAGATGCTATACAGAGGTTGCCTGTTTAAATGCTCAGCGGATAAACGATGCATCTATTAATTTCTTAGGCGCCGATAACATCATGAATTATCTTGTGTTTGTGGCCAGAACAAAACCAGCAATCACTACATATGCTGTCTCTTTAGCTTCTGTGCTTTTGCTCTATACAGTACACAGGTGCGCTGAACCAAAAGAAAATTGCTCTTATAGTATTAGTAGAAGTATTATAATAGTTCAACCCAGTGAGAACAACAATTTGCATACACAGCTTTTATCATCCAGCAAGAAATGTTTAAACTTTTACACTGGTAAGGCATATTATACTCTGTCAGCCCAGTAAATCTAATCTACATCATATATTAACTAACTAATAGCGAGAAAGGACAGAAATTAAGCTATAAAACACAATAATAAAACACAAGTTGTAATTCAAGCCCAATGTTATCTACAAAATGAAACTATAAATTAGGTATACAGATTCATATTTGCTCATGGTATGGGACATTGTTGGGTGTTGAATGTATTCTGAGGAGTTACAGTATACTTGACACTCTATACTGACGCATACTACTTCAGTGTCCTATATGATGCCTCAAGGAGAGGAATAAAGTAAACCTGTGGAAAGCTATCGAATATTTTAGTAATCGAGTATTCTACCAAAAATTTTATCGATTAATCGGATCAAATGTACTTTTGCTCAATTAAACAGCAATATAAAATATATAAGAGAAACAAAGATTAATTGGTTTTCTTTTTAGAAAAATCTACTTAGAAGTAAAAAAGGTATTTCAAATGACTTTAAGTATAAAAAAAAACCAAGGCACACATTAAAATACATTTTAATATATTTTTATAGCTTCCTTCCATTTTGCAGCCCGCAACAGAACGCTCTCTCAAATCAATACATGGCTAACGGTTTGCATCTCCTTCCGCTTTGTGGGTGACGTAAGCGCTTCTTCTTCGTAGGTGTTTACTGGCAGCTTGCATCTGGAAGAGCACTGTACCACGCCAAATAAATAATTGCAAAAAAACATAATGCATGCTTTTTAAATTAATTAAAAGAAGCTTTGAGGCAGACGATTTTGCCTTGTTAGTTTTTTGTAATCGAATTACTTGAGGAATCGTTTCAGCCCTACTACAAATGGCAAAACCAGAAATAAAAAAATAAAGAAAGGGTTTAAAATTCATTGCTGCAGCAGTTCTGCAATTATAAATATTTTTCCAGTGCCTGAACACCACTACCTGGACTCTAAAACTACATGTGCTTCATCAGGATTAGAAATTTACTTTTTTTTTTTTTTAACAGGTTTTAACAGGCTATAACAGGTTGATTTGAAAATATACCAATGCCAATGATTTTTCACCAGCAAGATTCTTGGTAAAATCAGTTGGATGTAAGTGAACAAATGTACAATATTCAAATCATGATTATTTAGGTGAATAGGTTTGTTTGCTACATTTGTTTTATATTTAAAGTAAATTAAGTAAATTTGGACACAAAGCAACACCCTTAATCAACTGACAACAAGAGCACTCTTATGCAGATATGAAGCTTGTCAGTCAATGGTAAAATTATGCCTGATGTTTTAAACATGGCAATTATTAACTGCAAACTTGATAAAATTCTAATAGAACTTAAAATGTTGATATCGTGTTAGGCCTACATTAGATTAGAGGTTCTCAAAGATTTTAGCTTTGCCCTACCTGAAGACCCAGGGTCAGAGGTACACCTCATTATCCACTTCACTAAAGGTATGTTTGTAAACATACAGTTAGCCTGGGATGAGGCAGGCTGTTGGGTGCAAAAGCGCCTCTTGGAGGTATAATATCATTTGTTTTCATTTCGGAAAGGCACGTATGACGCACGCTCGTGTGTCCACAAACAGTTGAGCTACAGCTCATTTCAAAAGCTATGTGATCACTCTTCCTAAGGTGTCAAGTTTATCTACATTCATTACGTGCATTATGTGGCAGAAAGCCAAACTTCTAGCTTTGAAGTACTGGTTCATACTTTGTAATTAGACTAATTAAGTAAAATATTTAAGCAAATAAATTACTTATGCAATTAAGTAATAATTACATGTAATTAAGTGAATTTTAAGCAATATGGTGATGAACAAACATATGTCATTTTGTGCTTTGAATGATTTCCTGTACTTAATTATTCTGAGTAAATTTAGGCATATTTGAACAAAACGTTGTAGTGCAATAAGAGGTTATGCTCAGCTTCTATAAAAGGTTTAAAAAATTTTTTTTAAAAAGATGTAGATTTACATGCACACTCACTCAAAAAAAAAAAAAAAAACACTGATTACTGGGTATTAGCTAGAGAGGTGAAAATGATGGTGAAAAAGTTAAAGAACAGCCATTGTGTAAACAGCTGAGTGAACAAGGTGAACAAAGTAACTTACAGGTGAACGTAGTACTCCTCTTGGATGCGTTCAGCGATCAGCTTGCTTTCGGCCGCACCGAATTTCGTGGGCTGCCCCGGTTTCCCACATGCCAGTTCACACTTCTTGTCCTGGTTCATGTGCACCTGGTATGGTGTGTTCACAATACGATCCCCTCGCAAAACCTCACCTGATCACCCATCAAAACAATCACCAGAATCATCATAAGAACAAAAAAATCAGAAATGTCAAATTCACTGTCATGTTTACACTGACAATTCTTTTTTTCCACAACTTACCCAAGTTCTCTGCCTTGTACACAATGTTTGTGGGTCGACAGAAGGGAAGGGAGTAGTACTCATAGGGTAGCTGGGTCCTGGAACTGGTGAGCTTTACAGCCTAGACATAACAAAAATAACGTACGTTATTAATTACACTACCCGCAAATTCACATCTACGAACTACATTTAAAGTAGTTGTCACACATACAAGTACATCACTGCACACTGAAATAAATTTTTTGCATATCCCAGCTTGAGGCCTGGGGTCAGAACGTAGAGTTAACCATGATACCGTGTCCCCTGGAGCACATAAAGAAGAGCCTTGCTCAATGGCAAAACAGCGGCAGCCTGTTTGAGCTGAGGCTTGAACAGCTGATCAGTAACCTGCTGAGTCAAGTTTAGGTTTTCTGACATTAATGTATTTTTACATCTGACATATAAATAATGTGCTTTATATGCATTAATAAAATGTTTTATATATTTTGTCAATCAGGCTGAGTAAGAAGAAATGTCAACCAGCACAATGGTAAATGCAGTCATTCTGCCTTTCTGCCCTTCAGTCAACATGTGGAGCCATCCATACATTAATCTAAATAATTTAGTTTACACTCAGATATCAACTGCCAAACCATTTATGATGTGATAAACTGTACACATTGTACAGATAGCAGCACACAACATTGTTACATGTTTAATTGTTCCAAAAGAAAGACAACCAACATAAAATAACTGAGAGAATGAATCAATGTGAAGAAGAGTCTCATGTTACATTCAGGTCATATTTTACCTCAAGTGACTGATTATCAAAGCTTTCCCTCCTTAAAGTTATCCTTTTTCCAAATTTAGCAGTCCCCCCCCCTAAAAAACTAAGTATATTAGTTTAAAAATGTGGATGTTAACATGGCATTAACAGCAAAAGATGGAATCAAATACTTCAATGTAGTTTTCTCTCTGCTCATTTTTGGGCAGTTAACAAGTTAAATAACAATCGGTCATGTCCATGCCTTTATACAGCAGAAAATGATTGTAAACATAGGAAGGGATTTCCTAAAATTTCACATGATTATTTCTGTTTATTGAGTGAAATAATCCAGAAAACATTTATACATGCTGTCGAAGATTTTCATTTTGGTGACTTTTTTTTTAAAACATGGATCATTTAAATAATATTGCATTGCCAGTACTGACTAATAGTGGCACAATAGTTAAAAAAGTAAACAAGTAAGAACATCTGTAATGTTATTGCCTAAAACAAACTGAAGCATCATTAATTTTTTAAAAACTGAACAGACAGGCATGCACACCTTGATCTCAACAGGGTCATTCTGATGAAAATCAATTGGCGCAACACCAGGCACATAGAACGGCTTGACCAAAGGCAGTAGAGACAGGAGCAGCAGAACGACCCACGACTCCTGCAGAACAAACACAAAGCCACACCCAAACTGAAACTGATCAGAAGCATTGCATTAATTCATTACAGTATTTAGAACAAACCAAATAGCTAAAATATATAGTGTGTGTGTTTGCATCCATGTGTATATATACACGCAAGACGTCTATGTACTGTTTAGCCTTTTGTCACCCAACCGAAAAAATAAACAAAACATAAACAATTATACTAAGCAAGAAACCTTATGGTTATATCTCAGACCAGATAGAAAAGATTTTTTTTCCCACTTTGTTGTCTTGAGTCTGTACAAATCCAGTTCTGAAAATGAGTTAGTATTAAATCTAGAAATTTCTATACCTGCACAAGAAACCATATGGCATCAATCATTAGCTAGGAACATTCAAGTTATTATGTAAAAGTGTTTAAAATAATAATAAAAAAAACAGACAACATGAGGAAAAACAGAAATATGATTGTCAAGGTGAATTGAAGTTTAGTGACAGTTCTTCCAGACTGATCCAACTGTGGTGTGAACTCAGAAATTAGATTGATGGCATCTCTTGTATGTATAATTGTGTAATGAGTTGAATAATGCTGCATTTCAGATGTATTGAATTGCTGTAGTATTTTATTCAAAATTTGTCTGTATTATTACCTCACACAAGCCTATAGTAGTGTTTTCCCCTCATCTATGACAACATTCAAGCAAACTACAAATTGTATTTTAAAAGAAAGCTTTGCATTTTCACACACACAAAAAAAAGTTTTTGAATCCATAATCTCTTGACTCTGATCTTTATAGGGCCAACGGTGAATCGTTTTTATTAATCTGAGTTTGACACCCCTGTCCAGCTTTAAATACTGAATGGAATCCAAACGCACAGGAGATTACCAGGAAGTGTTAAACCTGCATCCCTTCACAAGAGCTAAGTGACAGGCAAACATCTCATTACTGTAGATACCCTGACAATGACAAGAGTTGCAACGACCACAAAACACTTTTTGTCATTTCCAAAAACAATTTCATAACCCTTAAATACATCCGTAAGCCATATTTACTTTTCCTTTTTAACGTTACAAATCAAATGAGTGCTATCTGGTTCAGCTAGCTAAACCAGATGAATATCAAGCTAACTAGCTAATTATCTAGCTTGCTACGGCGCGAGCTGAACACCGCGGCTTAGTCTAAAAGCAACAAACGTCCAGAACGTATACAACACCTCGGTGTTATAGTTATTCTACGATACAAGGCGCCTGGATCAACACGGACGAGTATTATTTTTCAAAACATAAGAGTTGTCGTTTCAACTCACCGTCGCCGCCGCCATCTTGAATACACGTGTCATTCGTGACCTCACCGGAAACTCGTAGGTACGAAGTCACGAAGTCTACAGCACACAGTGCATAGAGGGGAAAGTTTCTTGCTTGTTTGCTGCTTTTAGAATAAGCTACGGTGTTCAGCGAGCGCCTATAAAACTTATATTATATTTCATATTTTATATTCTTTATAACTGTATTTTCCTTTTTTAATTCTAGGACGTGGGTGGTTGTACACGCATTTCACTGCGTATCATACTGTGCACGACTATGTATGTTACAAAAAAACAAAACAATTGGAAACAATCAATTTCAGGATTTTTTTATAGCTATTATTATTATCAGCACTTGACACCACAACCATGCGATTCCTGAATGAGCATGGGCTAACTGAAGCATTTTTTTCTGCACGGGCCAATATTTTACACATAAGGGAAATATTCTGTCTATTGTACTGTAAATGAAGCAATAGTATATACAGTAAACCTATATCAGTATGTTACGAGGAACTGACGCATCCTAAGACAAGAATGGTGTATGGATGTGACCAACTAACTGGGATGATAAAGTGGATTTATAGAACTTGGGGAGCAGCACTACAGACCTCCTACATTGACTCGCCTCTAAAGAAAAGACGCTGCTTGTCTAACTGTCAGAGAAGGGGCCTGCTGGCCTGCCAGTCTATAGTGTGAGGTCTATAGTCTGAAGATTTCCACCACTCATTGTGACCGTCTTTGCTTAGACAGGGAAGCACCTGGTGTCACTTCCCCATGCCAGCTCATCTGATGATCAGATTTCTGCCTGCTGGTTTTATGTGGAAGTACAGTATGTGCACTAGGCATAGAAAGTCATTCATGTGGTCCCCTTTATAGAATGCAGTGATTGACTCACATGGGTAGTACTATGACACCCTAAAAAGTAATTAGCTAGAAAGCATACCTGGATTATCAGGTCACCAGCATATGCAGGGTAAAAGTGTCCACAAAGCAACTTTCCAACGGTTCTTTCAAAAGTTATAGTCAGCATGCATGTGGTCTTTGGAGAAATCTGATTCAAATCAACGTTTTGCAGGAACTTAGAGACCTTGAGGCACAAGGTCTAAGGCAGGGCTCTTGGGACAGTGCAAAGGGCAGAAGTGACTCAGTACCAAGCTTATGAGTGCTTAGTGAAGCCCCAGCCCAGTGCAGCCAAACACAGACATAGCTAGGAGATACTGTATGCTTTTAGCACTGATGAAGACCTCTGCTTGTCACGTTGTCCATGCACGCACTTTGAAAATGGACAATGCAGTATATCCATACAACGAAGCCCACACCAGACACATACAGTAATGATTATCAGCATGATTATCATGGGAAAGCAGGGTCTTATTGTCTACCTCTACAATAAATTCTGTTCATATTACACAGCATTCAATGTTTAGGCCACAGAGTCCTGCTAGTGGCTTTGCTGTAGACAGGCATACGGAAGACATTCAGGCCAATTGTGGGCCCATACATCCTCCTCTGTCTGGGAAAAACATAGTCAGCAATCAGACATTGCATTATTAACAAAAATGGACATGGTTGTCTCACAATGATCAGTTGAAGTGTCCCATGTGCACTGCTTCCCAACCAGTAAAGGTGGCGAGCGTCCATGTTGATTTAGTCCTTCCACAGACCCTTTTCTTGATATATTTTTTCATTCTACCAAGATTTTGGGCCTGTGCCCCTCTGATTGAGATAGAAGTTCTGTCTGTGGTGTTTGGGATTCAACTGCAGACAGATGACCCATTTGAGAAAGTTCACTACACAGGCCTAGAGGAACTACTGCTATAGCTTCAGTTAACACCACGACCATTCTTAGAAAGAGTTTCTCACATATTTCCTCCACAAGCAAAAATATGCTAATCACATTGTAATGAATTGCACAGTTTATTTTGGTAATAGAGTGTTCTTTCTTTCTTTCTTTCTTTCTTTCTTTCTTTCTTTCTTTCTTTCTTTCTTTCTTTCTTTCTTTCTTTCTTTCTTTCTTTCTTTCTTTCTTTCTTTCTTTCTCCAATTAAGTGTGAGTTCCACAATGTATGCCTGGAGGGTGCAGAGTGTAGTCTGTAAAGTGGTAGACTTAAAGTGGTAGCTTATACAAGCCAGATACAGCAGTATCCTTATGGCTTAAAGTGATAGGACTTCATTTATATTATCCTTGAGTCTTAAGAGTGACTGAAGGTGAACTTGAACTTCTCTAACGGAATGCCTTTTCTTGGAAGGTAGACCTCCAAAACATTTTCTGCGGAGCAAAGAGAGAACAGAGCAACAATTCCAAACCACACTTGTTTTTGCATGGCAACACCTGGTAGTGTCAACATGTAAAATAGTTGTTTTAAAAAACTCTTTTTTATGTTTTTCTCTATTCATCTTTCTCTTAAAAAAGCCTCCCTTGTTCTGAAAAGCAGATTGTAACATTATCCATCACATCTTTGTCCATGAGGGATCTAACAGGTTAGCAATTCAATTTGTGATTCAAACAAATGTGATTTATCTATGAGGCCCTGAACACTGTAACGTTTGGACTTAAAAGCAGAACTAATGATCGACTCCACACCCTGGATATGGTTTTCACCCTGTAAGCAACATTTTTTTATGTGTGATGGTGAGAGTAAATAGTACTGCAATATCTGCTGGAGGTTTGTGGGTGGTCAGTATATAAATAGCTTAGAGCCTTGTATCTAGTGTATTATATTGAAGGTGAAGCAAACTCAAAAACTTGTGATTTTTGTGATAAAGTTTGGAATATTTTTTGTAAACAAAACTGAGTGAACTGAGTCTATTTGATTATCCCAGATTTGTTGTGAATGAGTGTGCGTATGTATGCCCTGTGATGGATTGGCCAGGGTGTACCCCGCCTCATGCCCTCCTGGGACAGGCTCCAGGCCCCGCGCTACACTGAATATAGGAGAAAGCAGTAGAGACTATACAGTACGTGAATGAGTGAGTAAGTGCTTTGGTATTTATAAAGGTTGTATAATGGGCTCCTTTAGGTTTATATATTCTCTAGGACTTTAGATTCAGTTTAATTAACATTTTATTGCACAAAGGTTTTCTCCATTCCACTCCATTGATTCCATTAAATGGCATGGTAATTTTTGTTAAATAAGGAACGTTTTAATTACATTTTGTCTAAAATTTGTTTTAGATATATTATAGCATATATTATACAGTTCTCCAAATTATTGGGACTGAAGATTAAAGGATTGGAATTGAAGATTAAAGGATGACCTGTATACATAATACATGCAATAATATGTGCAATTTTTTTCACCATGATCTATGTAATTTGTTATACAGACATATTAGATGATACATGAGTAAAGTAATCATGGATAATTCACTTAAATAACAACCTCTGCACTGTACGGTACCAGAAATGTTGAACACTTGAACACAATTCAAACAATTCTCTATTATACGAAACAGAAAAAGGGTACTTGTTAAAACAGTTCACAAATATACAGTAATCTTGGCCATCAAAGGAAAAACATAAAGTACAACCTGCACAATATTCAATATCATATCAAAAGCATGTAGAAAAACATATACCATACCATGTTGACTGTCTTCAATAATTAATTTAAAATAATCTCTATTTTTGTATTTTGATTCAGCTTCTCTCTGAAGCACTTTTTAAAAAATAAAATCAGATTATGAATGAGATGCATAATTAACCAAAACCTATTACAAATACACAGTACAACATTTGTTTAGGCAACATATACTGTATATTTAAAATGAGTTTAAAAAAGATAAAAAATATATTTGGTGTTATTGCACAGATCTTTGGGAAAGTAATTTCATGTATTAAAAAAACTTAAATGAAACAGCTTTGGTAAATGAGTTCTGGACTATCAGAAGTACATTAATGCAGGTGTACATTAAAACATGAAGGTTACTGAATGTACATAATGGCTAAGAATCGCAAACAAGATCATTATAAAATGAAATTTCACATAAAAGCATTAAGTTAACAGTAACATTAGGCTGAAGAGCGACCTACGTTCACTTCAGGTTGTTTTAACCTAATATAGGTTGCAGTTTAGAATTTTTTTTTTGTAACTTCTCAACAATCCAAACTGCAAATTCATAATTCGCACTATGCAATTATTATGTAAACCCAACAAGATTGAGACTGTGGTTAGGGGTGAGTTTAGAGATAGTTCCACTAAGCACATGAAAGCATGGAAATAAACGTTCTTAAATTCACCTTCAGTAGGTAAACAGTAAAATAGCTCAAACGAAAACAACACCAAAGGTGCCCAAAGGAAAAACAAAACAACAACAACAAAAAATTATATTAATCCTCAGTAATCCCATACATAAATTATAATTTTGTACAATTTTGTGCAATCATATGCTACACTCACCAAAAGGTTAAAGGCCTTGCATCATTAAATTAATTAATTAATTGCATACTTTGTTAATTGATTGTCATTCATGCTGTGCATGTGCATTAAATATAAATGCAGGTGCACTTGTTGCATGTGCCTAGCCTAAGGTGCTCGTGTGCATGTGTATCTCAGGGCTGTTGTTGGTACTGGCTCTCTGTGGCCGTGTAGAAGTCCTCCAGCACACTCTGAAGGTACTCAAATGTTGGTCTGTCTTCTGGCTTGTTCTTCCAGCACTCCAGCATAATGTCATACAGCTCCTGAGGGCATGAGTCCAAGCGCTGCATGCGATATCCTCTCTCCAGGGAGCGAATCACTTCTGGATTTGTCATGCCTTGATATTACACACAAACAAAGAACATTAAAGAAAATTTAAGGTTTGCACAATACACACACAGTGGAACGTTTATTTATCTTGATATTTTAGCAATGCAGAATAAGCTGAACAATGCTAACACTATTTGCTCTAGCCTAAGACTATGGATTAGTTGCCTCCACTGATTCCTCACTCATTAACTCACTCTCTTTCTCATTCTCTATACCGCTTTTCATGTACACGGTTGTGGGAAGCCTGGAGCCTGTCCCTTGGAACTCAGGTCAAGAGGTGGGACACACACACACCCTGGACAGGGTGCAAATTATCACACACACTATAGGAAATTTGGAATGGACAATTAGCAAAGAAAGAGAGCATGCAAAGTCCACACACAAAAATCTGTGTCGCCAAATGAACCCTAGATCCTAAAGGTGTGAAGGTGCTTTCCACTATGTCAACATACCTCCCCAATGATTCCCCCCCCTTTTTTTTTAAATGACTGGTCAAGCCACAACACTGTGCAGTAGGTATTTGACTAAATAGTACATGATGGTCTACAGATCAGATCATATACAGATCATTTGACTTCAGTTAACTTTAAATAAACAGATTTTATGCATATGGAAATATGTGTCTGCATGTGGATGTGTTAGAAACAGCAAATTAGATGTTGTCTACTGCAAAACTCCCTAAATTAATATGCACACACTTACATTTATGCCTACTAAAAACAACAATGTGCCAAAGCATCCAGGATCTTACAAATATCATATATAAGATATCCATAATAAGCTAAATAGTACCACAATATATATTTTTTAATGCTGTCTTTACAGTTAAATATTTAAATTAAATTAAATAATTAACATTAAATAATTAATTATTAACTAATGTCAAGTCCTGTGGACTACAAAACCATGCATGACTTAACCTACAATGGATTTGAATGGGGTTAAAATAGTACTGCTACCAGCCACTAGATGTCATCAAAGACCCGTGGGTTGATTTTTAACTGTAGTCATGCCCACAAAAGAAAAAAAAAGGATTCTGTGAATCAAATACAGAGATCTCTGATGGATCACCTGCCTTCTATGATGAAACATTTATATTTAATGGGAGTGACTTCCTAAAGGAATAAATTGTGAGATAATATAAGAATGACCTCATTTTCACCATCCCATAATCTTAACTCAGGCAAACACCTGATGCATTTACAGTACCATTATCATCAGAATATCAATTGAGAAAAATGTTGCAGATCATTTATCAGTCTGATGTTGCAAGTGCATTATTGTTTGTTGCTATCTGCTAGGCAGCAGATCAGTAGCAGTGACATTAGGAAAAACAAACTCATCAGAAGGCTAGCTCAATTTTGTGACCTCCTTTGGAGTGCTTGGAGTTGGTAGTGGAGAAGAGAATGGAGAACATCTCAAACCTTCTCCAAAAGCTAGTGGTTAAAGAGCAAAGCAATTCAGCAAGACAATACTTCAGCTCCTCTGTGACATAGAACGCTACAGGAAATCTTTCCTGCTGACTGCAATTAGACTTTACAAGATATCTGCTCTGTGCCAGGAGAGGGTATAGCTTCACTGACATTACTATAATTAGAGTTGTATACATTCTGTTGTCTACCTGATTGCACGGATATGACAACGTACTCTCACTTTCTCTTTTTATTAATATGACGACTTGCACCGTATGTACAATTCTTTACGTTCACAACTGTATATACTGTATATAAATAGTGTATTCTTATTATTTTACAATGTTTTTACCTTGCTAATGCCAGTTTTTTTAAATAAACTTTACCCTCTTTCTCATTATGATTTATTTATTTATTTTAACCTGGCCTTAATATTCTTCTACACCTTGTTGCTTGTATAATAATATATTATATATTATATTATAATAAATATATTGTGTGAATTTAATTTCCCATTTGGATTAATAAAGTACTCTATCTATCTATCTATCTATCTATCTATCTATCTATCTATCTATCTATCTATCTATCTATCTATCTATCTATCTTTAACTGAATATGCTATAATAACAATAGACATTCTCTGATTCAGTTTTTTTGGAGAGTCACAGATTAAAATCTTCTGTGAATACCCCTTTATTGATCTTTAAAGTTTTTTTCCCCTCCTTAAAGGAGAACCGTGCTGTGCCTTTTAAGTTTTAAACAAAGGGTGCATGTCACTGAAAAAATACTCCATTTTATGTTAATATGTTGACGCAGAATACGAAAATGGGAATTAGGGCTGCAACTATCAATTAATCTATTGATTACTGAACCAATTAATCAGATTATAAATGAGACATTTATTAGCTCTTATTTAGCTCTTAGCTTTTAAATGTAGCTTGAGGTTGTTTTGTGCATGTGGAAACTAACATAGTTACAGTAGTAATATAGGAAGAAAATAAAGATGAATACTTCATAAAAATGTCTATCAATGAACTTTCCTGATGAAATAATGTATACGTTAGTGTGAAATTCACTTGAAAAGGTTAATTGAGGAGAACTGGGAAAAAAGACTTACAGCAACACGCAGTCACTAATTATCCACATTCTCTTCAGGTGTGAATTCTTTGAATTCTTCATAAAGCGCTGCTTGGCCATGTCCCGGCCAGCATAAAGTCATTCTCTCTGATTCTAGGGGCCGTTCGAGTTAAGAGTGAAATGTTACCACGCTTGGGAGATTACTGCTTGTGAAGGCGTGTATCATCACTCTATTAAACACTTAATTCCAGTAAGAGTAACATCTGTATGTTGAGCTTGTGTGAGAATCAAGTATGATGACCTCATCAAGTAATCAACAATTAAATTTACTAATTAATTTGATTATCCATTTTAGTCGACAGCAACGATGGGAATAACTTAATTTTGACCAAAAAAGTCAGACAGAACCTTATATTTCCATCCTAACGATTTGTTTAACCTGAATTTTAGAAGTGACATTCCTTCCTTCAATGTGGATATTGGACATTACTGTACATGATCCTTGTATGTTCCTTAATGGTGCTTGAATGTAGCCTACATTTTTTCTCCCCACCTTGAAAAGTGATCATGCTTTTTGGGGGATGGACCCCACAGGTTAAAAACCTAAAATAGAATACGGTGCGGTAGGTGCTGACCTGGGTATGGTGTTCGGCCATAACTGATAATCTCAGTTAGCAGAATACCGAAGGACCACACATCTGATTTGATGGTGAAGGAGCCGTAGTTTATAGCCTCTGGAGCAGTCCACTTAATGGGGAATTTGGCACCTTACACAGAAGAATAGACAGTTAACATCATTCTGCAATCAGTTTAGCAATTTGTAAATAAAAAATCAACATTAACAGTTATGCTAATTTGGCAAATGAAACGACTCACCTTCTCTCGCAGTATATTCATTGTCTTCTATGATACGTGCCAGACCAAAATCAGCAATTTTGCACACCAGACTCTTATTAACCAGGATATTGGCAGCCCGCAAGTCTCTGTGAATGTAGTTCCGTCGTTCAATGTAGGCCATACCTTCTGCTGTCTGGATAGACAAAGACAGGTAGACTGTTGAAAATAACCTAAAATGCGAGTTGTTTTTGTCACGCATCAAGATCCCCTGTAAGGAGGGGGGAGCTCAGGGTTAAGGCGTTGGACTATGGTCCGGAAGGTTCCAGGTTCCAACCCCACTACCACCAAGTTGTCATTATTGAGCCATTGAGCAAGACCCTTAACCATTCACTGCATAATGAGAATGAAAAATTTAAGTTGCTCTGGAGTGTCCGCCAAATGCAATAAATGTACAGTATATGATAAAATCCTAGGTTTCCTATATAAAAGTTTTATATAGAGCCCTATAATTGCAGGTACAGTGAAACCTCGGATTAGTGGTTTGCGAGTGTTCCGCAAGAGGAGCAAAGATTTTAAATAAATTTTGACTTGGAAAATGAACAAGTCTCAGTATCACACACGTGTAAAACAAATTTTATTTTTGTTTGTATGCGTTTGTGTTCAGCTCGCGTATACGGTTTATTATAACACACTTGTTCGCGCGTGTAAAGCAATAGCGAGTCTAAGTTAAGGATCCATTTTCTCTCTCTCTCTCTCTGTCTCAGCCGACACTGCATTTGTGTGCGTGTGTCATTTGACACTATGCCCCTTCACATACACACACACTCTCTGCTCTACACAGAAACACTGCTCTGTTGCGATTCTTTTCAAAGGTAAAGTGCAGGTTAATTTGTTTTATTTTTACTTTACTGCAATTATTCCGTTAGTCTGCGTTAGAGAGATTTCTTGTTTATTTTTCCGATAAAAGTGTTTCCGTTGTGTGTGAGCGTGTGTGTGAAACTCAAATACGAGAGGAGGAAGGGTTACAGTGTACGACGAGAAGAGGGAGAAGGGAGGGGCTCATTCCTCATCTCTCCCCTTGCTTTAGCTTCACACACACACACACACACACACACACATATACAGCGTCTGCGCGCACAAACTGAAACACTTATCTGTCTGGATTTAAAAAAAAAAATTTTTAAAGGTAAATTCCAGGTTAATTAGTTTTATTTTTGCTTTATATTTTGTAATTTTTTTTTTGGGCTGTGGAACAAATAATTTGAGTTTCCATTATATCTTATGGAAAACCCCGATTTGGTTTATGAGTGTTTTGAAATACGAGCCCGCTTCAGGAACAAATTATGTTCGTAATCCAGAAACAAATTTTTGAAAAATAATGAATAAAAATAAAAGTCATTTGGGCTTAGTGTATGATTGAAATTTAATAATTTGAGCTCCACCTCCTGACATACACACAGCCTGATATAGCATGCCTACTTCTGTACACACAGAGGTACCTGTTGCTTATCAGATTTGAATATTAAAATTCACCCACTAACGGGACAAACCTGCTTTGTACATCAAAGGCAAATGTGCCATGGTACATTCAGTTCCACACTTAAAATGCAGGAACTGCAGCACAATAGCAGGAGTGAAAGGCGCAGAAACCGATAGACTCACCTGTGCAGAGAAGTCTATTAGTTTGGGCAACTGAAGTCGATTTCCTTCATCACTCTTGAGGAAGTCCAATAAACTGCCTTTAAAATGGACACACAGGCATATTTAAAAATGGACACATCATCTTTTATCCAAAAAATATTGCATGTGTTCACACTCTCTCTCACACAACCACACCCACACATGGACATACCTTTCTCCATGTACTCTGTGATAATGTAAATGGGCTCTTCCTTTGTAACTACAGCATTGAGGCGGACCAGTTTGTCATGTTGGAGGCTTTTCATAAGGTTTGCTTCCATCAGGAAAGCCTCCACAGACATACTGCCTGGCTTCATAGTCTTCACAGCTACTTTGGTATGCTTGTTGTATGTGGCTGAAAATGAGAAGCCAAGCTATAATCAAAATGCTACATATCATCCTTTATTCATTTATCCATTTTGGTTTTCAACACGAATAAACCGATCAGCCATTACAACACAAAATGCTCAGTATTGCATAGGTTCCACTTGTGCCACCTGGGAAGCTCTGGCTACTCGGGTCATGGCTTCAAAAAAACTTCTGGGTTTGTGCTATTGTGTCTGGCATCAGGACGTTGGCGTATCTTTTGGGTGCTAAGGGTTGGGGCCTCCCTGGATCAGAATTGTCTGGCACATCCCATGTGTGCTCGGTTGGATTTGGATCTGGGGAGTTCGGAGGTCATGTCAGCGGCCTTGGGCCCTTTGCCTGCTGGGCTCTGTGCACGTCAGGCTGTTGTGCACTGGGTGTTTTTGTGCCTTTCTACCTTGGCCAGCATCGACTGTTTTGACAATTTGTGCTGCATTGATGTTTCTGGGGAATTAAACCAAACAGGCTGTCCTTTGGCCAATGCAAACAGGTGAGCCTTGGGTGTATAATGAGCCTTTACTGGTATATAATTAATAATTAATGTTATTGTGTTATTATTTTGTGGCGTTAATATTATGGCTGATCAGTGTATATACTAAACTACAGTACCTATTTGACATATTACTGACTATCTAAAAAAATTAGTTTCGAAAAGTGCAAAAATTGGAAATTGGTGTTTGGCACTTACCCATCCAAACTTCACCAAATTGTCCAGCTCCCAGCCGTTTGTCCAGCTTGAGGGATTCTCGTGGGATTTCCCAGGCATCCTTTTCCCATGGTTTCTGGGGTTTGGCACTGATGCAGGCGGTAGTAAGTGCCTGACACAGTCCATCTCCCTGCTCTGTAACAAAATGACAAAACACATCTCACCAATGAACCTTTCTCAGTATATATATATATCAATAGCTGACAGACATCTAATCCAGTCAAATAACTGGTGAAAATATACACACATTGATCATAACTTATAGTCCATTTTACCATATTTTCTCACAAATACATTTTTATAACATTTAGTATAACATATCCTTTGTGACAATAACTCCACATAATAGAAAAAAACTTGGTTTTGGAACTACAGATAATATTTATAGTAGATTTAGGTACAGGGACAGCTATCTCAGTTTAGCTACAGTACTGTTAAACCCCTTTTAAAAATACATTGTGGTGTATGCACATGACTTTTCTGGTGCTTACTCTTGTAATGGTTGACGAGATCCTGCAGGGTGTTGAATGTGATTCGAGGTGAAATGTAGAACCCGCCGCTGTCTAGCGTGCGGATCTTATAATGCTTCACTGTGTCACCTGCTTGAGGGTCATGGTCCCTTACTGATAATGAATAGCTTCCTGTAAAAATGAATCGTTGTTGGCCAAATGAAGATTATGAATGATTGTATAATGAAAAAAATGAAAGGAATAATTATCTAAGTAACTCAGAAGACATGTTTAACTCACCCTTGGTGGTCTCACTATCTCTGATCATGTAAGAGCCCACTTTATTCCCTGAAGCCAGGAGCTGTCTCTCGGCATCTTTCCTGCTCACTCCTTTAAAGAACCAGCTAAAAACGACACAATGTATTTCAAAGCATTAGCTTAGAGGTGATCCAAATGAACCACAGGAACAAATGTGCTTGTTATGAGCTTTATATAACTTTGTATAATGTATTCTGTAATGTCTATTTTCTAGAATATTGGGTATGTTATACACTCACTCTTCAGTTTGAAGTGTGTCTTTAGCTACATAGTTACTGGGGATGTAGCCTTCCTCACCACTGCTCACAGACATTGCTTTCCACCATTCACCTGACCTGCACCGATAAAAAGCAAAAACAACATTACTTTTGTATAAAAGTATGACTAGGAACTATGCCGCTTAGGTCCAATAGGCACTTACTCTTGTAAGATTTTTAACTTGTCTCCCTTTTTAAAGCCCAGGTCTCCATCATGCAATGCTTCGTAGTCGAAGAGTGCTATGGCAATGTTTTCGAAATCTAAAAAGGATTAACAGAATTTTAGACTGGGTTCACTCATCCAACCTTAGTTACTATAACCTGTGTGATTATAATTTGTACATTACAAAAACACAGAAAGCTAGCACATAAAGAGCCGTGAATTCATCATACTATAAATACTAGTCAAGCAGCTAACAGGAAATGTATTCGACACCAGGCTCACGAAATCTCACATGAATTACAGTTTGTTTCTTCGTCTTGTTTGCAAATTAACACGTATTGTATTAATAGCTCAACTGTAAAGAAGCATGAAGTTAGCAGCGACTTCCTCTTTAGTGTACAGTGAACATTTTATCAAGTGCTCCACCTAAATCAGAGTGAAATTATTTAGAGCGCTAACATGTTCATAAGTCAATGAATTCATACGCTTCCGTTGAAGCGCACGAATGAAGACGATCCTTAAAGCAGTGACGAGCAACAACTGCTCATTTAAGCAGTAGAAAGTTGGTAACATCTTTTAAAGAGTGAAAAATGTCGCTCACCGTTCGTGCTTGGAGACGGAGGAATGGGGCCGCTTTTGTTCTGCTGGGAGAAAAAAATAATTATTTATCTGATCAGGTTTTACCTTGACATTTCATATGTTTATAAAACTGGATCAAAGTTTTAAAAGTTTTACAGCAGTCACTTTCTTCAACTATATGTTTTTGCTGTAGCAAATAATATGAGGTTACAAATAATATGGATTGCATGAGTTTCACACTTTTGATCCACTGCTGAAGGTCCAACTTCTAGTCTATCCATGATGATACGTTTGCAGTGTGCACTGCGTCAATTAAAGGTACAGGCTTTTACATATAAATCTCCCACACACATAAAAAGAACATTTCAATTTAAATTTCCACCTGCAAAATTAGATCTTACTAAAAAAAATCTTGTTTCCATTACGCTCACACTGGGTACTCTTTTACTATAAATATGATTAAAGAGGACGTATGGTTTTCTAATCGCACTATCTGGTATCACCCAGAAGATGATTGGTTCCCTTTTGTGTCTGGTTCCTTTCACATTTTCTTCCGTATGGTGTCTCTTTCCTTGCTATGGTTGCTTCTCTCTTGTAATAAATCTAAATCTAAATGTTCATCCAAAATTCGGTAAAACTGGTTTGTGATAATGTGTGCTGTTAAAGACTGTCAGTTGTCAGTTGAACTGAATTGAGATTGTTAAGATTTTTACAAAGCGAACAGAATCTGTATTCAAATGAAGGTGTTGTGAAAATACCAAATAAGTACAAGACAAGTTAATTATCTTTATTCAGTCACCACAAATGAGTTTAGGCTGCAGTAAGAGGAAAACACAACACTAAAATCACCAAAGGCACAAACAGGAAGTAAGAGCAGGCAATCTACTCAGTTTGGTCATTATTAAAATCAAATAGAAACAGTCAAAAGTGTACGGCAGAATATTACTGTACGTGGTTTTAGTGAAATGTGTCTTGTTTTTTGCTATTGCATCTACTTCTCTAACCATATCAACAGATTACATTAAATGAAATGGGATTATATATTTCTCACTGCAATGCTATACTCTAAATTCGGAGGATCTTGGCCCATGCTTAAATATATGTATTGTTGTGAGATCTAAAAAAAAAAAAAAAATGGTATAAAAAAAGTTTTATGTTGCTGATCATTTTTGCTGCCACCAAATGATCCGACTAAGCAAAGCTTAACTCTTAATTAAAATAGCTTAATTAAATTTGTTTTCCAACTTTATTTCGATATTTTCCCCATTCACTAAAAATGCCTTTCCAGGTTCTCATCGCTTAAATGAGGACAAACAGCAAAACAAACACACAAACAAAAAAAAAACCTTACAAACATTTTACAAGCATTTAGTCATAAGCCCTGCTTTAACATGATACTCAATAATTTGTAATTTATTAAAAATTGGAAAATTAAAAAATAAAACTGGAATTACAAATTAGAAAATCCTGCAATATGTTCTCAACACTTCTCCAGTTTCAATAAGTAAATGTTTTTCTTTTTTTTTTTTCCTCTCTTTTTTTTGGTAAGCTTGCATGAAATGTGTCTGCCAAACCAGGGTATGTTGCAATTGACTTGTGTGTGTATTCATGCTGACAATTATTACATTAATGGAACTTTATGTTTTATATATATATATATATAGTGCTGACTTAAAGTAACATAACAGTAACAGAGGTTTGACCTAATAAAGATTTTGCCTTTTTTGTTGACACAGTGTTTTTATTTATTCATACTTTTTTTTAATGGTACTAAGCTCTAGAGCAGACGGAAATATAAAATCTGCTGTGTTTGTGCTAATGCTATATACTGTACACATGTTTCCATATGCAGTCACAACATTAGGGATAAATAATTTTAGCCTCTGTCTTGACATGTAAGGAACATAATGCTAACCATAATAAAGAACATTTCACTCTTTTCACTCTATCCTTCCATTCTAGGAAAACAGGCAGAAAATGATTCCCTAAATGATTCCCCAGCAGTCTTCAAAGTGGAGTCCCGCAAGCATCCATGAGGCAGAATCATAGTTTCTGTCATTTTTCTTCTCTTCAAATTTTCCTTGAGTAATGAAAATCACAGCTAACCATCATTAAAGCGAATTTTGATTAATATGCTCTTTAAGTTGATGCACTAAAGACTCCTTGATTGATCATTGAATTAACAAAACCTGACTGAATGATTCAAAACAAGGCTACAAATAATGTGAAAATGCAACTAAAAACATTTTCTCTTTAATGATAAACATTTAAATCGTAACTATTATGCCAAATATTTAAAGGCTGGTTTATATCTTATTATATTATGGATTTAATTCTAACTACTTATTTACTGATACAAATAACTTTGTATTTTCATTTTGGCTTAGATACAATGTGCATAACGTTAGACCTGATTGTAGTGAGAATGTGTTTCTTTCAAGTGATACCTGTTTGGTATTAAATTTATACCGGATTTATGGTGCGATCTTTTTGATCTCATAATAATTCATACTGCATTAGATATTAAGAAAACGTAAAATAGGTATCAAACAGTGATACCGTAACAATCGTTAGCTGTGTTTAAAATGGTTCCTTATTCCTTACAAACAGCATTTTTTTTGACTACAAGGGTTCATTGTTTGTAGACTAATCTATTGAAGTAGACTGTACGATTTTATAAGTGCAGGGATTCCATGCACACACTATGTACAAGGCTTTCAAATGTATTAATGTAACAAATGACAAAACTCCCAAAAAAGTGCGAATAGGGTGTAGTTTCAGACAGAATGTCATGTGACCATTTTGGCTCATTTCAGTACAGTATCTTAGGGTAAACTGTTGTCTGCGCCTTCACCCAACTTCAGTGATCAGGAAGAGGAAATACCCCCGAGCAAGCTAAATATACTTGAATATTCCATTTTGATGACCTTACAAAACACAGGCTACACAGTAATGTGCAATCATCAACTTTTTAAGTAGAAGTAAGATTGTGAGAAAGTCCCCGGGACACTTCTTCTTTCCATAAGACTTACTGTTTTCTTGCTCAACCAAATGAAACCCTGATGTATAACTCCACTTACTGCCTTGCTCCCTGTTGTAGGGTCTTTGACATAGTGCGCTGTCTGATTGCGGTTTCCCATGTCGTTGTTGCCCACCGTTTTGCCACCGGAATCCTGTTCTGGCTTGGTGCCAACACAGCCCATGATAAAAACCTGCACACACACAGACAATCGGAGAAATGAGGACAGACGCATTAGTCATTGCTGCCTAGCAGGGAAGAGACATGAGAGCTGGAGTTGGGATCTAATCTTTCGAAGAAATCATGAACTGTATGAAATGATTTTTTTTTAAAAAATTTGCCTCTCATGTTATGGTTTTGCTGCATACTGTTTATGACCTGACAGAAACAGAATTATAATAAGAGATAAGATACTTATTAATAATAGATCAAGTGCTTCGTTAAACAGGAAGCAGACATGGTGGTCCTGCGGTGTGCGCGTGTGAGAGACAGAAGTCAGCTATCAATAGGAAGAAGCCTGGGGAAGCTATGAGACACACACCACAGCTGCATACAGATTAAGCTAGCAGTACCAGCTGTTCAACTTTTACTCCTTATGGAACAGACATGATATTGCACAAAAAAATTATAATAAAAGGGAATATCAGTCACATCTTACATTTGTTTTTACATTCTACAAAAAACATACAGTATTTAATTTTAAACAAGCACCTGACGAATTCCTGAATTCCTGGAATTTTGAAATGTCTTGTCTGAACAAATGTATTGTGTATTTCGCATATGCATCGTTGGTTTTTGGCCTATAATAGTATGTACATTTCTCTGCCTCTCTCTTGAGCACACACTTCTCATGCCTCATGTTTTTATATAGACATGCACAGATATATTCGGACCGTCTTGTAGACACATCTATTACAAAATGACACCTCATCATATCTTGCACTGAGTTCTTGCCATTATAACAGGCTATTTTCTTGCAGAATGTCTGGACGCGGCGGAAAGATGTAGATAAGAACATATATTGATAAGAACAACTCATCTTAAATGGATAAAGTAGTGGAACTTTCATTTTTAATTGTCGTATAACTGTATATTAAATACAGTATATAATATGATGAACATGCTAAAACAGCTCTGTGAAAATGAAAGCACCCTGTGTATAATACATAACTTTTTCATTTCTCTTTTATTCATTTTCACATCTCAAAACATTGAAAAACCTGCACTCGAGGTCACGTGCTTGGGCACAAATTCTAACAGACATTTATAACATCGTTGTTCGGTCTGTTGCTTGAACACCAGATACCAGTATGACAGAATACATGTGATAATTAACCAAAACATTCACATCATGTCATTTCCTTGGCTATGTACATTTTATGCGGGTTTGTTACTGAAAAATGACTACAGGGGATTAAAATGCAGTGTAACACAACTTAGGTGTGAACCTCAATCTGACAGCACTAATCAGTAGCTCAGACCTAGGGGGTTTTCCTGTAGCCATAAACATGAGCACTGTACACTTGAAAAGGGGTCAAAGACTAATGAGTCAACTCTGAATGTATATACAGTAAAACTGCATCCGCCTCTGTGTTCATTCAAAGTGAGCAGACTCAACTACTGTGTAGATAGAAATCATCCCCAGGGCTTGTGTTCGCTCATTCGTGTAGCCTGTAGCATTGCTTTATTGATACCCGTTCGCTGATAAACAGGAAATACAGAAATAAAACCATTTTCTAACCTTTGGAACAAACCAGGTGTTAGAGTCTGGTAGCCTGAGGCACAAGTAGATAAGCTAAGCTAAAACTATAGTACCATACATGATGTATAGGTTTACTAGTTCCTCTAAGCCAGCAGTTTGCTGTTGGTGCACTATGGGTCTTTCCAGAGTGTCAGAAGTGCAGGAAGCCAGAGGCCAGGTAAGAGAAAATATCCCACAACCATTTCCTGGGAAAATCCAGAGTGTAAGGTTAATGAACTGTTGTTATGCACAACAAATAAATTGATTTAAGCTTCACTGCTTCGAAGTCACCTCCCCCCCCCCAAATAACATACACACGCTCTGAGAACCATATATTTTCAATGTAGAGAAGAGTGTTGCAAATAACGGAAATACACAATGAAAATTAAACTTTACTTGTATCCATTTTTTTGTAGATATATTTTATCTATAAGGGAGTTCTAATAAAATGTATTAATTTTAACATGAACCATTACCATGCCTGGATGTCACTCACTGCGGAAAAAAAAAGAAACAAAAAAAAAAAACGCTGCTCATTTCATACTACTGAGATTACGTGTAAGGATTTTTGAAATAAAAGTACCAAGATGATATAAAAATGGAAAGAATTTATCTCCACCCAATCTTTGTTCTTTTTTTTACATACACACGTAAAAGGGGTACTAAATTCTATCTTTTCTTATTGCTGAGATAAGAATGTTCCCTTAACTTTTTTTTCCATATGTGGCTTTTTATTCTATGATATGATAAATATAAATACAAAACAAAATAATAATAATAATAATAATAATAATAATAATAATTATAATAATAACAACATAGTATTTCCTCAAGCATTATATTCAATATATAACCGCCATGTTTTGGTCGAGTCTATATAAAACTGTTTTTTCCGCCAGTGCTGCTGAGCACGTCAGGCGACGGGTGCTGTTGTTTGTATAGCAGGTTGGTTTAATGGGGCCCGGTTGCTAGTCCAAGCCCAACCCTCTGCCTTAGTCATTGGGCTCATAGGGGTAAGGGCCTTACCCAAGGATCCAAAAGTTGTTGGTGGGGCGGTGACGGGGCGAGACCCACAACATTCAGATCAGCAACCCAGAGTTTCGACCTGAGCCACCACTGCCCCTGATATACTGTAGCATGTTTACACATGCTATACAGGTTAGTCAGGGGTAGGCAGGGGTAGCTCAGTGGTTAAGGCATCGGACTACGGTTCAGAAGATCCCAGGTTCAAACCTCACAACCACCAAGTTGCCACTGTTGGGCCCTTAACCCTCAATTGCTCAGATGTAATGAGATAAAAATGTAAGTCGCTCTGGATAAGGGCGTCTGCCAAATGCCTAGATGTAGTCATGGTAGGGGCTTGTATTACAGCTGATTGGACACTGTTTTACTCAAGCACACACATACACTAACACACTGACCAGTGTGGCTGGAAGGCAACGAAGCAGAATAAAGGCAAACTGAAAACTTGCTTCCTCATTCCGCTCTCACTGGTTCCTCTTTTGCTCTATTCTTATTACTGTGCGGCTATATCTGTCCCATTTCTACTACTGCTTTTTTGTTACTGGAGCTGGAACTTTTTTTTATAGATACAGCTTTTTTTTTTTTTTTTAATCTAAATTAAATCTTAACAGGATTTGGACTATTACACCATTCAGACATTTCCAGATGAATGTAGAAGGGATTTTGCACCTTCACCTCTTTAAGTAGGATGTTAACAGGCAAGGCTGTCTACACCGAAGTTTCATTTTCTCCTGTAAGCCATAAAGAACAGAGATATGCTCTCTGTTAAATACCCAGAGACTCAATACTTAATACTTTGAACTCTGAGCAAGGGGGAAGTCAGCTGAAGGCCTTCTTCTACAGGAAGTGAGGGTATTTGAAGGGGTATTTGAAGCAGAAAGGGGGTGTGAAGCTAAAGTGTCTCTTACAGGAACAGCCATGACCTCAAGCGCACTGCATAACATTAGTGGAGAATGTGCAGCCCATTGTATTTTGCCATGTCAGTATTTTTGCCCTCCTATTTTGCAGTGCTGTTAGTCGTTGTTGTCAGTGATTAGCTTTGCTGCACCAAATTACGTGCATAATTTGAATTCTTTGGCTTTTAAAGATTGTATCAGTCAATGTTAGTCTACGTTGCTGGTGTTTCTAGCACGCTTAGGGTCTAACGCTTTCTCTCTCAGTTCACCATGTCACACTTGTTTGTGGTCAGTTGATGGAAACATTGTCTTGTGTTGCTGCTATTGCTGTCATTGTCTTTTTTTTTTTTCCGCTAGCCGCATGTTTGAATTATATTCTAATGAACTTCATTTGCTTTGGATAAGTGTGACAGCTAAATGCATAAAATGGGGTGTACATGTAAGTGGATCCCATCAACAAAATAAATAAAGAAAATGGCCACACACTTTCCTAGATTAGTACGCTGCTTGCAATCAGAGATTACATATTTTTATCTGTAAATGGTACGTAAAACGTCATAATTTTGGGTGTGACTCCCAAGAGGTACCACCAATCATACTGTTAATTTTTTTTATAAAGTTTGCATATTAAAATAAGGACATTCAGCCTATTAAACAAGGACTTTTTTCTTCTGTGTTGGGCTTTGTAAAAGTCTACTTCAAAACGAAGGGATTTATCATTTCAGATGAGTAGTAGAGTCTAGAGTATGGAGAAAGCTGGTTTAATGATTGAACTCTTTCCACTTGTCTGCATACAGTAAGAGACCATCACAGCTCGAGGAGTTTGTTTGGTTGCTTGCTTTACAGCACTCTACTCTTTATGGTGGTGGCTTGGCTTGTTAAAAGGAAATGGATACCGATCTAAGCGCTTCGTTTTCCATAACACACAAACAGAACAGGTCAGCATTTTTAATAATGAATTTCAAATCATAGAAAAATCACTTGTGAGAAATAAACTGTATAACATGCGTTTCAATACATTCACGATTCCACAGTCCAGAGAACAGCAAAACAGCAACACAATTCATTTCTGCTTCACTCTTTATCACTTGTAAACACCTTATCACCCCCCAAAAAACTAAATACATAAAGAGGAAATTTGCTAGGGGTGTGCCAGGAAACTAGTCTAACGCTATAGTGAGATTATTTCGATGTGTTTTAATGCTTCTGAAATATATAAGTAAACAATAATTATAAGAATACCAATAATAAAAAAAAACAATATCCTTACCCAGTTCAACTTTAGACTAATCCACGAGAGCCTTTCAAAATGCCGACCATGAGAGAAGTTTCTTTTCTCAGTAATGCATGTTTTTAAGCCGGTTCCCACATCTCGGGTAACGCGGTGTGTTGTACAAGTGAAGCAGTACAAGTGAAGATGTACAGTACACTCAGTCAGTGAGGAGGAAGTTTCAGCTGCCTATCAAACACACGCGCGTGCACGCAGCGTCATAGGCTGCGTTCCAAACCGCACTCCGAATCTACTTCACTGACTATTAAGGCGCAGGGTGGTTCATCGAGGTCAGGAGAAGACCGGCAGCGCCCAATGTCAGTGCACTGACAGGAACGCGAGATTGCGGTTGAGGATGTACCCGGGTATAGCCGCTTGTTTCCTGTAATATCACAGAACACACACAGATTGTGTCCACTTGGATTAAAAATCCGATTCGGTTGACCAGCAGTCAACCCGTAAAATAACTAAATAAATAAAGGACTTAATTTAGTAATTTATTTACTTATTTCTTAGAAATAGCAGCTCTTTTGCTTAATATGGTAACACTGGGCAACCCAAGTAGTTGGTAAGTGAAATAGTTTACTACTAATAATAATATTAATAACGATGGCACTACTACTACTACTACTACTACTACAAATAATAATAATAATAATAATAATAATAATAACAACAACAACA
>QMIH01000820.1:81585-118388 GCA_003987875.1 Clarias batrachus | reverse complement strand
TAGTTTACTACTAATAATAATATTAATAACGATGGCACTACTACTACTACTACTACTACTACAAATAATAATAATAATAATAATAATAATAATAATAATAATATATGAAAAATATAACAGTTTATTATGACCACTTGCTTAATATTGAGTTGGTCCTCCTTTTGCAACTAAAACAGTGATGCACGGTGTGTTCTAACACCTTTCTATGAGGACCAGCAGTTTGCAATCTAAACTGCTTCTTCTGTTGGATCGGCCTACATGGGCTAGGCCTCGCCTCCCAAGTAAAACCTTGGTCAGTTCACAGGTTTCTTGGACCATTGCAGACTGGGAACATCCCACAAGAGCTGCAGTTTAAAAGTGGTAACTCAGTCATCTAGCCTCACAATTTGGCCCTTATCACAGTAGCTATAGATACAATATCTTGTTACAATGGCTTTGTAGTTGACATGTGGGAAACAGAAAAAAACTGGGCAAACATAAGGATTTAGGTGACTTTGACCAGAGTCAGATTGTGATGGCTAGAGGTCTGGGTTAGATCAACCTCAAAACTGCAAACCAATCTGCAGTGGTCAGAATAAACCATCAGTGGTGGTAGGAATTAAAATCAGTGAACAGGCAACAGGGTCATAGGCAGCTTAGGCTTACTGATGCATATGGGGAGCGAAGGTTGGTCCATGTACTCTGATCCAAGAAAAGAGCTACTGTTTGCTCTAATTGCTGAAAAGGTTTATGCTGGTTCTCTTAAAAAGGTGTCAGAATACACAGTGCATTGATGTTTTGATGGCAAAAAGGGGGATCAACTCATTATTAGTTGGGTGGTTATAATGTTATGACTGATCAGTGTATAAAACACTTTTCATCTATTATGCACAAAATGTTTGCATGAAAATAGAAAAGTAGAATACATAAAATTACAGAAAATAGACAGATAGACATGCCAAATTAAGGTCAAAAAATCTGCAATCATAATTTGCAAAATTACTAAAACAACTATAAAAATAATAGATGTGTATTTATCTAATTACATAAACAATTTTTTAATTAAATATACACATTAATCAAAGAAAACTAGGGAAATATGCAATACAGTAATACAAAGGGATGATAGAAAATGATATATTTATTGTCGACTTAATAACTGTTATTTACATAATAATAATAATAGTAATAATAATAATAAATGATTATTATTATTGCTATTTGTTGTTGTTGAGACACAAGGCATGTAGTGTATGTGAATACAAACAGTAATCTGGTAATCCCTAATAAAATATGAGGATTAAATATCAACTTCCTCCACAGAGAGCGAGAGAGAGAGAAAGAGAGAACACAGGATTAAAGGAATAACAGGGGCTGGTTTATTGCTCATTGCTCTTGAAGTTCCTTATGCTTAAACTCTATCCATCTGTCCACTGGTACATAAAAAGGGCATGTAACACACAGATATGCACACACACAAACACACACACACACACACACACACACACACACACACACACACACACACACACACACACACACACACACAGATAATTACACCTGAAACCTTCACACATCATAGCTCACGTTTATGGGCCCAGAATATGCAAATATGATGAAGAGAAGGAGGAAGTCAGACTGGAAATGCTGATAATAATTAGTCAGACAATTAAACTGTGTGTGCACAAACCAGTCCAAAAACCACATCACACTATGGGGAAATAATATCTGCATTTTCATGTAATCACTAGTTAATAAACCTTTTGTTAATTTTTATATAGTACCAGTTAAAGTGCCATAGTAGATTATTTCTTAAAACAGTCAGATAATTCATTAATTATTTTTTATTTTTTTATTTTAAGACAACCATTTTGTTTCTGCAAACCAGTAACTTATATGCTGAATTATATACTACATAGTATTTTAGTATATATAATAGCGAATTATATATAATAGCATGAAGTATAAAAGCCAAATAATGTGAAAGTTTTAATTGTAGCATTAAAACATTAAATAAATAAAAAAAAAATAATAATAAAAAAACATGCATGCAACATGCAAAAATCACTAAAAATGAAAATACAAAATAGTGACAACCTTACACCATTCTAATGTTATTGTGATGTGCCTGTCACGGCACATATTGTGAAATATTAAATGAACATCCCAGTAATGAAATATTGTTTCCTGTATGCTCTGTCAGAGGAAATTTGCCCACACTGCTGTGTAATTCACTGCGTGAGTAGCTGTGACCCCAGCTAGGTCACCTCTAAAGAAACACACCACACATCAAAAAATAGCTGATGAATTTATTTCAGCATACACTGATACATTTTTATACATTTTCATTACCAGCATTTCATATACTAAACTTGTGCACGAATTCCCTCAGTGACTCATAAGAAAAGTCCAAGTGATTGAAACAAACGGCACTGAGGACATTTGACATGGCTAAAGACATTTTAAAATTAACGTTTTTTTTTTTTTTTGCTGTCAGTATAACACTTTTTCTCCCCACCCCTTTATATGCTCAAAATGGCCACAGCTGCTGCAAGTGGAAAATTCACTCTTACAAAATATGTGCTCTACCATCGCAAAAACCAAAACCAAAAAGGGGAAGGGGAGGGTGTTTCATTTTTGTCACATTTGCAAGAGACAGGCCTTTAAAAAAAAAAAGAAAGAAAAAAAAAAAACGGAAAAAGTAGCCTTCCTGGCTGACAGTAAGTTGCTTTTATGAAAGACGGGTAAAAACTCTAACATAACATGGTTCTATGAAAGACAAGCATAAATTGTAACATAAAAAAGGAAGTTTAAATGGAAGCTGATACACGGGTCCATGTATGAAGAGAAACGGAGAGAAACGGAGACATGTAATACAATGCGATAAACAGATTGTCCAAAAAAAAAAAGATTTTTGGTTATAGGTCAAATTTGTTCACAGCTTCAGGACAGGAAGTACAGTAGACTCTCACTTACTGCCTGCTACAGGCAATGATAGAAAGATCTCCAGCCTTGTCTTTGACATGCAAGGTACATGAAAGAGCTCCTAGTCTGAGTGGCAGGCAATGTAATTTCCAAACTAAGTATAATATTCAGAAACAAGTGCTAAAATTAGATGTTTTTTTTCTTCTTCCTGTGTGAGTTCTCGTGTGCCTGCTGCTATAGTGCAATAGATGAGGGGTAGGCTTCTTTTCATGTTCAGTAATTCAGAAGAACACCAGATGCATGAGCACAGAAATACATGGGCTAGGATTTTTGTCCCCCCCACACAATATCTGCAACAAAATTAAGCAAATCCATTAATAAGCAAAGAGATATGAAGCCTATTTTTACTTCTATTTTCGTGCGTTAGTATCATTTAATCAATTTCTCCCAATTTGGTCGTTTGCCAAGCCCCAAGTGCTAGATCACTATAGAGTCATCTATAGACATCTAGCAGTAAAGGGGCATAGCAGCATGTGCCTCCTTCAAGAAACGTGAAGTTACTGCATCGTTCAATTCTTCATGCTACATCTCAGGGCAACCGAACACACTCAGAGGTACATGCTCATGCTCTTTTTATGACAGAGAGGTGACGTTCTGTTAATCAACCTTATTTTAGAGGGAAATGGATCGATTAACATGAAAAAAACTGACCTTATACAAGACACTGAGTTCAGCTTTGCTCTCCATGGTTGGCTGCCTGAGGCAGTAGTGTTGTCCTCATTTTCTTTTCTTTTAGTGGGCGCCGTGCAACGACTATGCCAGAAAATCAAGAAAAGTACAATAATAAATAATAAAACTTTTTTCCCCCAAAAATTATTATTTAAACTGTTCAGAAATCATTTTAGAGTTATCTCATGGGCGATATATAGCTGAAGGTTGATTTTTTTGGGGGGTTTTATTAATCTTAGAAGTGGTGTACAACAAGGGTAAATATTTGGTCCATTTTTTAAATTAGAATTGTACAATAAAACTATTGATTCCGGTGTTAAACTCTCTATTATTATTATTATTATTATTATTATTATTTACAACATTAATCTATTTCATGCTCTAAAATCAATAATAATAATAATAATAATAATAATAATAATAATAATAATAATAATAATACCTAAAACAGCGCTTAGTGACACAGTAGGTTGCCCATAATTTACTGTGACTAAGACCTGGATAAAGGACTAACAAAGAATCAATAAGTTTTAAAAATGTCTAACAAGAGATATCTTGACAAGATATTTGTACTGTTGTACTGAATATCGGCATGGCTCCACAAACACCATTTATTACGAATTATAAATGAGTTACTTTGCTTCACCAACACACATACTTCCATGACTGGTGAAACTTGCTTTAAGCTGGCGACCATCAGTTAGTATAATTCACTAACTTATTGTTATATGTAGCCAAACAAAGAAGGAGAAAACTAACCATGGAGGTGGTGGGCAGTCCTGTGATATGTACGAGATTTGTTTTAGACCTCCACTTATTCTGCTTTGGAATATCAGCTACCTTTCAGGCTTCAGGGTTAGTGTTACATGGAAAGGACATCAAGTAATGGTTTTTATTAGGAGTTAGAGAGGGAATCAATCTTGCTTTAGAAGATAGTTAGTATTGTACTGTAACTGTTATTAAGGAGACAAAGTGTTGTTTAAGATGATATAACATTGTCGGATGTGTTTTCTTGCTGAAATGCTTGAATGACTTGTTTTGTATGTGGATTTTGGAAGACTGCTGCTCGATCATATTGACCTACTTTAACTCATGCTGGTGACCAACAGTTAGTGTAATTAATGATTGTTAGAATATATTTGACATAGAGCGATGCATATTGCTAAATTTCCCAGCGCTGTTGTGCTCTCTTATGACCACTCATGGAAAGGTGCTTAATGTTTACTGTTCAACAAATGCAATAAATAAAAAAATAAGGTCATAATGGGTCATAATCGTTTAGGATAGAATAAAGAATGCACTCACAATAACATGTTAATTCGTTCATTTCATTAAGTTGAAGAGAGTAAAAACGTCCAAATAGGACAACGACCATGGTGAAGCTTCTAGGTACCTCCCTTTAAATTACCATCTCCACTAAGTTCCCACACCCAGCCCTACCACATCTCCATTCTAAATCCATTATAAATACCTTCAGTCTGGTTCGATCTTTTCCTCACTAGACCCTGTTTGCTATCCTCTTTTTCACCCAGGTCTTGTGGGCTGCTGTCTTCCTCCAAGTCCTTCTCTTTCTACAACAGCACAATATTTAGAAAAATATACAGTATCAGTGTTACAACCCTGACAAAATGGCAACAAAAAAGTAGCATTATAGTGATACGACACACAGTTAGCAATTTGGGCCAGAAGAAGAGTTACCTGTCCTGTTGTTTTCAATGACTCTAGTACTACGACTGTCAGGACAAACAGAAACGAATAATTTCCTCAGCGATATTTCCCATAATTTGTATTTTGTATTGTAATAAAAATAATTACTCAGAGGCTTTACCTGGACGGAGTGAAATGGTCAGAGTGGGTACTTTCATGTTTTCTGTGTCTACATTCTCATTCTTCTCACTTCCCTCATCTCTGTCTTCCTTATGTTTTTCTTCAGTCTCTTCTCGCTACAAAAATGGTAGTTGCATTCACAAAGAAAACAAAATATTAACTATCCTCTTCTTCATATGCTTCCACAATTTAGTACTGATGCCCAATGGTAAGTGGAAATCACATACTTTTCCCAGTAACAATAATGATGATCTAATATATTTTTCTTTTGCTGTGTACACACATTCCTCCGTATCATACAGTGTGTTAGCTAAAAATCCATGAGGGTGATAACTATCAAATATTTTATTTGTCTAATTAACATTCTAAAAACTTGCTTTCTTTTCATTATAACAATGCCATTATGTTCTAATATCCATTTTCAGGCTATTTATCGAACAAAGGGTTAGAGAAGTAATGAGAGGAAGTAGTTTTAAGTGGAAGCATGTTTTTTTCTTTTTTGTCTGTTTAAATCATGCCAAGCATTGACACAGATGAGGGTGTTTACTGTCACATCATCTAAGATAGGAGAATATCACTCTGAGCATCAGCTCCTGTTGAGCAATATACACACATCAGCCATAATATTAAAACCATTAACCAGGTTCCAGGTTGCCCTTTGGTGTGCTGTAGTGTGTGGCACTGGGACATGGGCGGCAGAACTTTTGGTACTGTGGGTTGTGGGATATGGTCTCTATGAATCAGACTTGTATGTCTGGTGGCTTGATTGGATCAGGGGACTTTGGAGGTTTTCTATCATGGCCACCATTGGCATTTTTTTGGTCATTTGTGCTGCATTGGGTTATCTGTGGGATTGGTACGCACAGGTGGGCCTTTTGTCCCCACAAGAATGGATGAGCCTTGTGTTTCCTTGATCCTGTCGCCAGTTTACTGATGTATAGGTGATGGTCAAAGTTCACCAATGGTCAAAGTTCACCTGGTGGCGGTGTTAATGCTATGGCTGATCTGTGTATATTAAAAAGCAAAATACCTATTTAACTGTGGCTGCTTAAACCCATAATAACAATATCATTTTGTGTGTGTACAGTATATGCTGTGTGTAGTCATTTTAAAAATGAGTAAATAAATAATAAATTAATTAAACATAAAAACCACAAATTGATATATGAAGTAGGATTTGCACAAATATTGTAATTGTAAATAAAGAGTAGTCCTTCAAATGTTCTTGACTGTTTCCTGCTGGGCTGGTAGAAATGAACCGTGATGAATTTCCGAGATCTATTCAGGCACATCTGAATGCGGAACTAGCAGTGTACCACCCCTCCTAATGACCAGGGTTGGTGGGAATTACCTGGATAACCTATGTGGCTAAGCCAATATACACAGTAGCTAAAAATATATGGACCCTGCAATACTTACAGCTGTATGAAGTCAAGTACATAGCTAGCAACTATAAGCAATAGTAGTAGAATGGGTTGTTCCAAGCTGCTTTTGAAAGCAACATCAGCACAAGGAACTTCTGCATTAGGAACTTCTTATAATGGGTTTCAATGGATGAGTATCTACGCATAAGCCCAAGAACACTTTATAAAATGTGTGGGCTTGGGATGCAGCAGTCTTCTACAAGAGCAGGACTCTTGAGCAGTGCTGCCTGGAGCGATGAATCACGCTTCACTATCTAGACGTCTACACTAGAGTCTGAGATTGGTGTCTGCCAGAAGAAGGCTATCTACTGGAATGCATGGTGCCAATGGCAATGTGTTGTGGAGGAGGGATCTGGGGTTTCATTTACATGGTTGTGGTAATGTTACAATATACTAAGATATTTTAGACAATTATTTGCATCCAGTGGTCCTCAGCAAGACTCTTCCCTTACAGAAATGCCTGCTGGCATGACTTCATAGGTCTGTACACCAATATATCAGTTGTGATGACCTTTTAAGAGAAGCGGATTCTTCCAACATTGTGGCAACAGTTTGGGGAAGCTGATTCCAGTATGACTTCGCCCCCGTACACAAAGCAACATCCATAAAGGCATGGTTGGGTGAGTTTAGTGTGTACAGAACCTAGAACCCAACCCCACTTTAACACAACACCTGCCGATTACAAATCAGACCTTGTTGTCCAACATCAGTGCCTGAACTTACAATGCTTTTTTGAAGGAACAGGCACAAATTGTCACACACTCCAAAATCTTGTAGAAAGCCTTCATAGAAGAATGCAGGATGCTATATGTGCAAGAGGATGGGGGGCTTACATACTATTGGCCATAGAGTGTATATCGTAATCGGGTACTTTTGAAATTGACTAAAAAGTTGTTGAAAATTACTGCAGCACTCTTGCCACTGGGAAAGGTGACTAACCCAAACATAATGTCTACCATAATGCCCATGAGGTGTAGACACTCCTTATAGGATAGACTGTCACTGATGTTATGAAGCATTGAACCATGCCATAGGGAAAGATCGGCCTGTCTTCATTTAGACAAGACCTAATTCTCTGAGATTTAAAAAAAATCATCTTTGTTAAGATGTTTACTATTATTACATTACCTCTTACACTGAGTTACAATGAGGCATAGCTGTTGTACTGTTGTTACTGTTGTAATGCAAACGTCATAGAACTGTAGCGCATTATTTCGAATGCTTTCACTTGTTTTTCATTGTTGAACCACTTTTATCTAGGGTGGTCACTCAGGAGTTACCCTATTACCATATATGCAAAACAGGATTTTTTTTGACAAATCATACAGATAGCCACAATAATAATAATAATAATAATTATAATAATAATAATAAAGTATAAGCTTATAAGGCCATCTCCAGTTCAGATAGATACAAATCCTACAAAGCAGTAAGATTAAAAGAGAGCAAAAAGCTGATTTCCAAAATAAAGTAATTAAATGAATACTTGGAGATGTGTACATAGTATATTCGTACAATCTTGATGCCATTAGTACTTAAGCATACTACATATTGTGTATTATGATATTTGGAATGCAGCCTTAAATTCTAGCTAATGTGTGTTGATTTCATAACACATTTATAACTGTCAGATAAATCTGACTGGGGTAGAACAGTGTTTTCTGCAGTAGAATTTTTCTATCAGATAAGGCCTTTCCACGAGTATTATTTATAGCAAGTTATACAAATGAAAACACACGCAAGATTGTATTTAGTACCTGTGGTTTTGTATCTCCTGTTTGCATATCACTCTGAGGACTCGATGCAGACTGAGCTGAAGATGGTGAGGAGAGTGGAGCTGGTGGCGACGAAGAGGAAGATGACGCCAAGTCCATTTCTTTTTCTTTGACTTTGGGACCTGAGGCACTGGACAGATCCAAAGGTGCCTCTTCATCACCTTCTTGTAGATTTTCACCAAAGATCCTCTCATGATGTGAGCTTGGAGGTGTTCTCTTTTCTTTGCCTTCTGATAGCTCGATATGGCTCCTCGGTTGTGGGCAGATTGGTCCTGGATGGACGGGGCTTCGAGATGGTAGGTGGGCCTCAAGGACTGGTGGAACCAGGTTGGAAAAGCGAAGTACGGGAGAGCTACTGGAGTCATGCTTCAGGGTCGGACTGACCACTAGCCCACCACTGGTGCCAGTGTTTACCACTGACACCCAATCTGATCGTTCAGGCAGGGGCCAAGGAAGGCTGGATGGGGTGGTTTTGATAGGGTGGGGTCGCACCGGGATAGGCACGAGGGCAGGACGATCCTCAGCGCGCCTGGGTGAGAACAGGGGGTTGTTTTTTAGAAGACGGAGGTGAGGGGGGATGGAGGCTGAAGTGAGGGATGATGGACGAGTTTCTAAAGAGTCCATGCTAACTGCTCTGTAGAAAGAAGTATTCAGGCATGAATAAGCAGGTGCTTTGAGCTGTTCATTTAACATATTCGTTTCTTGCGTTTGCCATTAAAAATTAAAGCCACTGCAGCATCTGGTCAAATTAACCTCTATAACTGAGGCTGGTTGATATCTTAGTGGCTACTGCATCACAGGTGTTTGTTTTTTTAAAAACCTCACCTTCTCTCTTTCCATGTTGTCTGGTTAGTTGCAAAAATTGGCTGCCTACTTGACTCCTGCAAGATATTGACATTCATCCTCGTAAAAAAGTGAATACAACAAAAAAATATACAACTACACACATGTTTGTGTATGTGTGGGTGTGTGACAAAATATTGTGAATTATTGTGTGGTTTTAAACTTCCTAATACAGATATATCGCAAAACCTTGCACTTAATTTTAAACCAGTGTATGATGTATGATGATGTATGATGACTTACAAAAAGATGTGCTAAACTCCACCCTTGTAACCGTTTTTGCTCTGACCCTTTGTCTGGATATGCTGGCAAGGGGAAAAAAAACAGGCATTATATAAATGAAGAACGAGCTCCAATGTGAGAAAGTTAAGAATGTCATTGAGGAATTACCTGATGTCTCCTGTCTGTCTCCTGGAGCCTCTGTACTTTGGCTGTGTTCCGGTTCACTCTTCACAATAGCTGTAGGTGTAGTGGCGCCCCCTGGTGCGGACTGATCATTCTTCAGGACAGAGGTGGCTATGGACAGGGGAGTGGCTGGAGGTTCAGGAGAGTGCTTACCCTCAGGGGTTTCGACTCTCTCTGAGTGACCGTTCTGCTGCCTGAAAGGCCAAGGCCAGAATACGCAGTTAAAAACACAACATGCATTTAACATTTTAAATATTGTTTAAAACCTTTCAGTAAAATGGCTTCATTTTTATCATTCAAAATCCTTTACCAAACAAGCCTTGTCCATTATGTTACATACATACATACATGCACTGGTTATTTTATTTAAATTCTTTTATGAAAAGTCACACTGACACATACTTCTTGAGAATGAAACTCACTGTATCCGGTCTCGTAGAATCTTCACTTCCTCTTTCAGTCGGTCATTCTCTTTCACCAATGCATTGATCTCACCCACTATAAGGAGCAAGAAAAAAAGAGGAACGTTACAAGGAAATGCTTAAGTACTTAAGAGTAGCCAATGTTCTGTGACATAATGGAATTTACTGTTACCATTCCAAACATCTAGAGATTAATTATTGCTTTTATTTTTCCTGGTATTCTATTTTTACCTAATGGCCTGTTAAGTTATCCTATTTTGTTAGAAACTATTCATGTGCATTACTCAGTCAAAATTGTCATTGAATAAACATACACAAAGATTTTCATTTTGTTTCATTTGTTTTTCACCTGATTAACCAGGTGATTTCCCTCCAAACAGGCGATTTCTTTCCAAAAAGTAGTAGTTATTTAGCACTAAAGAGAAGTACCTAGTAAGTGTAAGGCCTATTTGTTAACTTTTTTTTGGGAAGGAAGCTGTTCGAGACGATTATGCAATAATTAATGGGGAATACTGCATCATATAATTTAGATTGTTTAACAGCCGTCTTCATCTTTGAATATGTGCTTATGTTATCTCATATTAGTTATATTAAAGAACATTAATTAAAATGTAGAACATACTTTTGAATTTTGTGTTTTGTGATTTGTTGAGACTTTAGACATGAGCCCATGAAACTGGATCTTTGACTTGCTCTGTATATATTATATATACTGTATATAACTGTCAGACAGCCTAATTATATTTACAGTTATATATATATATATATATATATAAACTGTTTAATAAATGATTTGTATTGTAGTTTGCTAAGGTTGTCAGTTCAGAGGTGTCAAATTGTTTAGAGAAGCAAAAGGTGGCAGCACTGAGACAGAAAAAAAAGTGCACCATAATCTTCTATGTGCAGCAAAATGTAATGCAGTTCAAGAATAGATGCACTTCTCATAAATACTGGACTTCCGTAATTTTGGGCCCATGCTGTACTCTACATGCAGCTGTTAGGTAACCAAGAGCGACCAATCACAGAATGAAAGTTTTAACTAAGAAGTTCTCTGTTAAGCTTAAGCTCTCTCGTTTTAATGCAATCAGTTCTCATACTGAGTTCCAGTTCTCATCTTGTGATTCTTTGTAAATGCTGTGATCTGTGCCTGGCATTGTTCTAGCTGATTGTGGAATGAATCAACAAACACGTCTTTTCAGTTTGCGTTGGCCCCCTCAATCTACTTTCATGAGCTTTTGACAGTTTTTATACACCAGCTCGAGCCAGGAAAGTTTATGGATAAACAGTTTCGGTTTCATTTCTATTGTAACGGACTCCAAGTATCTGTGAGAATTGGTTGTGGTTTGTCCGACTCCTCACCAAGACCTGCTCTGAGATCAGTTACTAGACTAGATTTTAAGAGTAATTCTTAGAAGCTTTATACTCACCATACAGATGCCAGAACGCATAAGTAAACTATTAGGGTTTGTTTTATTGCTTGTTTTATTGCACATATTTCTAGGAACTGAGTATTTAATTATGAACAACCTACTCAGTATAGATATGTGCTGCAGACTTTGGAGTTGTGAGTTTTCATACTCTTGCTGTCTTTTCTTTGCCATCTCCTGAGTGACAGTACACCTGTCACACAACCCAGCTCGTAACCTGTGGACACACACACACACACACACACACACACACACACACACACACACACACACACACACACACACACACACACACACACACACACACACATTTGTCTTACTATTCTTTAATTAATGATTAATCCAGGTAATTAATACTATGCCTACACCAAAATCTAACTAAAGAATAAGAAGGAGAAGCAGAAAGTCACTACCTTTATAATTACTGCAGTGGTTAATGTGTTTGACCGGGCAACAAGTTATTTAATCTTAACTGTAGTGAGTAGCTGCACCTTAATGCAGTAAATAGCTCCTTATTTTAAACAATTAATATGTCAAATAGAAGACACATCCTGTGGTCGTGGCAAATATGTTTCTCTGTTTCAAAAGCGTAATATTATTGTCCTGCATCAAGCAAAGAAAACACAAAGATATTTAAACCTGGACAGATTGTGGTAACCCATCATTTTTTGAGGGAGACAACCTTTGAAACTGCGTCAAGCAAAGAAATCAACTAAGTCGATTTTATATTTCTGGAACTGGGTTAAAAACCATTCATTGCATTATCAAAAAAGAATATTGCTGATACTGTATGTCAACTTTGTGGAGGAAATGCGGTTAGAACAAAATGATGTTTACCAAACTGAATTTGCTTGGTAAAAAAAAGAGAAGGGTAAAAACCATTCAGTAGCTTTGTTTAATAGTTAACAGAAGAGGATTTCCATATGCACACAACGTGATGAGAACTCACAGGATTGGGACTAAACAACTGTGTGGCCATAAGACAACCACTTGTTAATGACGCTAATCAGACAAAATAAAAAAAAAGGCTTCAATTTGTTAGTGAGCATAAAGATTTGACTTTAGAGCAATGGAAAAACGTCATGTGGTCTGATGAGTCCAGCTTGACCTTAGTCCAGAGTGGTGGGTACACATCACTTAGTTGTTGACCTGAATGTACTGAGTGCCCAGGTTATCACATCAAGGGTGCTTTTACTTCCTTGAAGGCACAGGTACTGTATATTCTGTACTAAACTGTGAAATAATGGTTCTGGGAGCATGAGGGACAGTTTTCACATATGAAATGGCCACCATATTGTTTGCTATCATCGAACATTGGCTAAAGGTGATCGAATGAAATCTTAGGGTATGTGGCTTTTTGAACAGATTGTGTATACATATATTTATCAATCAGCCAAATCATTTACAATGAAAACATTATGCCCAGTATTATCTTGGTTCCCCTTGTGCTGCCTGGGGCATGTCTGCACAAGACCACTGGGGACGTAGTGGGGTGTCTGGCGTCAGGATGTTGGCAGCAGATTTTTTGGGTGCTGTGTGTTGTGTTGAGATCTGGGGAGCTTTCTGGGGGATCTGGGTGTTTTATCAGTGTATTAATGTTATGGCTGATCAGTGTTTGTGTGTGTGCGTGTGTGTGTTTCCATGTATGCATGTGTGTGTGTGTGTGTGTGTGTGTGTGTGTGTGTGTGTGTGTGTGCAGATAGATAGACAAGCACATACATATTTTCCAGCTGTTTTATGTTTTCTGTGAGCATCTTGTGCTGCTCTCTCAGTTGCTGGTTCCTGTTATACAGCTCCTCCAGTCTCTTCGCATCACTACAACACAAACACCAAAATCTCTAAGAAAAATAAAAACCCTACTCACAATGAGTGTGGTCAAGAAAAGCTTCGGTCAGTTAATACAGTGCCTTGTATTTAATGTGTTCATACCGCTTGAACATTTCCACATTTTGTAACTTTACAACCACAAATGTAAATGTATTTTCTTGGGATTTTAAATGATAGACCAACACAAAGTGGCACATAATTGTGAAGTCGAAGAAAAATGTAATAAATAAATAAAAATCTGAAAAGTTTGGTGTCCAATTGTATTTAGCCTCTTTTACTCTGACACCTCTAACTAAAACCTATTGGAACCGATTGCCTTCAGAAGTCCCTAATAATTAGTAAATAGAGTCCATCTGTGTGCAATTAAATCTTAGTATAAGCTGTTCTGGGAAGCCCTCAGAGGTTTGTTAGAGAACTTTAGTGAACATACAGCATCATGAAGGAACACACCAGGAATGGTCAGGGGTAAAGTTATGGAGATGTTTAAAGTAGAGTTATAAAAAATATCCCAGGTTTTGAACATCTCATGGAGCACTGAACAACTATTAGTAGTGTACTCTACAAACGAGGCCTTTATGGAAGATTGGCAAGAAGAAAGGCATTGTTGAAAATAAGCTGTAAGAAGTCCTGTTTCTAGCTTGCAACAAGCTATGAAAAATCCCAATAAAAACACATTGACCTTTGTTGTTGTAACATGACAACATGTGAAAAAGTTCAAGGGGTGTGAATACTTTTGCAAGGCATTATAGTTTCTATAATCCAAAAATAGAGCCAAAATACTTCTGATATTTGTGCTACCCAGCTAAGTTATAAACTTGCTTATTTAAGATCCTGATTCTACGTCTAAACCAGGTAGATCTGGATAGAATCAAATATTTGTTTATTTTTTGATTGTTGTATTTATAAATAATATCCATGTGAATTACCATGTGAGCGCATGACACAACTTGACTTAAAACATGCTGTCATCTGTACAAGCTGCTGCTCACACCTCTATTATCAGTATAGTATTGTATTGGAAATGGGAAAAGTTGAAAGCAGAAAAGCCTGTCTGCTGAGTTTTACCAGCGACAATGTTATTAATCTGAACACTTGTAAACTATGCAGTGTATATAAAGACTCTAAGGAACAAACCGTGAACCACTGACATTTCAAATGTTGGTGAATATAATGAAGGCGATAACGTGAAGGACTTACCAGTTTTTCTTATTGGTTAGTTCGAGCACCTTCTGATGCAAGCCTATTAAATAATAATAATTGGAAAAAAAATTTAAATCAAAATTGGCCATCAGTGGCCAATAAATCAAACAATATAAGAGTTGTATTAATATGCTAAATATAATCTATATATCTCAATCCAGAGATACCATTACTCAGGAATGATTAATGAAATGAACAGAGACTATGTTACAAGCATCCATTTTATAGAAAAATCATCTTACTGGTAATCTATTTACAAATCAGGTATTATTTTTTATGCATGCTATTTAATTTATTCTTTTTTGAGAATATGCAGTGTATAGTAAACTGTAGTCAATAGTGGTGAATTTATGATGGTGGCAGGAATTAATTTTAATTTCTGCCTTGTAAGTGGGTTCAAATCCTTAGCCTGTTATATCCCTAAAACTGTAATAGTGTGGGAGGTGAAGAATCTCAAACGCTCCAGTGATGAAAAGCTCAAGATCACCTTCCAGCTCCTGCTCGTGGACATCTTTCAGTTTATGTAGTAGGTCAGTGAAACTCTCCAAAGCCATCCTCCTCCTATAGAGCGCACACACAAGCAGAGAGAGATTGAGCGACCTGTATTTACATGTAGCTTTGAAACAACCGAAAATTGGCATCTAGCATGTGCTCAGCCTTTAAAAATGCGTAAGTGTGAATTTGGAAGATGCACAAGAGAAAACATATAAATAACCAACACTTTATGAAAAAAATAAAGTCAGCAGGACAGATTTTAACCATCATTTTCCAGAAGTGCACAAGAATCGTTAAGATCGGTTGTCTTGGAGCTTAACCTACTAAAATAGCAGAACTAACTTCATAGAGGAGATATTAAGAACAATTACAATCCACCCTGGTTAGACTGGTTTTACTACAGTGCTTCAGGCATAACTTTATTTGTGTATGTGTGTGCATTGTGTATGCACGGTATACGAGAGGCAGAAAAGTGAGAGAACTAGAAAAGTGTGAGAAAAGGAGGAACGAGAGGTTGTCCATTGAAAAATCTGTAAAAGAAAAAGAAAAAAGATGGGTTAGTATATATTAATAAAGCCACATAACCGGACAACACCAGGAGGCCAAATGCTCTGTCATTTTGCTACATAATAAGTCTCCGGATTTTATCTCAGACATCCTGAGGAAATCGTCTTCCAGACTGGACTCTCACGTATGGCCTGCAGGATAAGTGATTGTGAAATTTAAGCCTTAAAAGATCGGATTACTAAACAAACATCCTCAGGTCACCCAATAGCAACTGCCTGATCAGACAGGTTCAGTTCTGCCGACTGTATGCGCTGAAATTGAAACAGAGAACAAGAAACCCGACTCGCTCACATAACTGATCTGAACTGATCATTTAACGACCTGCTACCAGAAGTGAAGTGTAGAAAAGCGATTTCGGGTTATTATTTGCGTATATCCATGGAGAACTGGCGACAAATCTGTAAAGCAAACAAGGAGTGATTTACATTTCTACAACACGGTAATGACCGAGCATTTTACAGTCTGATGCAGTTGCTTTTGAGTGTGTGGCCTGCAATTAAGAAAAAGTGCTTGCTGACCTTAATAACACTAGATCCACTATAGATGTGTCACAGCAAGCGTTTTCCATAAACATTTGTATAAATGGAGCAAACGAGTTTCACAGTGTTCGCTGAGGGCGCTCCACAGGGTGTGGTCTGGGCTGCCCCCCTTCTTTGCCAGTCGTCTCTTGGCAGCAATGTAAATGTGCTGCAAATACTCCACTTTTTTTTTTTTTTTTTGGTTTTCGCTTAAAGTATGTAACATCTGGCCTGTTCTCAGTATATTATATATCGTGTACATATCCTTAATGCGTATAACAACAATGTACCCAATGAGGACACTATACTAAATTTTGTTCATTGGGAAAAGACAAAAAAAGAAAAAGGGCATCATATCCACTGTATATAAGCAGCATTCAGTTCTGGTTAACAACGTGTACTCTTTTGTATACTCATTTAAACTTCACTGAGGAGAAGAGTTTCTCCCTTTTTTTTTTTCGCAAGCTCTGTTTTTTTTTTTTAATGATTTCAGGAAGAGCACTCTGTCCCCCACTCCTTCAGTCTGTGTGCGTGTTGGGATATGTCAGTTCAGTGTCCCGCATTAGCAAGCAAGAGCAAGAAAGAACCTGTCTTACCAAGTAAAAGAAATCACTGACGTACAGTCTCAAACATACACACCCACCTGTACACAGACACAAGCACAAATATGCGCACATGCACACATGCATGCAAATGCAGACATAATCAAACAGACACAAAGATGCATGGATAACATGCCATGTGCATTTGTTCAATCCCATAATAAAGTACTGTATGTCGATTCGGCTGAATAACACACGGCAGGTATGAATCTAAATCTGATGCAATTTAAATAGAACCACGTATAAATATCATTTAATATAAGCACATTAATTATGCCTTTCTTTTGAAACTGTTGTTGGGTGAATCAGTACATCAAAGCAAAAAGTGAAGTGAGAGAGAGGTGCATGACGTGAGTACATCCAAGCAGCAGCGTTACAGTGATCTCACAGTGACTGAAATGGAATGTAGTTAAAATAAAGACAATCCTTCTAATTATACACAGATCAGGCATAGCATTACAATGCAAAACATTATGTCCAACATTGTGCAGGTTCCCTTTGTGCCATCTGGGCAGCACTAGCCTCTTGAAGCAGGACTCCACAAGACCTCTGGTTTGTGCTGTGCTTGGCACCTGAACATTAGCGGAGGACCCTTTAGCGGATCCCATAGGTGCTTGATCAGATAGGGATCTGGGGATTTTCGAGGCCAGATCGGCAGCAGTGGACTCTTTGCCTGGCTGTGGTGCACTGGGTGTTCTGGTGTCTTTCTAACAGAAATACTATAACAGTTGTGGCCTATAACATTCAGTAATCATCACTCACTCATCTTCTATACCGCTTAATCCTGTATTCAGGGTCACGGGGGTGCCTGGAGCCTATCCCAGGAGACTTAGGGCACAAGGCAGGGTACACCCTGGACAGGGTGCCAATCCATTGCAGGGCACACACACACACTCACACACTACGGACAATTTGGTAATGCCAATTAACCTAATAATTGGCTTTGGACTGTGGAAGGAAACCCACCAAGCACGGGGAGAACATGTTAACTCCATGCACACAGAGATGGGAATTGAACCCAGACCCTGTTGGTGCAAGGCGTCAGTGCTAACCAACTACACCACCGTGCCGCCCTACATTCAGTAATCCGCTATTTAATGTGAATGAATGGTCATTTAAAAAAAAAAAAAAGGTTTCTATTACTACATATAGAAACATAGCAGATAAATTACAGTTATAAACAATGTGGATAAAATTTTACATAACTAACATTCATTAACTTTAGAATTAGTTGCAAAGTACATTAACAAATGTTAATTTACATTTGTTTTAATACTAACAAAACACACCTGGACTAAATATTCAGGCAATAACTGTCCATTTACAACACAATACTAACTGCTGATAATGTTGTGTACAAATATCGCAATATGTTGTATTGATTGTTGAATTAATAACCACATCTACACATGTTAATGTGTTTTAATTCAAAGTGGGTCAATACTGCTGCATGTCTACCCATTAATGGTGTGAACATTGTCTAATTCCTGTGCTGCTTTGGTTCATTTGCATCCAGTTCTTAATGATTAAACAGTTGGGACAAATACATAATATGAACTTGTATGCTTTTTTTTTTTTTTAATAATGTGCTTATTAAAATCACATTTTCATGATGCCATTAATATTCAGACTACTTACACACGGCCACTCTTTCTGTCTCTCTCACTTTCTCACACGCGCACGCAGGCACACACGCACACACACACACACACACACGCACACGCACACACACACACGCACGCACACATACATGCACACACACACGCACGCACACATACATGCACACACACACGCACACACACAAGCACACACACACACTTTTCTCTCCATCTAGCCAATTTATGATTTCTTTAAGTCTATCAGTAGAACAGGTCAGTAATTCTGTATCTCTGATAAAACAAAACTCACCTTTAGCCACCTGGTGGAATTCAGACCTCAAATCCAACAGCTGGGAATCACTCTGCTGTCACTCACATTCAACCCTTCTGGTCCTTGTTAAGCCACTTTCTCCAAATTCTGATTGATCGCAAACTTATTTAAGACTGCAAAATCCAAGAAAAATGTTGAGAAGATAAGAATGGAGCGGAGGAGTCTTTCTTTCATGCCGCTCTCCTCTCCTTCTGCTTCTCCCTCCATCCACACACACACACACACACACACACACACATCCACTGGCAGAGTAGGAACAGGTTGGTGCAGTTCCCTGCCTGAACGCACAAACACCAGTTCTCCCTGGATAAACCGGTCCTGCTGAAATCCCGCTGAACCTGACTGACTAGATTTGCACAGCAGTGAGAGAGGAAAAAAAAAAACCCTAGAAAGGATATAGATAACCTCAAACACAAAAAGCAGCTTTATTCTGCAATGATTTGGTGATTAGAGAAAGGAAGAAGTACATCTTGGAGAAAGAGAGGGACTTTTTTTTAGCAACCTACTGAAAATCAGAGTATATGCATGAATGTGTTGTGGAATCTGAGGAATGTTTACGGTATTAAACATTTTTCTTTTTTGAATACATGAAAGCCTTTACATAAATTATGTTTCAAAAAATGCTCTTCCGTGAATAGGACCTGTCTATAGGTTAAATAGAATTGATGCATAAACATCTATTTCTATGATTACTAGCTTAATTCTAAATGAATCAGAAACAATTAAATTGTGCCAATAAAGATTATTTTCATAGAGTCTACAGGACTGAACTATGCCCAGTTAACGTACGGTAGCTGCTTCGCCAAACTGCAACACTGCGCATGGAGCTGAATGCACATGCAGAACCAGACAATAAAACACTGTGTGCTGGAAAACAGCACAGGGTGAAACCACAAGTCTTGAGGAGAAGTTTACTTTATTAACTCTTTCGCTTTAGAAAGCACCTGATGTTCATTTCCAGAAGGCCGTGTACTAGCACTTGGCAAACTCAAATAAAGACAGACATTTTGTAACAGACAAAATTCTGATGCGAGTGTGAATTTTTCACATGACTGTGCTCAGCTGGGTGCAGGTTTCCTGATTCCTGCGTTCCGGCTGGACTGGGTGTGACCAGCTGGCACCTCTGCCTCAATAAAGCCACAGTGGAGAGGCCAGACCGAAATAAAAAAAGATCAGATTAATACTCATATCCGCACCACCAATGAGAGCAAAGTGATGTCAATTCTGTCAAGTATGGATAGATGAATGTATCATCAGTAAATGATTTCTCAATATTATGACCTACTGTACAATGTAAAAAGCTAAATAAATAAAATACTGAGTGTATTTTGTTCTAAAGCAAGATTCTCACTAAACTGTGTTGGAATGATACAATAGAGTAGTATTATATCTAAAAGGATTGTATGTGGTAACAATATAAATCTGATTATAAGGTTATCACATAATTCCACTATTGTTGGTAGTTACTAACATTTACCAATAGATGGCGCATAGATACATGTATGATCCTTTTTAGGAACTAGGCAAATGGTAACCATTGTATTTTTTTGCATTTCTACGCCTGTGGCAGGAACTCGGTTCAACATTCACACACTATGACTATGAGCAATTCACGAGTACCAATTACACTAATCGCATGTCTTTAAACTGTAGGAGGAAACCAGAGGACCCAGAGGAAACCCACCAAGCACACAAACCTTGAGGTGGGAATCGAACACGGACCCTGGAGTTGCAAGGCAACAGTGCTAACCAATAAGCCACCGTGCCGCCATATAATATACTGTATATGGAGCTTAGATAAAGGCATACACTCACTCAGTCACTCACTCTCACTCATTGTCTATACCGCTTTATCCCTGTTTACAGCCTATCTCAGGAGACTTAGGGCATGAGGCAGGATGTCAATCCATCGCAGGGCACACACATATATTCACTTACACACTCATTCGCACACTATGGGCAATTTGTGAACGCTAGTTCACAAATATACAGTAAATTTCTTTCTTTGCCTATAACAGGTTGGGTCCTGGGATCAGAGCGCATGGTCAGTCATGATGCAGCACCCCTAGAGCAGACAGCATTAAGGGCCTTGTTCAAGGACCCAACAGTGGCAGCTTGGTAGGGCTTGAACTGCTTTTCAAGCCCTTGACCTTTTGATCAGTGACCCAGAGCCTTAACCAACTGAGCTCCCACTGCCCCAGACACCACTGGATAGGCTTGAAAGGCAGAAGCCCTAATTGAATTCCAGTTCTCTCACCCAGGAATACAAATTTCAGTAGGCAGAGGGACATTTAATATGAACAGTTGAATACTGATAAAATATACCTGTTACTAACGTATCTTAATTTCTATTAAGGCACAAATGTGGTAGGCTTAAAATGGTGCCACCAGCATGAATCCATGGATTCAACCTGCCTTGTGTCAACCATCCAGGCTAATGCATTTTTGGTGTATTGATGAGTGCAATGTTTTCTTGGCACACTATGGGCCCATTAATACCAATCAATCATCGCTTGAAAGCCACAGTCTATTTGAGTATTCTTGCTCATGTGCCACAATTTATCATCTTCTAATGGCTTCTTACTTCCGGTATGATAATGCACCATGTCACAAAGAAAACATCATCTTAAACTGGTTTCATGAACATAATTAGTTCAGTGTTCTTCTGTGGCTTTACCAGTCACTGGATCTGAATCCAGTAGAACATACCTTTGGGATGTGATAAAATGGGAGATTCACAGCATGAACATCTCTCACTCTCACTCATTGTCTATACCACTTTATCCTTTATTTAGGGTCACAGGGGCATGGAGCCAATCCCAGGAGACTTAGGGCACGAGGTGGGGTAGATCCTGCAGGGTGCCAATCCATCGCAGGGCACACACACACATACACCCACTCACACAATCATTCGCACACTATTGAATTTGTGAATGCCAATTAGCCTAATCTGCATGTCTCTGGACTGTGGGAGGAAACCGGAGTACCAGGAGGAAACCCACCAAGTACAGGGAGAACATGCAAACTCCATGCACACAGAGAGGGGAATCGAGCCTGGCCGGGAATCGAACCCGGATCCTGGAGTTCAGCATGAACATGAAAAAGAATGTAATGGAATGTATTGGAATTATTTGAATGTGAACCAGACACTCAAGGAAATTTTTCCAGCACTGTGAGGAATCTATGCCGTGAAAAAATTAGGGTGTTTTGAGAAGTGAGAAACGTCCTAGTATTAGTAAAGTGTTTCTAACTAAGTGCTCAGTTAGTGTATAATATGCACATTATGAAATCACTGCTACTGAGAAATATGTTTTTTGTTAATTTTACTTGGATCAAAGATCATAACGTTTCTTTTTGCTAGTGTCCAGTTTCCCCCCACATTTTGCTTTATTGAAATGCATAATGGTTTAAACGTTTCACCTCTAGAATAATCTACTGATCTTTTGCATCAGCAAAACCTTTCTTAAAACACTCGATTCACCCAAAACAAGGTTTCTATTAATTCTGAAGGAAGTTGAGGGAGAAAACCTGAGAACCCAAAAGAAACCCTTATGGACATTGGGGAGAACTTTGTAGGTTCCTGAGGTTAGCTTGTTAATTTTTTTCTTTTTCGTAATTAGCTCAGCATACTTTGGCGCATTAAATATCTCAAATTGAAAATGTCCAAGAGAAAATAATTAAACAATTAATAATTATTACTGCATATGTGTACATTCAGTTTTCCTGAAATCTCCACAAGATGGCGGAATAACACATCTTTCGTAACAACAGCCAAACATTTTGGGAAAACATTAACTACATGGGGTTATATACATTAACAGTAAGTATAAGTGCCACAAGACTAGATTTGTTTGACTTGAGTTTTCTGCCAGTATGTATTTGCTTTAATGGTTTGTCTTTTTCCTCTTGTCAATTTGAATCTCAATTAATTCATATTGTGTAAGTTGGGATATATATTGAGAAAAATTGAACATTGTTTCTATTCTGAGCGTATTCAACAAAATGAAACTACGTACTGTATAAATCCGTGTCTGTCTGGCAACTGTACACTGAGAGTCAACAATGAGTGCAAACACAAAGGAAGCATTTTACAATCATATCAGAGAAACACTGTAGGTGTGTATATGCACTGTGCTATGTCCTTTGTCTGAATCTGTCAATGACAAAAAAAAAAAAATCTACCTTATTCGACATGTCTGTCACCTGTGGACTTACACGGTTCTGCACTGTCTGGCCACACAATAAAAGATTCTTGGAAAAATGACTTTGTATTCTTTCCCTGTTTCTGAACTTGTGGTCTGCAGGAATGTGACCATGTTCTTCACCCAGAGGTGTATTGTGTGACCTCTATATAACTATAAACTGCTTTAAAAGTCCAATTATAATCACACAGTTATCATGTAGGATTGAATGTAGTAGCTAGCCTTGCTGCCTCCAAGGTCCTGTGGGTCCTGGGTTTGATCATGACCTAGTGTTACTGTCACCTCCCAAAAACATGTGCATACTGTAGGTGGATTAAATGTGTGCACGGTGTCCTGTAGACCATCCAAGGTGTATTCATGCTCAGTGGGTCATGTGACCCTGACCCTAAGGTATGACCCTGATGAATATATATATACAGTATAATGAAAAGGTATTTCATTAGTAGCCTTGCACACGTTGTCATGGATTAAAATAAACTCCCACCATCCACGTTATTTGAAGCACCTGTACACCTGCACATTCATGCAGGTAATGGTTCAGTTAATGTTCACATCAAACATCAGCGTGAGGAAAAAGTGTGATCTCTGTGATTTTAACCATGACATGTTTGTTAATTCCAGAAACTGCTGATCTTCTTGGAACTTCACAATAAAATTGTCTTTAGAAAGAAATTTATGCAAAATGTCACAAAAATGGAAAAACACTGAGTGAGCAACTGTTCTGTTTGTGCAACGCCTTGTTGATAAGAGAGGTCAGAGGACCTCTTTTTCCCCTGTTCTGATGCTTGACGTGAACATTAACTGAAGCTCTTGACCTGTATATACATGGTTTTATGCATTGTGGTGCTGGTACTTTGGCTGATTAGATAACTCTATAAATGTTTCAGGTGTATAGGTGTTCCCCTGGATGTCAACGTTGGTACAATATTAACCCTTGTTTAGTCCACATTATGAATAGTTCCCTTGTCATAAGGGTAAAATATGATCCACCTCTAAAATGGAGTAGTTTAATTGAATTGTGAACCCCAAATCTATTTTGCATGAAGTAGCAACCGTGCATGAAGAACCGTCATTCATTCTTCATTACAATCTTCATGAATCTCTGAGTTTTTATAGTGTTACAAACAATTGTTTAAGCAGTTCACACTTAGTGAATACTACTAGTTTTCCCTAAAATAAACCTTTCATAATTGTTTTTAATAATAGAAATGGAAAGCTTTCTGCTATCATTCCTGAAATTTAGCATATAATGGATACCAGTCCCTGATCCCACCTGGGAATGGCTTGCTATTACTTTTCTAAGGAATTGGACCAACAGATTTTGCCAGTTTTACATTTTTCCAATCTAGATGGCCGTATCTCCATCAATTTTGCTACGCTATGCTCAAAACTATGAGGAAAATGGATAGATTGATCCAGTTTTTGAAAAGATTTTTTTTATCTCCAGGGCTGTCTTTTTTAAGGCTGGTGTGATGAACATGGAGACATGTCCTAGTTACTACTGTATCTTGTGGGTCCTCTTGTGGGCTGTTGTTTGAATTATTTATAATTTATTATATTCATTGTATTATATGTAACCAAACTGATCAAACTGATACTTTAAAAAAATACTTACACAAAGCTCCATGCAATGACATTGATCACATTTGTCTTAGTATTGATCTCATTCATCAGGAGTTGATCTAGTCCAACAGGATTTAAATTCATAGCCCTCAATCCAGAGGATATTGTCAACCGGAAATCCTTCCGAAGCTATCCTTCTGCGTCTAGTTAAATTTTATGAACCTTCACAGTCAAAATAAAAGATCCAGATAACAGAAGAGAAAACCGAAGAGGAGGTTAAACAAACATAAGACTCCACAAGTTTAATCTATAATAATGATAATTCAGTATATGAACAATCAGTATTCTTAGGCGAAAAATATGGCTTATTGCGATGAGACCACTGATATATAACAGACAGGTCACACTCATTTACAAATGTAATGTTGGAGAGATCTTATAGAAGAACCTGGATTCCATAAGATCCCTCCAACTTTATAAGCAATGTAGAGATAAGACATCAAAGAGTGAGGCAGATTTACAAGACACGGTGAAGCTGCTTTAAAAAAAAAAATACTGCTTTGTAAATGTTTATGCAACTAAAAATGTCAAGAAGAGAAATGGGAAGAGAAAAAAGAGAACATGAGGAGAGAATAGTGGATACTTTGTAAGCAAGCAGTATTAGGTAGGCATGCACACCCATCCAACCTACAAACAAACAAACAAATAAACAAACAGCCTTAATTGTCATAGATTATTAATAAAAAACTGAATTTGAAAGTTAATTTTGGACAGTACATTATTTTATAGTACATTATATATATATATATATATAAAAAACAAATATATATATATCCTGGTCAGGGTGATGGTGCATATGGAGTTTATCCTGGGAACACTGGGTTCAAGGTACACTTTAAATTCCCTATATTTCATTAACTTAACTCGAATAATCTCTGAAAGTGTTAAATTAATTTTGCCATGTAAGAATATTCTATGCTCTGAATAAAAGGCTAGGTCACTGCGTGTTTTGGCAGGTTGAAGGAAACTGAAGAATTCAGAGGAAACCCTCACAGACAGAGGAATACCATGCACAGTGTTCACACAGACAATGTGCCAATTATACAGTAGTAACCTTTAGTTTGCACGAAACTTAATCTCACCCATTTAAATATGTTGCAATCAACAGGGTTTTAGAAATGCTCTTGTTTTATGATAATGTTTTGTGACTTGCACCTACCATCCTGACTTGTGCTTTAAAAATTGAGAGAATCTTCTTTTTTAACCAAACACATTCATCCTGGTATTTTCGGCACCAGACATACCATAGCATTAAAACTGAGATAATAAAGGCCTTGTTCAGATTGCCAACCCAGGCAGATTGGAATCAGCTTTCATGTAGTCTGGCCAATAAAAATGAAAAAAAAAAAAAAATGTAATCTGATTTTTACAAATGTGATTTTAACCACATTTAGAGGTGGTTTGAAATCAGATTCTAAATTGGATTTCTAAAGATATGGAGTCTCAGTCTGGATTCTCTACCTGCTTAAATTGTATTTCAAACCTCACAATGTAGCACTGGAGTTCAAGTCTACATAATCACATGGTACACAGATCCATGGTTGTAAACAGAGTGGGAAGATGGTGGATGAAATGGAGATGGAAATGGAGACACTTTGGTGGGGGGATGTGATGTCTTGAAGAGGCGGGGGGGGGGGGATTTTTAAGTGTCTTGTTATCTGTCCATTGTTATAAGGTTGGAATTTGACATTACGCAACAAACAGTAGGTACAACTTTACACATGACATCTTTGCGTCGTTACCACAGCAACCAATGCAGATAGATCGAAAAAGTGCTGTATTTGCCATGAGAGTCTAAAAATAAGAGTGTGGATGGTCTTTCCCAAAGATCAGATTTGTAAAATACTTTGGATTTGCCTGCAGTCTTAACAAGTCAAAGGTGGACATTCTAGATTTGGAATGCCACATAAATCTAATACTTTCTTAGACACTAGAGGGCGCTGTACAAGTCTTCTTTATATGGCACCTGTGGCCACTTAATGGGGACAAACCAGATTTTTTCGATTTCAGTAAATAACATAATGTGTAAATGTTATTATTCAGGCACCAACACTGAGATCAAAGTCGAGCGGCAACAATTTTAGACACATTGATAATTTTCTTTCAGATGTATCTCATGTCACAAGGCAGTCAAGAAATGTTAATGATTTCTAAAGTAAAACACTTATAACTGTCTAGATTCTGGTTTCTATGTGTTTCTATGTGGATTTTATCCTCCTGACTGGTTGAGTGAGTGCAGCACAGCCAGAACTGGCCATGATGAAACAGGCAGTCAGTCCAAGCCCACCCACCGTCTTGCCTAACATAGGGAAATGATACGACCATGCAAAACAGCTTCAACATATTGACATTGATGGAAAAATCTGCTTTGTTTAATATACTTTATGTATAATTAAAATGTAATCTAGTAACCTACTTTATATTAAAAAAAATGTCCCCATAGAACGGTGGGAGAAACTTTGAGCGGTCACGATTGGACTGATTAATTTTTTGTTTGCTCTTTAGTTTAAGTGGTGCAGACTGTACTTGAACATTATGCGAGAATATGTGTGGGTGGAAAGAATGTTTGCCCAGCTTGTGATATAGTGGTACCCTAACCTCTATCTGCACCAGACTGAAGTGACCAATATTACTGCCAGCTCCACCCTGTAGATAAATACTGATCTGCTCAGGTGTATATACTATTGTAGCAGGAGAATACAATTTTTAGACTTTTTCTCGTACACACACACACGCACACACACACGCACACGCACACACACACGCACACACACACACACACACACACACACACACACACAAAGCTGATCTGTATCTCTACCATGTATCTCATGAGGGACAAGCTTATCACTTTGATTCATACAGATTCACATTTCATACAAACGCCCCTAATTTCTTTTGATTGTCTAAAGCTGCTTTGCGACAATGACAATTGTTAAAAGCACTATACAAATAAAATTGTATTGAATTTAATTGAATTTGGGCTTCATTTCAGCAACATCAGTATTGTGCTAGATAGGTAGTTACGTCTAGTTATGATGTACTTTTATCTTTTATCACAAAACAACCTTGATTGATTCATCAAGTCTTTGGAATTGAACTGTATGGATGTGACGCCATTCATGCCTAAAATGGAGAAATGCTGTCAGAGAACACCAGTGTTCCCCAAACTTTTTTCTAGGTATCCACTTTATAAAACATTACTTTATTTCCATGAAAGGTAACCTAGCCATCCAGAGATAGGTTACATACAATATGATGAATCACAACTTCATATGCAGGTTTTATTGAAAACATGTTAATTTTAAAAGCCAACAATAAAAGTAGGCAGCATGGTGGCCGTGCACCTCCACAGTCCGTGTTCAATGTTCTCCCCATGCTTGGTGGGTTTCCTACGAGTACTCCATTTTCCTCCCACAGTCCAAAGACATGCAGATTAGGCTAACTTGCATGAACTAATTGCCTGTAGTGTGTGAATAAGTAGGTGTGCTTCCTGTGATGGATTGGCACCCATTCCACGGTGTATCATGCCTCATGTCCTAAGATTGCTGGGATGGGATTTCAGGCCCCCCTGCAACTTGGTATACAGGATAAAGTGGAATAGAAGCTTTATCTACTACCCACTCCCCAGTGTGACTGAAAAGTGTATAGCAGTCATAAATCGTGGCACCTTTGTATTCATTTGCAGTGACGCCCCCCCCGCCCCCCCCCCCCAAGGAGACCAAGTAGACTCAAACCAAACCAGAGAATTAAATGCCTTCCACAGAATGCAAGAGATCCTGTTTTTTTTCCTTTCATTTGTCACCTGTGTATATACAGATAAGCATGACCTGCCAAACCAAAAATAAAGCAATAAGAAAAAAGTGAGGGATGCAGGGTGGGAGTGCAATAAAGACATTTTCAGTAAGTCAAAATGCAGTGCTGTAGCACTGGAAATGAATCACAGGGAGACTTGACAGGGCCTCACGGTACTCAAAGGAAGGGCAGGTAGGCATCTTTTTAAAGGAAAGGTCACAGGAAGTCTGGTGGCATGAAGAGGAAATTAGCAAAAACAAAGCTAAACTAAAAAAGAAAATCAACCATACCAACCATACACATTCTGTGTGTAAATGTATAATAATGTTGAGATTTTCTTTCTGAACATTGTGTGCTAAAAGTCATATTTTTGGACTGAAAGACTGCTACAATCCTTGTGTAATCTGTAATGGAATGAAAGTAATAAACATGACAAAAAAAAAGGCAAATTTTCTGCTGGACAGATGTGGGGGTGAGAAGGAAGTTAAAGACAAGCTAAACTTAGTCACTCAGTCTCCACCCATCCCCAAAATAACCCCTAAGCATGCATAAATAACCTTACAATATGAATGAGACAAGAGAGAGGGTGTATTGTGTGTGCATTATTATTTGGATTAATAGAGACAGAGAGACGGGCTGATGAGCTGAGGGGGAGAGGGGAGGGGTCTCTGCCTTTGCAGTAGATGGAGAGGGTGGATGAAGGGTTTGTAGAGGGTGCAGTTTGACATTCGACCCTGGACCCTCTGTAGTCCAATCTCCCACACTACTGTGTGTGGAAGCCCCTACTCGCTACTTTAAAACCCTTTCTTTTAAATCCATCTCATTATCTTACACACTTATTCTTCTTGTGTTGGTTAAAGCCGTAGGGTTTCAAAGGCCAAACGTAATATGTATGTGTGTGTGTGTGTGTGTGTTTTATTGATGAGCTGAGCTTATTCCATGACTAGTCTGGCTTATGAGAGCGAGTCATGGCCCCTATAGCATCATCCTACTACACAGCACACACCAGACACACTCACGCATACCCGTCAGTGAAAGCTCATAAGATTTGATTAGCACTAAAGAATGTGGCGTCCCATACCTCACACAGCTCACCCTCGTCTGGCCCCATTGGTTGTCAGCAGAAGCATCCATCCTCAGTCTAGCCAATGGCAGATGAATCCTGTTCATGCCACAGCCAGTAACAAGTTGAGTAGCTCTGACAGTTAAAGAGATGTTTCTAGGTGTTTCTGTTCTCCTGCTGGGTTGATGCAAAGCAGAACCCTCTATGGCAAAATAAAGCAATTAGCCAATTACACCACACCAGCCTATTAGAAAGACCACATTGGCATGTTTTCTTAGTATCTATCCTCAGCGATAAGCCCAGAGAAATGAGGGAAGGAGGGAACAGATCATGTGGCAGTGAGAGCGAAAGAGAGAAAAGTGATGGGTGTGACAGCCGTGGAGAAGATTAGAAGTGTATTCTCAGGGAGTCTGTCTTTATTTAGGATAAGACAAATGAACTGAACTCTGAATAACTCTCCAGCTCAGAGACAGAGACATGAGGAGAGTGAGGTGATGTATTGAAATACGGCAGGGAAAGTGTAAGCAGTATTAATCTAAAATTATGAGGAAATGTGGTTTATCATATAAAGCATTTGCCACAGCTGGTGATGAGGTTAAACTTCCACACTATACATTGTAGTAGAAATCACCCGTTTATGGAAGATCTTTGGGAAATGTTTAGGATTCTAGTACTGATTTACTAATCTAATGATGAAATGTTGAGCATGATGTGAATTCTTATGAAGGGGGAAAAAAAATCTGCATTTTGAAATCTACTTTTGTCAACATTGTTTGGTTTTGACAAAAGACAAGTTTTGTTACTACATTGCAAAAACTAGATTTTATGCTTGAAATTTTAGTTGTTTTTTCATTTAGGACTTTTTCATTTGTTTGTTGTTTGATGCAAATGTTAAGCATGCATGTTACCGCCACCTCATTTCAGTGACAGTCCATGTAACTTACTGATAGTGTAATACTTAGACCTAAAACGTCTTGGCTACTAATCAGAAGGTCTCGAGTTCAAGCCGAGGCACCAGTACCTCCAAGGTGTCTCAGTTGGGCTTGAGTAAGGCACAGAATTCCTTTTCGCTCTATGGATAACCCTGTACTTTGAACCCAACTTTCAAAAAGCTGAAATATACAAAAGAAAAAAACTACAATAAGTTTATATCCACTTCAGTTGTGTTTCTTATTCAAGATTCGAGATTTAAGATCCAAAGAACTTAATTAATCCTAGAGGGGAAAAAAAACCTACTTAAAAAACAGTAAACAGTAAATTATGTATTGCGCTAAAAGGAAAGCACTGCATGACTAAATTGACATAAATTCCACTTGGAAGGGAAAAAGAAACAAGCAAAGAGCATTTGACAAATAATACAATTAACAATATTGCACTTGAATAGTGGTGAGGCCCAATGGTATTGTTAAATGACATTACACAGTATATGTGCCTGACAGTGTTTATTAGAAACCATGCTGTCCTTAGGGATGTAACAGATTTCAGGATTTTTTTCATTTTTTTTATTCTTTTCACACCACTCTATAAGCTGGTATGTTTTAAATATTAAATAACGACTCCAGCAGTTTCTGAAATATTACTTACTTGCACCAACCAACAACTATGCCAGGTAAGGTTGTTTTATTGGACGTGAACACGAACTGAAGGTCTTGATGTGAATCTGTGTAATTTTATCCAATGCCATTACTGCAACCTGATTAGTTCATCGGATAATTGCAGAAATGAGCAGGTTTACAGGTGTTCCCAATAAAGTGTCCAACATGACTCTATAATTGCGAATCATCTTTGTTCATATACAAAAAAAAAAAGAAAAGGAAAGGAAGACTTGCATCTCACCAACTGAGAGAAACTTATAGTAAACATTTCATGCAATCAAAAATCATTTTGTGCAGTAAAGTTAATCTGGGTAATGATTAGATTCTCTGTGGGCATGCAGCCAGATACTTAGATTAAGGTGTGTGGCAACACTTCTATAATACTTAAACATGTTAATTCAATGCTAAAACAACATTCTCACAATGCTCATTGTAACCATAAATCTTTCACACTATGATTCTCTGTATACTTGGGTGGTCTCTTTCTCTCTCTCTCTCTGGATCTCTCCTTCTCTGTTCCTCTCCTTCTCTGTTTTCTTTGAACCTTGCATCGTTAGGTCATTAGCTGATCTGTTCTTCTTCCTTTATGCTGTCCACCAACTCCAGAAGGCCAGCTCGGACCGCAGCCCCCAGAATCCCCTTCCAGGAAGTGCATCCATGTTAAATTCTCCACTCTCTCTGGGAAGGAGAGTGTGTGTCTGAATCGCTAGTTGCCCAGACAGTCCCAATGTCCACTAAAGCAGTTTCAAAACTAATAAACAATTGTCAAGCGAGAGGGAAAGCAGAAAGCTCTCCGGCCATTCTAAAAGCACATCAAAGGGCTTGGACTAAGAGCCGGCCAGATGAGAAACGCGGGCGACCTCTCCAACACACTCACACACACGAGCATCACAAATCACATATGCACCCCACAAATAACGCAAACCAGTATAACTCCAGCCATCTCGGATGAAAGTATTTGAGAGGAAAAGGGAGAACTGTGTCATTTTAATGGGGCTGTTGCTACTCTAAATGACTATATAAAGCTATATATGGAGGATGAATGTATGAGACATGTGATGCCTGATGATCTTGGTCACATAATGCAGTATGTCTCTTCTCTGACCTCTTTAGTGGAAAGGGCGAGTAGCTATGCTGGCTTCTCTTTAACTCATAGGTGAGAAAGTGAGACAGAGAAAGCCCTACACTCTCAGATAAGAGGTGAATGGTCAATGGTTCCAGCATTAAAATGGGTTAGAATTATCTGAATGGATAACAGTTTGCTGTAGGTTTCTACATGCAACTCAGAGAAAAGAAGACAAAAGCTAAGACAAGGAGAGAAAGGTTGAGATCAGAAGAGAACAAGTTAGGCTTTGATTATAAATAAAGAAAACATTGACAATGACAAGATTGGACTTGAATATCATTTTACTGCCAACATCACCTTCTTTCACACACACACACACACACACACACACACACACACACACACACACACAGACCTGGTCTGGGTGGTGGGCCAGAGGAGCCAGGCTGGCTGAGCCTCAGATGCAGGGAGCCACCCCCCTGTGTGTAAATGTATGTGTGTGTGTGTGTGCGTGGATGGAGAGGAGATAAGTAAGCTTCACAGCCCATGACATAAATCACATCAAGACATGACAGTAGGACACTGAGCAGGACCAAAGATAAAACCAGCAGGAGAGAGAGTGAGAGAGAGAGTGAGAGAGAGAGTGAGAGAGCAAGTGGGAGCAGTAGAGGAGACAAAGTTCGGGAGTGTGTTTTTGTATTGCAGCTCCTCCCGTGTGTGGAGATGATCCAAAGTGCACAGCCTAATTTCCAAGTTCATGAATGAACCCCCCCCCTGTTTTGCCACAGCTGTCTAACTAAGTTAAGCCTAGGTGACGGTGGATGCTCCCACAGTCTCATTTTCAAAGACATATCATTCAACTTTCAAGCAAATATTATGATTGCTTTCACTGTAACTAGAAGTACTATCTACAGGCAGTCATCTATTTATGTACAAAGTCATATTTAAAGCAAAAACAAGCAATATTAAAATGAAACCGGTGTTTTATCTTTTTTTTTCAGACATTGCCAAGATTTCCTAGTGATAGCAAAAGTTTACAGCTCTATCAGTCTGTACAACTTTGTAAATATTTCTTACCTATAGTTTTGAATGGTCTTAACATCGTAAAAATATATAGTACTGTTTTATCAGAGGTGACATTTGCTAAAGTTTTACTAATATTAATAAAATAAACAAACGATTAAATCAAAAAATATATATTGAGCATGAACCCACGCGTCGATGGGAGCAGTAGCATGGATTAATGGGTGGGGTGATCAAGCAGTGAAACATGATGTAGTTTTGGTATGTGAGAGTGCAGTAGACAGACTGATAGGTGGGATGAATTTATAGGTTCTCACTGCCAACCTGATCATAAGTCAGGAAGTCTTTTCACACATTGATAGGATTTACTGCTTGCTAGTAGCTGCTAAATACAATACAACTGATCCTAAAACAGCATTCATATTGGATGCTTTGCCCTAATGTTAGGAATCATCTCTTTGTATTAGTTTTGCTAATATGTAGCTGGTGGATACGAAACAACTACACTGATTAACGTAAGCTGGATTTTTGAAGATTGTTTAGCTTTAGAGATGGGAGCTTATTATTATTTACTGCTCATATAATTAGCTACTACATATAATGCTAGCTAAATGATTGATAATAAATAGCTGAAGGCTGTTTTTGCACTTTGAGCGGATGGACATATAGCTGTTATTATCACCTGCTCCAATTATTAGCTACTAGGTACAAAACACCTAGATTCTAGTTATAAACTTGTAAATAATAATAAGCTAAAGGGTAATTTGGAGTTTTAAAAGAGAATAGCTCATATTAGCCGAAAGCTAAACAATTAGGCTATAAAAAGATCAACATTTGGTGAAGGTGGCGGCTTGCTGGTTAGCACTGTCGCTTCACACCTGAAGGATATTGCATGTGTGTGTGTTTGGAGTTTACATCTTCTCCTTGTGCTTGGTGGTTTTTTTTTTTCCAGGTACACTGGTTTCCTCCCACTTAAATTAAGTAAAGATATACTCTCAAATGAAAAAGAGACATGGGATATGTCTCTGTGTATACTGTGCATACTTTCTATAACTTCCCATTCTCTAACTGCGATTTTTTATCTTTGTTATAACATCATGGGACTTGCATGCGATCAAATGATGCCCAATCAGATGTTACGTGGTGCACTTGTACTATGATAAAGACTGAAACGGTGAAAAGGTTGAAATGGTAAAGGATGAGGTTGATGATGCTGGAAAATATTTTTTTGTATTGTTTTTAATGTTTCTCCTCATCTTTAACACTCTTTGTACTTAAAAGGGTTTTGTGTTCTAAATTGCTTCTGAGCTGTCTGTGTTGTATTTAAAATTTCTTCTAATACACTGACAGATATTGACTAATCTTGTTTGTTCGTGGTTAACTCAAGCTACAAAGCTTACTAGCTTTTAAAAAAAAGGCTGAATCCTAAATCCCTCTTTAACTCCTAATCAAAGGCACTACTTGTGGAGGAACAAGGAATTCTAAACCCTAAAGAAAGTGCTAGCTTTCTACTGTATGTTATTTGGGATTCAACCCCAGAACACTTAGGGCGCTTTCACATTAGGGCCCTAGCATCATTTCCGAGAACACTCGACCCCAAAGTCTGGTTCATTTTGATTGGTGACAACTCAGTTGTTCCACACTTGGGAACCGTGCTCAAGTCTGCTGCAAAAGGTAGCTTTGGCTGGAAAAGGAGCACTTAAGCAGAATCAGGATGTGAAACTAACTGTACATGAGAAGGGAGAGTATATTGCTGTTTGGATGTGACATCATCAATGCAGTCTGTCACCTTTACAATCTTTGTGTCTGCATAGCTCATGACCATCTTACTCTTTGACTTACATATTCATAGCTGAAGAAGTAGAAAGGCATAGAAGAGTGTTACTTTTTTTTTTTTTTATATTAGCCATAGCATAAAGGTTAACTTCCTTATTCTCTTATTTTCTTGTGTTTAATGGCGGCTTACAAACCAAGTAGGTGCATACTGCCATCTGCTGTATCGGAGAGCGCAAATAAGCAAGTGTGCCGGGGAAAGGGGAACAAACAAAATGTGAATGCTGGGCAATGTGGGAGTGGTGGAGGTTGTGGGTGGGGGGCAAACATTCCTGGGCACGAAGCCATGAAAAGAAAAAGGAGATTTACAGGACTGTTCACCACTTGGGTTATTTTCTTTGACATTTTCTAAATAGGGAAGAATAATTAGAAGGAATAGAATATATAGGGAAGAATTTTAAAACTTCTAACTTCTAACTCCCTCTTCACTCACTATAGTTTTTTTCCCCCTACATTTTGATTTATGTAGTACGACAAAACTAGGAACCTCTGTAATCCAACTAATAGGCCAATGGTGACCATTGTATTTATACCCATTTTTTACGACTGTGGGAGCACATTCACACACTACAGGCAATTTTCGAATGCCACTTGGTTTAATCTGCATGTCTTTGACTGTTGGAGGAAACCCTAGAACCCTGAGAAAACCCACCAAGCATGGGGAGAACATGCAAACTCCATGCAAACAGACCTGGCGTGGGAATTGACACCAGTACTTGGAGGTGCAAGGCGACAGTGCTAACCACTTAGCCACTGCGTCGTCACGGTTGAATCTAATCTAATCCAGTCTAAAATCATACAAAATCCACAATAATATATCAAAGTATTTTTGACATAATCCTAAACATTTCTGCTGACACAAAGAAAACACGCGGAAAATGTTCTCAGTTACTTAATATTCGTTTTAATATAATTTAATATAAATTTTGTGCCTCTTTTTAAGAAGGAAAAAGAGGCACAACTGCAAACTTATCTCACAAGTGCAAAGAGTTATCTCTTTTTGCATTCACCCTGTTCAAATGTATGTATATTATTAGCTCCTTGCTACACCAGGCCATCCTAGCTTTACCATTCTGGTAAACTGAGGTAAAATGTTTGACATTTGTTGTCTAAAAGTCACTTGTTTACCTCAGCGCTTGACTGAGGAGGAAAACAAAATGTCTGAATGTGTCGGTGAAAACTCTCTCTGGTTTGGCAAAAATCCCTCAGTGGTAACACCACGCTGGGTTGCTCGTCTAATTTATTGGCACCTATTTGGGGAAACTGCGAGTCATAATTCTGAAGGATGTGAGTGTTGAAGATAAACTAAGTGTACGAAGATGTGATCACATGTTTTCATTCTGCAGATCCCTCCTTCTTATCAGGTATCAGGGGATGCTGTGACATAGCTTGTTTTAAGAATGGAAAAAGGAACAGAGCATATTAAAGCAAATAAACTAGACTGTGTGTGTGTGTGTGTGTGTGCGTGCGTGCGTGCGTGCGTGCGTGTGTGTGTGTGTGTGTGCGCGCGTTCATGTTTGAGTGAGTTTTCCTGGCCAGACTTTCAGTCTTGCTGGTGCAGATAGCAACTGGAACAGGCGTGCTAAGCAAACCTGCCCCATCTCCCTCCCTACGCCCTCACACAACCTAAAATCACTGGTACCTCTGCCTACAGCTTACACTTATCTAACACACACACGCACACATACACACACACACACACACACACA